>JARHVA010001335.1:65000-665000 GCA_037957365.1 Torreya grandis | reverse complement strand
AGTGAACTAGTGACAAGTATAAGAAGGCCAAATAGTCATATTTGGGTATGTAGGTGAAAAGAGAGTGAAATAAAATAAAAGAGCACCTTGAGGAGAATAAGGAGGTCTAGAGGAAAATAAAAAGAGGGAAGATAAACTATTATGAACATATAATAGATATTTTTCATGTGGATGATAGGGTTAGTTGTCTTAATGATCCTAGTAAGAGGCATATTTAACAAGGAAGCCTGAGAGGCTATTTTGAGAGGGATAGAAGGTTGAGAAGATTTGAATGAGTTGATTGTCTTTTGAGAGACTATAATATCTAAATCATATATGTATTCTTGATGTATTATAGTGATTAGAATTTAGACAGATCAAATAGAGAGCTAAATAAGAGGTCATCATCTATTGATTGAGCAATAAGGTTTCTTGAGGTGATCAAATTGGTCTTGGTTGAGTTGGTGCTTTATCGAGTGAGAGTTGCCTTGAAATTTGGTGCTTGCAGAAGTTTTCTTGAAGTGATGAGTTGGTGTTGAGTCACTTATGAGGTTGGTTCCTCCTTACAAGTTAGTACTTAATAAAGACTAGTTGAGTGGGTGTATAACTAGGTAGGGGTTGGTACTCCTTATGGAGTTGGTAATTCATTAAATTTAGATCTTGAAAGTATAGGACTATAGCCCATTTTTAGGGTTTAGTGGGTTTTATCCACCATGAGGGTTTCCCACATATATCTTGTGTTCATATATTGATATCTTGCTTCATTTTTTATGTGATTACTTCTCTATGCATTTCTTGGTCACTATATTGGTTTGAAAGGTTAATGAGTGTTATGTGAAAAGGAAATATTGTTTTAAGACACTAATTCACCCCTTAGTTGTAGTGAATCAAAAAATTGGTATCAAATTAGGTCTTTTGGAGAAGGCTTGATAGCTTGAAAGTGTATACATATAATATTTTCAAACTTTTATCAATTAATGATATTTTTTATCTTGAAAGAACCCATCGAGTCTCAATCTCTTTGATTGAATGCCTTAAGGTGTGCATTGAGAAAGGGGTGGGCAAACCATTGGTGATTCATAGGATTGTTTTCCCTTTTGTCACTTGTTATCTACACACTTGTCTCTTGAAAACCATTCCCCTAATCTTGTTCTTCTCTTTTGTATACTCCTCCAGTCATTTCCCACACTTTGTCTGCCTTTTCCTAACCTAAAACCCCTTTTTATAGTTTAAATGACTATGGTAGTTGTGTCAACCTTGTATTTTTATTGATAGAGATTACTAATAACTATGTCAACCATGGTTGACTTAGTTCATTATCTAATATGTTTTTTGTCAATTATAATACTAGGTTGACTGGCTTAACCCTATTGGTCAAAAATTTTAGAAGGGCTTAGGATTAAATCTACCTATATATATAAGATCATTTCACCATTATTTAGAGAAGATAAGAAGAATTAAGATCTATTATGTATGTACTTATCCACTATTATACTTGAGGATCAAGCTTAGGGTTTCATACTTTCTTTAGAGATATGGATCTTATCTTGTAGAGAAGTATTTTAGATGTATTGAAAGGTTTTGTAGCCTATATTTGATTTATCCTTGTCATCCTTACATATCACAACAACCTCTTGTGAAGCACCTTGGCCAAGGGAGAGATTGAGGCTTGATGGGTTCATCTTCAAAGGTAAGTATTCCTAACTTTGTTCGTCTTTTTTAAGAGTAGATAGCTATGCATTTTTACTTCTCTTTCATGTATTAGGATTCCATATACATTGATGTGAGTATATGTCATTTATTCATGTTTACTTTTAGTGTTTATTACCCCCACTTTGTGCCAGAAGCTTTGGTGAGTACTAAATTAGATTTTTATTTACTTTTTATTAGTTTAGTGAATATGAAAACATAAGACCTAGTTAGGGTTATTGCATGATTGTGATTGACTGGAGACTTTAGAACCCTCCCTAGTATTGTTTATTTTGATAAGAGATCCCTAATTGGTTCTAGTGGATCCCCATATTGATCATGTTCCTAATTATATAATGTATCCCCAATCAAAAGTGTAAGTATGATCTATCTTCTCTGATTTAGGATTGATGTATAGACATGATGCATTTTTTATTGCATACATTCTAGTGAACCCAACGTGAATCTAACCCTTACAAATTTTCTTTCACATTTTTCATTATTTTATAATTTTATTTATTATTATTTTATATTTGTGATACTAGATCGATAGGGCCAATATAGTTTATAACTTATGTGTGCACATTTAACACATAGTTGCATAAAAAATGACTATGTTATATTTATATAGGTGTTCATAAAATATAGGTTACTGGGTTGAATAGGTTAACATAGTACTATTAAAGGCTTTCAAAAAATATACTAGGTTGACCAGGTTGGTATAGTCATCTTATAGACTTCCAAAAGTACTAGGTTGACTAGGCTAGTATAATCATCTTCTAGACTTCCAAAAAACATACTAGTTCAACCAGGCTAGTATATTCATCTTCATAAGCTTCAACAAATAGGGAACTATAGAACTAGGTCAACCTAGTCGACACAGTTGATAGAATTTACAAGTAAAAATTAAGACACTTCAGCAAGAATCTCACATTCTTCTACATCTTCCAACCCAAAAAGGCTCCTTTCTCTCTTTCTCTATCATTTCATTTATTTCTTATAGTTATATTTTTACATATTTTATAGTCTTTAAAATTTCCCTCATATAGCAAATTTAGTTGACCTGGTTGACCTAGTTTTGTATTTTTATTCTATCTACAAGACTAGGTCGACCCTATCAACATAGTTCTTAAGGACCCTTGCTTTAGCAGTATAATAGCAACATTATTGACTCTATTTTTTAATGTCTACATACACTATCATCTAAACTGACACTATATTATGTTTCAAATTTGGAAATAACATATATAAGTTAGTAATTACTTCACACTTTCACTTTTAGTTACTTGCATGCTTAAAATAGATCACATAGTCTAATTAGGTGGTTTTTCAATATACCATTTAGTTTCACTATTTTTCTCTTTCTTGCACACACTATCAAATCACATAATCTTAAAATGTATTTAAACAATTATCTACCCAAGGCCTACCTACTTGGATTTCATCACCAAGGGGGAAGTTGACTTGGTTTTCTAGCCAAGTATAAACATGTGGTAATGGTATATATTGGAAAAGCACTCAACACTCGTATCATTATAGTGTGTGAAATGAGTGGGTAAGCCCTAATACCAATCTAGTAATATTGCCAACACAAATCCCTTTTAGCCTAAACATCTTGAAACTATCCATAGATTACTTTCTAGTTCCCTAATTTCAACCAATTTCCTATCACATTTAAAATCATACTCTATTTATCTAATAACATTTAGGATGACCACTTAGTTAACATTTACTTTCCAACTTGACTACTTGTTCTTTACTCATTATATCTTGTATTGAAAAAAAAATTATTGGCCTATGTTGGTGAAAGGTTTTATGTTGTGTCCCTCAATTGGATCATTCCCATTGACCCAATTACTTGTGTGTGTTTTTTCACTTCTTAATTTAAGTACATTGAAAAAAAGTCTTGCTTCCTCCCTAGTATACGAGGTCAACTATGTTAACTTAGTATCATTCATAAATGTCTCCTTAGCATACTAAGTCAATTATGTCAACTTAGTATCATTTAAAACTATCTCCTTAACATAATAAGTCAATTATGTTGACTTAGTATCATTCAGAACTATCTCCTTATCATACTAGGTCAACTCTATCAACTTAGTATCATTCAAAACTATCTTCCTAGCATACTAAGTCAACTATGTCAACTTAGTATCATTAAATATTGTCTCTCTAACATACTAGGTTGATTGTGTCAACTTAGTATCATTTAGAACTATCTCCTTAGTAGACTAGGTCGACTGTGTCGACTTAATATCATTTAGAACTATCTCCCTAGCAGACTAGGTCAACTATGTCAATGTAGTATCATTAAAAATTGTTTCCCTAACATATTAGGTAGATTTTTTCAACTTAGTATCATTCATAATTGTCTACCTATCATACTAAGTTGATTAGGTCGACATAGTACCTTATAGGCTGACCTTGTATCTCTTTTTGGCCAATTTTATCCCTATTTTTTTCATAGCTTCCTAAACTCTAATCCTGCTTGGCATCATGAATATACTTATCAAATTCTTTCTTGACAGTCTCAACCCATTCCAAATTTACATGGGTTATTCTCTCCTACCCCAACTATCTACCATAAAATACAATTCTTTATTGTGAATCTTTTCACCATATGGTTATAAACCTTCTCCATCTCGATCTATCCCATACCATATAGTACATCTAAAGAATCCTAGTGGATAAATACCAAACCATGAAAATTATATACTTTATACCACTTTTACACCTTCTAAACCTAGAATTTGTAAACTCATTAACTCATCTACATCAAATGTTGGAACCTCACATTATGTTCCACCTATTACAACCAATCTTCATAATCTTCTTGTTACACCCATAACCAAAGCACCAAGTCTTATCACTTCCCAAAGTAACATGGTTGAAACCAATGTTGTGAATCCTCGACCTACAAATAATCCTCATCCCACTAACACTACTAATCCTCCTTCTAAAAACACTAATACCCCACCTTCAAATTCTAATACATAAATTGACACAACTCACATTCTTTCCCAAATAGTTCAATAAATGAACATCATGCAAACAACTAATCATTTTCAAATGATACACATGCAACAATATTTATTACACATGACTAGTCAACCACCTCAATTCATCACCAAAATTTTATCCCTCATCCTCTTAGATATGCCAATGGTAATATCATTCCTCAACCTCCAATAAATAACAAAATGATTCAACATCTTCAAAATGCACCTTTATCTCCATTCATTACATCCATAGATATTGGAAACATTTCTCCAACTATCACATATGATGGAACTAAGGACCCTACTATCTTTCTTAAGTATTTTTGTAATCTCTATAAGGAATGGGTCCAAACTAACACCTTTAATATCACCAAGATCTTATCCAAAAAAAATTTTGCTGATTCACTTGAATGGTACAACCAAATTCCTAGACATTCCATCTCACAACTAGAGGATTTAGTCAATGCTCTAATGAAGGAATTCAAACATGATGAACTTCTTAAAAATTAACTTAGTCATTTCATCAATCCCAAGCAATTTTTTAACAAATCTTATCACATTTTCATCAAACAATGAAAGTCCCTAGCTCACAAAGTGGACCATAACATGAATGATGATACTCTTTTAAAACTATCTATTACTACTCTTAAAAGCTCCCCTTCAATACAAAGTTCAAATATTTTCCCCTAAAACTATAGAAGAAGCCTTAAACCAAGCAAAAATGCAATACTTTTTTATGAATTAATTTGAAACACCTCAAAAAAATACTAAATAACCTTTCCAATCATGTTATCATAACATTGATTCATCTAAGCCTCTCTAACCTCAAAATGGAGAATTTAATTCAACCAATTTTAACCCAACCCACCCTCCCTTGGGTCTAGAACAACTTAAGAAGAAATTTCCACCCTCTAAACACATGAGCTTTGATCCTTCCAAACCTCCTCCAAAATGGTACAATCTTGATAAATTTTGTTGGTGGCATTCTACTATAGGTCATTCTCATGATTATTATCATGATCTTCATCAATTTCTTCTTTCTTACTTAGTCCACATTTTAATCTTGATATTCTCACAAAATAATGTTATCAAGACTATCTTAAAGCTTCTCAAATTCAATCTCAAGAACCATAATCACATCAACATAATCTACCTAATGAACAACAAAAATTATCCCATGCCTACACCTCATCCACTAATGTTGTTCTAACCATAATTGGTCCTTCTTCCTACACCAATAAGGAAAGGATATCTAACATGAATAACTTTAAAAATATCATTACATCCATTGAACCTCAACCTCTTAGGCCACATGAACCAAAGGAGTACCTAGTTCAAATGTCTACTCCAAAGTATATCATGCATGGTCCTCCTTTACCTCCTTTACCTCCTCATGCCTCTCCTACACATCATGTCACATTCAACATCCTTAAAATCTAACAAACAAACACATTTACCTATCTCCAAATGCACCTACTAACCCAATGAAAATCATTTTTATGGTTCAATTTCATCTCAAATAATCTCACATGTTGGGGCATATTATGATGCCCATCCACATGTCCCTTCAGACCTTGGGGCATCTTAAGATGGCCATCCCTGCATCTAATTACCCATTGAGTCATCTTATAATTCCCACTCTTATTCTACAATGCATAATAACAAACAAAATTAGCTTCAAAAAACCTTTTAAGACTTATAGACCTATTTTTCACATGCTCATCTTTGATACAGACATTATCATAGGTCTTATTATTTTTTATCTATTATTTCTTTGTTTTTGTGTACTTTCATTATTTTAGTCACACTTTACTAGCATGATTATTACCTTTGGGTTCTTTGGTTGTATTACACATTACATTTGTCATTTATTTTGTTTTTTTGTCCTTATATATCTCTTTTGTTTTTGTCTTTTTATATCATTCTTTACTTTAGTACCTTTATGATTATTTTTTCCCTTATTTAGCATTCACCTCATTAGTTTTCACCTTGTGAGTTATAATACAATACCATAGATAAAACCTAGATTTCCTCATAATTTACCACATTAAAACATCTTTAAATCATTATTTGGGATGATTACTACTTTCATTAGTGCTTGTACTAGATCCATTGTAGGTTAGTATGGCTTCTCTAGTGACATGACTATCATAAGCATAACCTTGCCCCTTTTCAAAGCAATATTTTATGTCCTTGTGATTAGTTACGAGCATATTCATCATTGTATCACTTATTACATAGATGGATATCATATTATCCCCATATTTCCCTTATTTCCTTTCATTTTGAGGCTCACATTGGTCAAATTTTGAGATTTCACACTTACTTGTGGGCAAGTCTATGAGTCTTTAGATACCTTGGTATTAGGTCCTTTTCTCTAGTAACCAATTGTAATATCTCTTGTGTTTGTCACCTATTTCACTCATGTTTGGTTCTTTGAATCTGTATGGAGGAGGAGGAATAGAATATCCATCAAGAAAGTTAAAATCCAAATCATTTGAAACAAAAGGAAATGATATACAAAAGTCAACATACAAATATCAAAATTTAAAATCACACCAAAATAAATTATTACAAGCACATCTCCTATCTCTAATTGAAGCTCAAACTCCATATTTGGCCTCACACTAGAGTTGAGGTCTATTGGGGTGTGGTAGGCTAGTAGATTGGAATAAGAGAATTCAATAAACTCTATGGCACTACCTACTTTCTCATGCAAGTACCCAAATCTTTGCAGTAGACCGTTGGCTCTGTAAGGAATCTCAAGGTATGGGGAACATGTTGTGGTAAGGTAGGTACATTTTAATTTTCATTAATATAGCCTTCATGGGTTGATCTATGTACTTCACTTATTATTCCAAGATTTGTGTTCATTATTTAAAATGTCCTAAGTCCTTGGTGTTGATAGTTCTTAACCTTTCTCATTTGCTTAATGTGTCTCATTCTTGCTAAGGATGTTCACATCACCCATGTGATGCCTCATATTCCTTATTTACATCATGTTTTCCTTATATACCCCTTGTTGGAGATTGTTTTTAGCTGATCACATCCTTAATCACCTTTAAATTATTATGCCTCTTGGCTTATAGTTTATGAGTTGCATTATAAGACCTTGGATAGGACTAGGCCTTCCTCACAAACACTCTTACCCCATTTACCACACCATCTCATTGTCATAATAGTCATGTCATTAGGTGGTTGTGTTTTCTTACATTATATCTTAGAACAAGCACTAAGTTTGAGTTTTCATCCTTTAAAGCTTTTGATTTTCATTTCTCCAATCGTGTTATTGTTTGATTTTTGTGGACTTCACTTATATTACATATGACATTTGGAATTATTACATGTTTCTCTTTATGTATAACTTCTTCATGTTTGTCTCACATCTTGAATTACATTTTATTTTTAGTCATTTATGTCTTTCTTTATGTTTGATTTGGTGTGCTTATCTTACATAGAGTTATTTGTCACTTACTTCCATTTATTTTTTATATTTGTCCTACATTGATATTTCATTTTGTCATTCATGTTTTACATACTTCTCAAAGTGATTTAGTATGTTCTAGATTCCTTTTTTCCATTTATGTTTTAAATGATTTCCAATGTGATTTAGTGTGTTATACAATTATTTTTCATTCATTTTCCATCATTTTGTCATTCATTTTCCATCAATATTTTGGTTCTAACCTTGCCTTAACAATCCTAATTTGCCAATTTTCCTAAGACACTCATATCTTTGTCTCTACTAACTCATTTTTCAAACCATAAAAATTTATATAATCATGACATCTTAGATA
Organism: Torreya grandis; assembly: GCA_037957365.1. Classification (NCBI taxonomy): domain Eukaryota; kingdom Viridiplantae; phylum Streptophyta; class Pinopsida; order Cupressales; family Taxaceae; genus Torreya; species Torreya grandis. Next base: position 656,536 of record JARHVA010001335.1, on the reverse strand, counting down.
ATATTTTCCACTACTATATGTCTATATTGCATAAATTTTAATTTTTCATTCCTTTTTACACTAATCTCTATAGGTTCACCTAATGTTCCTCACATTGGATGATTTCACATCTCTCATAGTCTCCTTCTTTACATACAACACTAAGGTAAGTAAAGGTATGTGTTTTTCAATTATATCCTCTCATTTATCGTATTTGATCCTTACTACATTTTACTTAACATCAGCATTATGTGTCATCATGTTATATTCCCAAATTGCCATCTTGTGTTGCACTCATATGGCATGTGATGATATTTGAGTGGAGCACATGTATACAAATAATATTTTCAAACTTTTATAAATTATTGATGTTGATTATCTTATAGGAACCCATTGAGTCTTAATACCTTTGTTGGGGATCAACCAACAATATGATTACACTTATGAAAGCAATAAACCGCGAAATTAAATCAGATAGATAAGTAACTAGAATCAGATAATAGCAAAGAACAAGAGATACAAGAAACCACCCTGAAAACTTGTATTAAACTCTTTACAAAAGGAATACAATTGAAGAAACTTCTTTCTTCCACACCTCTCTCAGATGCACAAGATCTCTCTCTAGATCTCTATCCCTTAAGAGCTCTCTCTCTCAAGTACAATCAACTCCAACAACTTGGATTGATACAACTCTGTACTGTTCTTCAACATTCACATATAATGAACTACTACAATAATCACACTAAGCTAAGAAGATCTAATTCTACATATAGAATTAGGAAACTTGAGCATGCACTTACAACCAACAGTTAAGCCTCTTGAACAAGGGCTCTAAAAACAATCTTACTAATAATAAAAATGCAAACTTAAGACTAAGACTTAAACTCATCATGCAAACACTCACTTTTGTCCTCAAAAATAGCATTCTGGATGCACAGGTAACTGATGTCGATTTCTGTCTGCTTGCCTGTGACCGACATCGGCCGATTCTCTGCCGACGCTGGTGCCTCTTCAACTGCACTGGACCGACGTCGGTCGCTCTTGACCGACGCTGGTGACTATGTAAACCTACAACTTTGGTAATGCACTCATATGTGAAGCTTTTAGGCTCCACACCTTAACAATCTCCCACTTGGAGATAAATAGTTGCACCAGTACCTGTACAGCAACATCTTCTGGCTCCTCCATCTTCAACTCAATCATGAAGACCAACAGAAGTTGAATGAAGACTCAACTTTTCCTTTGTAACTGGCTTGGTTAACATATCAGCAGGATTCCTATCTGTATGGATCTTCTCCAGCTTCAAATCACCATCTTCCAATACCTATCGTATGAAATGGTACCTTAGTTGTATGTGCTTTGTTCTTGAATGAAAAGCTGAATTCTTAGCCAAATGGATTGCACTCTGACTATCACTGTATAATATGCAACTCCCATGCTCCCTTCCAAGCTCTTCCATGAACCATGTCATCCATATCATCTCTTTGCTAGATTTTTTGGCTGCAATATACTTTGCTTCTGTAGTTGACAAGGCAACAACCTTCTATAACTTAGATATCCAACTAACCGCCATTCCACCTACAGTGAAAACATAACCTGTAGTGCTCCTCCTGCCATCCAAATCACCTGCCATATCTAAATCTACATAACCATGTAGAGAAGTATCTGAACCTCCATAGCATAAGTGACTACTGCTGGTTCCTCTTAGATATCTAAGGATGCACTGAACTACTTTCCAATGTTCCTTACTTGGATTGGCCATATACTTACTTACAACTCCCACTGCTTGGGCAATATCCAGTCTAGTACACACCATTGCATACATCAAACTCCCTACTGCGGAAGAATATGGAACCTTACTCATGTACTCTAACTCATCATGTGAATTAGGACATTATTCTTTACTCAATTTAAAATGTCTAGCCAAAGGTGTGCTTATCGATTTAGCATCCTGCATATTGAACCATTTCAACACCTTGTTCACATAATCCTCTTGAGACAATATCAACTTGTGATTTTTTCTGTCTCTCTTAATGCTCATGCCAAGGATTTTCTTTGTTGCTCCCAAATCCTTCATAGCAAACATTTGAGCTAATTTCACCTTAAGCTCAGAGATATCCTGCATGTTTGAGCCTGCAACCAGCATATCATCTACATACAATAATAGAATGATATATCTACCATTATCCAATCTCTTAAAATACACACAATGGTCAGATTGACACCTACTGTAGCCATGCTCAGTCATAAACCTATAAAATTTCAAATACCACTGTTTAGGAGCTTGCTTGAGGCCATACAAGCTTTTCTTCAATCTGCACACTAACTTCTCCTTACCTTTGACCTCAAATCCTTTCAGCTATTCCATATAAATTTCCTCATCCAAATCTCCATGAAGAAATGTTGTCTTAACATCTAGCTACTCAAGATGCAAATCCTCAACAGCAACCAAAGACAGTATAATCTGTATAGAAGTCATTTTAACAACAAGAGAAAAAATCTCACCAAAATCAATACCTAGCTTTTGTGCAAATCCTTTCACTACCAATCTAGCCTTATATCTCATTTGTCCATTCTCACCTTCTTTCAACCTATAGGTCCATCTGTTCTTCAGTGTCCTCTTACCAGCTGGCAATTCAACCAAATCCCATGTTTTGTTCTCTCTTAAGGACTCCATCTCCTCGACCATGCCGTGCTCCCACTGACTCTTGGACTCCACCTGTATTGCTTCTTCAAAACTCTCTGGTTCTCCACCATCAGTTAGCAATAAATAGTATAATGAAGGAGAATATCTAATTGGAGGCTTACTTACCCTTTCAGACCTCCTGATGGGTGTTTGAGACTCGTTCACAACATGTTGTCCACCCAAATTCTCTGATAGTGACCGACCTCGGTCACCTCCAGACCTGTTACTGGCCGACATTAGTTCTGCCTGACCGATGCCAGTGCCTGTCATGTCGACATCGGTCTTTTTATGACTGACATCAATTTCTATTCTGCCGATGCTAGTTCCTATCCTACCGATGTCGGTCTCTGTGTTTTCCTACAAGTGATTATTTCTTTTTCCCGCGAGCTCATTTTGGACCGTCACCTCGTCCAATTCACTATTGCTCTACCCAAATTGATTTAGCTTCTTCAGCTGATCACTATACATCACTTTTTCATTGAAAACAACGTCACGACTCCTAATTATCTTGTTAGTTCCTAGATTCCAAAATCTGAAACCAAAATCATTTGAGCCATAGCCAATAAATGTGCACCTCATAGACTTAGCATCGAGCTTCTTTCTATTTTCCTTATCTACTTGCACAAAGGCTTCACAACTAAAAACTTTGAGAAAAGAGAGATCTACCTTTTTACCTGTCCAAGCCTCTTCTGGAATTCCACCATCCAGAGCTGTAGAGGGCCCTCTATTAATCAGGTACACTACAGTGTCAACAGCTTCTACCCAAAACTCTAAAGGCAAACCAGCATGCAATCTCATACATCTTGCACGCTCCATGATTGTTTTATTCATCCTTTCAGTAATACCATTCTACTAAGGTGTCCTTGGAACCATCATTTGCCTACGGATTCCATGCATGTAACAATACCAGTTGAACTTATAACTACAGAACTCTCCACCATTGTCAGATCTTAGGCACTTTAATCTTTTGCCTATTTCATTCTCAACCATAGCTTTTCAAATCTTAAAAGTCTCAAATACATCATATTTCTTCTTAATACAGTAGATCCATACCTTTCTTGTAGCATCATCTATGAACGAAACATAGTACTATGATCCTCTAATAGAAGCTACCTGAGCCGGTCCCCACATGTCTGTGTGAACAAGCTGCAACTTATGCTTCTTCTTTGTAGACCCAGTCTTGAGAAAACTAACCCTTTTCTATTTTCCAAATACACAGTGCTCACAAAATTCTAGATCCATGCTTTTCAAATCTGAAAGCTTACCTTTAGACTTAAGAATTGACATCCCCTTCTCACTCATGTGGCCAAGCCTTGAGTGCCACAATTTTGCATCCACATCTGAAGTAGATAATACAGAAGGAGAATTGTTAGTAACACAATTACACAAATAGAGAGTACCTTCTCTCTTACCTCTGGCCATAACAAGTGCACCCTTGGTCACCTTCCAAGATTCTGCTGTGAGAGTTACTGTACAACCCTCATCCCCTAACTTTCCTGTAGAAATCAAATTTCTCTTCAAGCTAGGAACATGCATAACTTCTCTCAACACCCATGTGTTGCCATTCTGCATTTTCAGCTGCACTTTACTTTTGCCAATAATTTTACAGGGTTCATCATCCCCTAGATATACTATTCCAAAATCTCCATGGATATAGTCACAAAAATATTCCCTATTAGGGGTAGCATGAAAAGATGCACCAGAATCTAACACCCAAGATTTTATATTATTATGCAAAGAGAATATTAAAGCATCTTGTGCAATACCTACAACCTTTGCTTCTTCTTTTCCTTCATGTTGATTGTCCTCCTTAGGCTTTGACCAGCAATCTCTGCTTATGTGCCCCATCTTTCCACAATTCCAGCATTGTGGCCTTCTGCCATTTTTGGATTTAGATCTACCTCTCCCCTTAGACTTGGATCTTGATCTCCCTTTCTTGCTATTCTCTTTTTGCCTTCCCCTGCTCTCAAAACTTAAATCATTCCTAGATGTCTCTTTTGTGCTTTTCCTATGAATTTCCTCATTCAAGATAACACTAACAACATCCTCTACTTTTAAAATATTTGATGCAGATGCAGTATTGCTAACTGCCATTACTAAGCTATGCCAGTTTTTAGGCAAAGAACATAATATTAAAAGAGCTTTTATTTCATCATCAAATACAATTTTGACTGAACTTAATTGATTTACAATACCATGGAAATCATTCAGGTGATTCGATACAGATCCACCTTCCTGCATATGCAAATTAAATAGCTGCTTCATAAGATATACCTTATTAGAAGCTGAGGGTTTTTCATACAAATTTGCTAGAGTAGTCATCAACTCTACCATTGTTTTTGCCTGTGATAAATTAGATATCACAGTAGATGCTAGACTCAGTCTTATAGACCCCAGAGCCTTTATGTTAAGAACTTCCCATTCTTCATCCTCCATGTCTGTGGGCTTCTTTGCAATCCCACCTAACAGTAAGTATAGATCCTTCTGATACAGATAGTCCTCTATCTGCATTCTCCAATGTTGATAGTTTTTGCCATTGAACTTCTTCATTCTCAGTTTACTTTCATCTACCATTGCTTCTCCCACTCAAACAGAAATCCCTGCAGAAACTCCTGTGAGCAACCTGTAATCAATACACACTACACAGATCTGAACCACCTGTTAGTGAACCTGAGCTTTGATACCAATTATTGGATATCAAACTCTAAACCTACAACCAAGGCTCTGATACCACTTGTTGGGGATCAACCAACAATATGATTACACTTATGAAAGCAATAAGTTGTGGAATTAAATCAGATAGATAAGTAACTAGAATCAGATAATAGCAAAGAACAAGAGATACAAGAAACCACCCTGAAAACTTGTATTAAACTCTTTACAAAAGGAATACAATTGAAGAAACTTCTTTCTTTCACACCTCTCTCAGATGCACAAGATCTCTCTCTAGATCTCTATCCCTTAAGAGCTCTCTCTCTCAAGTACAATCAACTCCAACAACTTGGATTGATACAACTCTGTACTGTTCTTCAACATTCACATACAATGAATTACTACAATAATCACACTAAGCTAAGAAGATCTAATTCTACATATAGAATTAGGAAACTTGAGCATGCACTTACAACCAACAGTTAAGCCTCTTAAACAAGGGCTCTAAAAATAATCTTACTAATAATAGAAATGTGAACTTAAGACTAAGACTTAAACTCATCATGCAAACACTTGCTTCTGTCCTCGGAAATAGCATTTTGGATGCACAGGTAACCGACACCGGTTCCTGCCTGCTTGCCTGTGACCGATGTTAGCCGATTCTCTACCGATGCCGGTGTCTCTTCAACTGCACCGGACCAACATCGGTCGCTCCTGACCGATGTTGGTGACTGTGTAAACCTGCAACTTTGGTAATGTGCTCATATGTGAAGCTTTTAGGCTCCACACCTTAACAATCTTTGAGTCCATGTCTTAATGGGTATACTGGGAAAGGGGTGGGTAGACCATTAGTGCTTTATAAGATTGTCATCCCTTTTTCCACTTGTTATCTACACACTTGTGTCTTAAAAACCATTCCCCTAAGATTTTTATTCTCTCTTATATACTCCTCTACTCATTTCCCACCTTCCATCCCCCTTTTCCTAACCTAAAACCCCTTTTGATAGTTTACATGACTATGTTAGCTATGTTGACCTTTTATTATTATTGATAGATCTTACTAAGAACTAAGTCGACCATGGATGACTTAGTTCATTATCTAGTATGTTTTTTATCGATTGCAATACTAGGTTGATTGGGTCGACCCTATTGGCTTAAAACTTTAAAAGGGCTTAACGTTAAATCTACCTATATATACAAGATTATTTCACCACTATTTAGAAAATATATGATTAAGAGCTATTGTGCATCTACTTATCCACCAGTATAATTGAGGAGAAATCTTAGGGTTCCATACTTTCTTTGGAGATACAGATCTTGCCTTATGGAGAAGTATTTCAGATGCATTGATAGGTTGTGTATCCTAAAGCTAATTTATCCTTGTCATCCTAATAAACCACAACAACCTCTTGTAAAAAACCTTAGCCAAGGGAGATATTGAGGATCAATGGGCTAATATTCAAAGTTAAGTATTTCTAACTTTGTTCCTCCTTTATAAGAGTATATAGATATGCATTTTTAATTATCTTCCATGCATTAGGATTCCATATACATTGACATGAGTATATGTCTTCTATGAATGTTTACTTTTAGTGTTTTTACCACCACTTTGTGTCACAAGCTTTGGTGAGCACTATATTAGATATTACTTTACTTGTTATTAGTTTAGTGAATATGAAAACATATGACCTAGTTAGGGTTATTTCATGATTGTGCTTGACTAGAGGCTCTGGAACCCTCCCTAGTATTATTTATTATGATAATATATCCCCTAATTGAATCTAATAGATCCCAATATTGGTCATGTTCCCAATTATCTAATGTATCCCCAATTGTAAGTGTAAATATGATCTATAGTATTTTAGTTAAGATTGATTTATAGACATGATGCATTTCTAATTGCATACAGAAGGTGATACTAGAAGCATAAGATGACTAAGCTTGTGAAGGTGAGTTGCAAGATTAGTATGTTTATCATCTTATTGAAGAATAAATATTGATGGATTATTGTTGAGTCTTGTTAGATGTTGCATGATAGGAAGGTGTTTGCATTATTCTTAATACATAAAGAGAGAATTTGAAGATAACCAAGAAGTCTATTTGTTTACATGATCTAAGTCCTGGTTAAGGTTTGCATAGAGGATTGCATGATGAGATAATGGGAAGATAGGTTAAAGTATTTAATATGTTTTACAGTGTTCCTAAGGTCATCATAGGAATTTAAAGTTGGTCTACATGTTCATCTAGTATGGTAAAAGGAAGGTGTTGCTTGGTTTAGGTCTACACCTAGACCTAGTCATAGATCCTGCTAGGTCTATTAAAGCATCATGGGTAGTTTTGGAAGCATGAAAATTGGTGTAATGTTCTAGTGAGATTATACAAGTTGTTATGAAGGTGTTCACCATGTTTTAGGTCTTGGTCTATAGCAAAAGTATCTAATAAATAACATTTAGGTGGCATCAAGATATGTAAAGGTGTGAGATGGTTAATAGAGAAAAACTATGAGGTATGTAAAGTTTGTTTATTCTTTTGATATGGTCATTTTTCAAAGTTATTTATGCATATTTAGAATTGGTTTTATGGGATCATATTCATGATGATATATGTGTGTGTAAGCATGATTATTTTGACGATTGGTGAAAAAATCTATTTGAGAGATATGAAGTCAGGTAAGGTAAAATGTTACTCATATAGATGATAGTATATTCATCATAAAGACATATAGTAGAGGTCAAGCATTAAATTATGGGGAGATAACTCACATCTCTTGAGTGAGAAGTTTTCTTTAGTAAGTGTCATACTTACAATGTATGTTTAAGCTCTAGTTAATGTTCAAAAAGCATAAATCAGAATAAAGACTCATGAGAGTTGTCGATTAGTCTATAAGACAAATGTTATCTTTGATAGACGTATTGTCCATGAGATTCAAAGACTAGAGAGATATAAAGAGTAAGTTGACAAACTATAAGTGCCTTGAAGAAGTTCAATGATCTAAGAATGACAAATATTCTAAGTTCTTATAAACAGGGTCTTGACTATGTATAATGAGTTAATTCATTAAGTCAATATGAAATTTTCATTGGACTAGGAGTTTGAATATGACCTTAGGGTCATGTTTCATGGGTTTACTTATTTTGGTAACCTATATTGAGTTTATTATAAGAAATAAAGTATATCAAAAGTCTGACAAAGACTAGCTTATTCTCATATACCTATTTGACTATGTGTTTCCATGAAGATGCTATGTAGTGATCTTATCCATGATAGATTAATAATCTTGTAAGGAAATATGTATAGAAAAAAGGGGAACTTATTGGTTATGTGATTTTTTAGGTCCAAATATCAATAGACTATATGTGGATGACCTTATGAGAGTGTCTATAACTCTTTATCATTAATGTCAAAGGGGGAGAATGTTCTTGATGGTCAAAGTTCTCATGGGAGAATGTTATTGATGAAAGCATTCAGTTTGAGAGAGAATAAACTTGTTGATATAAGTTTAGTTTGAGAAGGATTAGTTCATTTATGGTTTGCCATCAATGACAAAGGTGGAGATTGTTGAAAGTTTTCATTGATGTCATGTGTTTGTACACTATCATTGATGTCAAGAAGGATCATCAAGGTGAGAGATATCTTTGATGTCATATGTTTGAGTTCATTGATATCAAATTAATATTGAGGTCAAGTATTGATTCACAAGAAGGTGGCTATGGTCATTGGTATGAGATTGATTATTTGATCTTGCTAGTGTGGTTTTAAGTAACCTAATGGAGTTTCTTGTGAAGCATAGTGAGGTATGATGAAATGAGTGATTATAGGTATGTGTATTTTATTGAGGTATTGTAAGTTTTATATCTTTAGTGAAGATATTCAGAGCTTCATGAGTTCAAAGAGAGATCATCTACATGTCTTATGTGTATAAGAAGGCTAGTTCAATATTGGGTAGTGACTTATATGGTCTAAGGATACTTTTCCAAAGGAGAATGATGGGATATGTTTTGGATCATGTCATAGATGTCTATATGTGAGTAGTGAGTTATAGAAGGTGTCTTAAATATCTCAAAGTAGTATGGTGCCTAATAGGTCTATGTGATGGACTAGTCCTTCAGCATGAATATGACTTATAGAGGCATGATGGTGGTGACCTGAGTGTGTATGAGATATTAAATATTACAATGTAGTGTTATATTATGTGAAAAAGGTGTTGAGTTAGTCACATGACTCTCAGAATGAGTTAAATGGGTAAGCTCTTCTTTACTGGTCTTCTCATGGACCTAGTCTTAAAACCCTAAGTGGCATTATGAGGTATCATGATCAGGTTTGGAGGATTTTTAGCTCATGTGAGAATGTATTGAGATTTTAAATTATGTTTAAAGTATATTGGTGCAGTTTGAGGTCTTTAGTTGAAGGAGAAAGCATGAAAATGAGTTTGAAGGTCTCTTTTGTGTGCAGAATGAATGAATTTATCATGCTTGTTAAAACGTGTGACTATTGCATGGTAATATTATCTCTTTGGTATAGATTTAAAAGGTTCATAAAAAAAAATTCAATCATTAGGAGTTGGTTTTAGGGGTAGAGTTTTATGAACAAATATTAAGAATGGAAACCAGTGGAAAACCCTCATAGTGACCTGATATGGAAGATATTGTAAGAAATGTATCAAAATGGCTTATATGATCTATTTTGATGATTATAAAATATATATGACTCTCCCAAGTACCTCCATGTTCCATTTTTATGCTATATGAGTGAGTGGAAGCTACAAGAAAACCCTTATTTCTTAGAAAAATTTTATAATAGGCATGGTTGATTGAGTCAAATTTACATAATGGATTAAAAAATGGATGGAAGTTGAATATTGTAACTTATACTTCATTAACATGGTGGTTTATGATCATGTTACATAATTTAAATATGCTAAAATATTCATGGAAGTTTGCCTATTGCTAGAAAGGCCTAATGAGGAAGATAATGAGAAAACCAAGAGAAAGTAGGAATGAGTTTAGGGATATGTTGACATGGATTGAGAATGGATAAAATTGTATGGTGTTGTTTTTTAATACCTATAACACTTATCCATATTTTTTATATGTTATGTAATTCATTTAAAATGATGTTCACAAGATGACCTATCTAGTGTAGATGAGACGAAGTTATAAGGTTCAGAGATTGGTCTATATATTCCATATTTAATATTAGACCTATGTATATTTGTATTTGGAGATGTTACATATATCTATAATTATAATATTCATTCATAAATAATTGTTATTTTATCTACAAAAGTTTTTAAATGCAAGGTCATCATAAATGGTCCTCAGGGTAGAAAGATAGTTCTAGGTATGCAAGATGGAGTAAAGAGTTTGAGATCTATGACAGGATTCAATGTATCCAATTAATTTTTTTTTTTTTTAGTATTTATATGATCTATACATTATTTATATAAATTTTTTATTCACTTTAATAGGTTTTGATATTGAATCCAAAAGGGCTTATCTGGTTGTGTTAAAACTGTGAAAGAGAAGCTTAATAAATTAGTTTACAAGACCAATAGTTAACAACATAACTTGTAATATATTTAATGTAAGTTGTTATAGATATCACATAAGAAAAATTCATTTGAATTATATGTATTTTAAGTGTCCTTATATTATTTTAAAACAATATTCATTAGGACTATGTTTTCAGGGTTTTTGGTAGTTTTGTGCGTGTTAGTGAGAGAGATGTCCCTAAGTAATTATACCTAATATAGAAGTATAAAAAGAATTTTATGATATTATATATGATATTATACATTAATTTGGAGTTTTTTAAATTTATTTTATAAATCTTGGTGGTCAAAGGTTTTTGATTGTGTGTTGGAGCTTTTATGGTAGATCAGAGTGAGCCTTTTGTAGAGGTGTTTCTAAGTCTTTGGAGCCTAAGTGATGGATTATAATGAGTTTTTTTATGACCCTAAGTTAATTAAGTTTCCATACATATTTTTATTATTCATATAAAGTGTTTCTACATTTTTTATGAGCTTCATCCTTATAGACAGTGTTTTTATGGTAATTAGGCCTAATAGGTCTTTAAGGCCTAATCGTGCTTTCAAGGTGTGAGTGAAGGATTTGTCAATTATTTATCATGGATGAGGTTATTTTAGGTTTAAAGATAATTTTTTTAAAGGTTTTATTTCTTTTTTGAGGTTCATCTAGGCCAAAGAGGTTCAAGTTGTTCTATGGAAAGAATAGACCTAATTATAATTAGGTCTCTACTAGGCCTAAGAAGACAAGATAGTCTAAGTGAGTTTGGATGACCTAATGGTGATCCTATTATTTTATGTAACATTTATTAAGATATTTTTTGGGTTTTAACCCAATTTTTTATTGTTTTTTATGATAGATAGAGTAAGTGAACTAGTGATAAGTATAAGAAGAAGGCCAAATAGGCATATTTGGGTATGTAGGTGAAAAGAGACTGTAAGTAAATAAAAGATCACCTTGAAGAGTATGAGGTATATAGACCATAATAATAGGGGATATAAAATATTATGGAAATATAATATATATTTCACATGTGGATTACAAGGTCAATTGACCTAATGAGCCTAGTAAGAGGCATATTGAGCAAGGAAGCCTGAGAGGCTATTTTGAGAGGGATAGAAGGTTGAGATGAGTTGAATGAGTTGATTGTATTTTGAGAGACTATAAAATATGCATAATATATGTGTTCCTAATGTATTATAGTGAGTGGAATTTAGATAAATTAGATATAAATCTGAAGAAGAGGTCACCATCTGTTGATTGAGTAATAAGGTGTCTTGAGGTAATCAAGTTAGTCTTGGCTAAGTTGGTACTTTGACAAGAAGGACTGAGAGCTGCCTTGAAAGTTGGTAATTTAAGAATTTTTATTTAATTTTTTTATTTATTTTTGTTTCAATTTTCTTATGGTTCCTCCTTGAAATTTGGTGCTTGTGAAAGACTAGTTGAGTGGGTCCTTAACTAGGTAGGGGTTGGTACTTCTTATGCAGTTGGTGTTTCACTAAATTTGGATCTTATTAGTATAAGAATATATTAAATTCATAGGTTTTAGTGGGTTTTATCCCCTATTATTTTTTCCCACATATCTATTGTGTTCATATGTTAATATCTTTCTTCGTGTTTTATGTGATTACTTCTCTATGCATTGCTTGATCACTATATTGGTTTGAAAGATTAATGAGTGTTAAGTGAAAAGGAAAGATTATTTTAAGACACTAATTCACAAAAAACACCTATAAGTGTTATTTATTCCAATATATACTCATTTTTTATTTCCATTGATGTTTATATACAATTTATATCCCTCGAATGTGATAAACTTGTCATCCAAGTTAGTTAATCACTAACAGGCCTAATAGTGCAAATAGTCAAAAACCTAGTTACCAATGATAATAAGATTAGGAATGTGTTGCCATGATAGAGGGATGAAAAATATTGAATTAATATCTTCTTAAATACTTGTAATAAATATTCATTTTTGGTGTAAGTTTTGAAATTTATTGAATATAGTGAAATTTTTACTCACAAATTGACCTGTCTAATTCAGATGAGATAGTGAGCTATAAGGTCATGAGATTGGTCTGCAAGACAAATATTGCATTTTGAATATATTATATTTTTATCTAAAAATATTTTAATTATAATATATTATCATACACATGCATCAAGAGTCTTTAAAGTGGTCATATAGGTGTTGAATATCAATGTCACCATGACTGTGCTTTAAGGTAAACTGACAGTTCTAAGTAAGCAAGTTGTAGAGATGAGTTTGAGGCTTTATTCCTTGATTTAATGTATCTAATGAATATATTTTAATTTTATGTGAGTTTAAATTATTTTTTATTCTTTTTCAAAGCTTTTAAGTTAGTATAATAGGTTGAAATGTTGGATCCAAAATGGCTCATCTAGTTCTAATGTGTGTGTGTAGTGAGGTCAAAAGATTTGTCTACAAAACCAATATTTGACATTAGACCTTGTTATATATATATATATATATATATATATATATATATATATATATATATATATATATATATATATATATATATATATATATATATTTGAGAGTGTTATATATATTTAAAAGTATCTTTTCAAGGTTTTATTTTAATAATAATTAATCTTTTAGGTGTTTAATATCAATTTGTTTATGATTGGGTTTTGGAGTATTCTAGCAGTTCTGAGTGGGCTATTTATAGAGAAGGGTTTAAATCTTTTTTCCCTAAGTTGTGAAGTATAAATAATATGGTGATGAATTTTATGTCATATATATTATTTATTTTCATGGTTATTTATATAATTTGTGTTTAATCTTCTATAGTCCAAGATAGACTTCTTATGTATAAGAAGGCCTAATTGTTAATAGTATAAATGGTGTGCTTCAAGTGGTGGTTGACTCTAAAAAGTTTTTTGGAGCCTATATGAGCTTATTATAGGTCTATTTTATTTTTATATGATATGTTATTTATGTGTGTGGAGTTTTAAAGTATTTCTAGGAAGGCAAAATGTAACGTGTCCCAAAGTAGACATGATGGGATTAGGTCTCCATGAGACCTAAAAGTGAAATGAGGCCTAATTGAGTCATGTAAGAACTAAATGGACTCAATATTAATTTTAATATTATTTATGATATGTATTGATACCTATTCAATATCTTACCTAAGAGTTTAAGGGTGATTAACTGACTAAGAGTTATATGAATAAGGAATGGTATATATACAAGGCAGTTTTAGGCCTATTTATAGAGGAATGAGTGTATGCAAATAATATAGCACATTTTGAGAATAATGAGGTATTTTATACCATTATATGAGTGCATAGGATCATTCATGAATATCTAATAATGTGTCTTCATATGAGTATCAAGGTCATATGACCTAATCAGTCTTGAAGAGACGTAATTGAGCGAAGAAGCCTAGAAAGCAGTGTGAGAGGGTAGAAGAGAGAGAAGAATCGAAGAAGGTGATCATCATATATTATATTATAAATAAGGTATTCTAAAGGTGATAAAAGGTTTTAGGTTTTTTATTTGGTGTTGATTCATCTATGGGTTTGGTTCTTCCTTACAAGTTGGTGTTGAATCATCTATGGGGTTGGTGATTAGCTACTTGGGGTTGATGCTCCATATGGAGTTGGTGTTTCACAAAATTGTTATATTTTGACTTATATGAATGTAATCCATTTTTAGGGATTAGTGGGTTTTCTTACCCTTGAGTTTTTCCACATATTTGATGTGTTGTCTTATGTAATCTTGTTTTATGCTTGTATGGATGATTGCTTATGCATTACTTGATCTATATGATTGATGTGAAGCTTCATGAATGTTAAAAAGGAATTGAAAGAAATTTTTAAGACACTAATTTATCCCCCCTCTCACTGATTTTTCTTCCAATATTTGGTATTAGAGTAGGTCCTTTAAAGTAGGCCTAATAGCCTAAAGGAGATTTTAGAAGCAAGGATGGCTAGTCAACAAGCTCAAGGTGGTTTCTCTACTAGTAAGGCTTAATTATTAAAATGGGACTAATTATGATTTTTGGATCATTATAATGAGGAAATATATAATGTTAATGGGCCATGACATATGGTATTTATTTTTGGATGGATACACCAACTCCTACACCATAAACTGATGTAGCTAGCAAGAAGGAAAGTGAGAGAAAATCCAAGGCAATGAATGCCATTCTATGTGGCCTATCAAAGGAATAATTTTTGAAGGTGATGAATTATGAGTCATCCAAGGTAATATTGGAAAAATTGAAGATTTTTTATGAAGGATAAACCAAGGTGAGTATGTCCAAGTTACAGACCCACTAGAGATAGTTTAAAAGTATGAATATGAATGAAGATGAAACCATTGTATCTTACCTATTAAATTTTGATGAAGTTTCAAATGTCATTATATGATTAGGAGAATACGTGAAATATTCTATATTTTTTCAAAAGGTGTTAAGGTCACTAACTCCTAAGCTTGATTCTAAGGTGTCTTTAGTAGAAGAGATGCAAGATTTGGATAAGATAGAGATGGATGGGCTTCATGGCATCTTGATTGTATATGATATGGGAACAAATGAAGGAAGACCTCCCAAGAAGGAAAAAACTTTCTAAGTTGAGAAGAATTCAAAATCTAAGAAGTTTAAAGATGAGGTATGTTTAGATGTCAATCATGATGAATCGATGGCCATTTTTATAAGAAATGAAATTTTGGATCTGGTAAATACAAGGGTAAGTTTCCTTTCAAATGTTTCAACTATGGTAACATTGGTCACTTTGCATATAAGTATACTAATAAGGATAAGACTAATCATGATGAAGAACATTATGAATATCATGGAGATGATAAGAAGGTCTATAATCCCAACAAGAACAAGAAATATTTTAGGAAGTGTGAAGGTAGGAAAGGGTCATGCAAAAACAAGAGAAGTTTTTATACAAAAGAAGATAATAACTCATATAATGTAAGTGGCACAAATACATCTAATAGTGATGATGATGATGTAATGAACATGAACATGATAATAATGAAACCTTATTTATGGTTATAAAAATATATAATGAGGGTTTCTCAAAAGGGAAATGCCTTATAGATGATGAATAATAAGATGAAGAAGAGGTTAAAGTGAACCTAGAGGTAGAATTCATGAGTGCTCTAGAGGAGTTGAAGTTATAAACAAGGAAAAATAACAAACTAAGATCATTATTTAAGGACTATGAAGATCAAATTTTTTTGTTTGAGGAGAGACTGAGTAACACATCCAAGGAGTATGATGAGATCATCAATCAAATTCAAGCATAGATGGAAATAATCACTGCTAACTTAAAAGCTAAAGAAGAAGAATTGGCCAGATCTAGAACTAAAGTGGAATCCTTAAAAGCTAATTTGTATCAACATCTAGTAATTTGAAGACCTTTATGGAGTTTTAAAAGAATAATAATGCTCTAGATAACATCTTTAATAGTTATAAGTTTGTATGTGATAATACAGGTCTTGGTTTCAAAAAAAGACCAAAAGGAGGCAACTCAAGTTAAGGAGAAAGCTAATGAAGACAAGAAAGTCAACATGAAAATACCAATCAAATAGCCTAATACTATAAGGTATGATAATTCATTCAATGGTTAATATTTTGCATGCATTTAGTTTGGTCATAAAGCAAGAGAGTATACAAAACCCTATAAAAATGAATATGCATGGGATTATGAAAGGAATCATCAGTCAAGAGGTATGAATGAGGTTTTTTACTACAATTGCCATGATGTGGGACACATTGAAATATTTTGTCCTAATAAATTTATAAGGTCATAAAGTAAAAACAAGAGGTTTTAATCCCCTAATGTGTAAGAGAGAAGTCAAATGAATGTGTGGAAACCAAAGATAGTAAAGGTGAGTCATGATTAGTATACAAGAACAAGTGGACTATGTTATGTGGTAGAGCACACTTCATATGTGAAATCAAGTTAGGAATTTTCATTATCATATTAGACTATTGAGCAAATAGTTGATGAAGATCTCAAGCCTAAAGTGCCAATCAATTCTAAAAATATACTAAAGGATATTCAATCTTATGAGAGCATGGAGATCTGGCAATTTCCTAAGTTTGTGTTGTTTTATATCCATATGAAAAGGGTGACTCCATTAGGCTTCATGAAAACACTATTCAGTTATCATAATCATGGTGGATTCTTAGTTTGAGGGG
The DNA here is from genome assembly GCA_037957365.1 of Torreya grandis. Taxonomy (NCBI): domain Eukaryota; kingdom Viridiplantae; phylum Streptophyta; class Pinopsida; order Cupressales; family Taxaceae; genus Torreya; species Torreya grandis. Next base: position 639,506 of record JARHVA010001335.1, on the reverse strand, counting down.
GAGTTATTCATATTATTCATAAATTCCAAGTGTAGTTGTTAACAAGCATAGAAAAGGTAAGCAAAGTTGTTCTAGTGGTTGGTATTTTAGCATAACTTGCATTGTAAAATATTTGATAATTATTTTAATTCATTTTGTGAGATCAAGTTATGGATTCAAAGGGGGAGCCTGGTAGCTCTAAGTTCCTTTTGCAATTTCTGAGAGTAGTTTCCAAAGAGGGAGGATGAGTGGTTTTAGAAGTTACAGTGTGTATGACCCTTTGTCATTAATATCAAAGTGGGAGAAATTTCAATAAGGGAGAAATAATAGAATGAGGGAGATGAGAGTGGTCATATTAAATAATGTTTTTCCATCAATGACAAAGGGGGAGTTTGTTGATAATTGTTATCATTGACATCAAGATTGATGTCAGTGATGTGACAAGGAATCCATATGAAAAGAGAGAATTTGAAGGCAACTTAATGATTATTCTATTGGTTGATGTCAAGGTTGTTGCAGTGGTGTGAGAGTTTTTTTAATGTGTTTTTATTTGATATCATTAAGGTAAGCCAATTTGAGTACTATTTCTTGAGTATAATGTGTCTTGAGAATCCTATTGGAGTGCTAGGTTGCACCCTAGCTGAGAAGAGAATTGTTCAGGTCCTCTACTCAAACCTATTCCAACATGGGATTTACCTAATATTATGGGTTGTCTAGTTTTAGGTCAAACCTCTATATTTTTAATGGGATAACTCCACTAATATGACAATGTACTACTTTTATAAAACCTATATCTATCACAAGGAAAAGGTAAGGAGATGAAAACTAAAACTAAAAACTAACCTATGTGGTGGTGTACCAAATTGTTTAATGATCCACTCTTAGCTTAGACACTTTCATGACTACTAATGAATTTATTGGAGACAAGGTTTGATCATATTCTTTACACAATGTTTAAAACATGATTATTTTTCATGAAGGTTGATAAGAGACCTACAACTTGAAGGGTAGCAAGGTCTAGGTCTATATAAGACACTACAATACTATGACACTTCAAGAGAAACATCCCTAGATAACACTTCACATAACCTAAAATAAACCAAACAAAATTTAATCAAGGCATATTAAGGACATATAATTAATGGACAACATACATATTACAGATCAGACTTTAACAAAGTACACTTAGCATTCAAGAGAATCAAAACTTGTCTTATATTACTTCATAAGAGTTACAAAAAGATTTTGGTAGAGATTTATTACACCCAGATGAGGGATGGAAAACAAGATCTCAATGCCTAAATTTATATAGATCAAAGAAGCCAATAGAGAGGAACTTAGGCATAGAAGGGGTCATTAATGAGCCCAAAATGGCATGAGGTAGTTACACAAGCATCTTCCCCCTCTTTGAGAGTTGACACCCTTTTAATGAGACTAATTTGGCATAGAGGTGGTTATAACTACCTAAATTTTCTTCATTCATGCTTTCACATTCCCTAAAATATCTCCACATCTTTCCTTTTGGTAGTTATTCAACACATATGGAGGTGCAATTAGGTCCTTTTAGGTGTTAAGTAGCCTTTGCATCAATATGCATTCTAAATTCTTCATTAAATTAATTTTGAACTTTAGTAATGACTACCAATTTTGGTGTAGGATCACCTAAATTATAGTTAAAATTATTTGAAATTGTCAATCAATGTCTTCATGCCACTTTCCGCTCACTAGATCCCTCTACTTGTTGGATAAGTAGGTATGTATAGTTAGCTTTCTAAAAAAAATCATATTCACCATGTTATTGATTCAATAGATAAACTTGTGTTTCAAACTTATTTTATGGAACTTATAAAACCCTTAGAAGGCCTTTAGTGTATTGGCATTGATATCCTTGAAAATTTTCCTACCTGCAACATTCCTTAGCCTTGCACTACTAGGCCAAAAGCTTGCCTCATAGACTGGTGGTTCTGAATAGGATGGTAAGAGCCTTTACAATGATTTACATGGATTTAAATGATGTTGGATAGGTATAATAAGTCCTAAAATTACTCTCTCCATGGTTTAGAATCCCTTTTTAGGCCCTATAAGATAAAATAATAATAAAACCTTGTAATTTTTCCCTTTTAAGAGGCATCTGTACACCTTTTGTACCATCCAATAGCATGAGCTAAAGACCCTATGAGTTATATATTGGTTTCAAGTTATAAACTAGGGAATTTTTAGAAAAATAATTGATTTTTAGTTAAACCTCTCTAGATTGGTTGCTATTAGGGTTTAAGGGAGGTCTTAGGGCTTTGAGGAGTCTTAGGCTTGGGTCATGAGAATCTAAGCTTGGGTTTGTGAACTACCTATACCAATCCAAAGTTAAAAATCTCCCTCACCTCCCATGAACATTTGGATAACTTATCATATCCATTTTTGCCTTGGTGAGTGCTTAAAGGTACTTATTATGTAGAGAGTTTGTCCTTTGAAAAGTCTCTATAGGTATCTAAGTGGAAAGATGCACTGTGGTGGTCTCTTTAAGGCTTAGGTTCACCCAAAGGGATTTATAAAAATGCAATTATTCCCCCAAAGAGGATCCATAACCCTTTAACTCTTCAAAATAATCTTTGCTCCACTCCTTTGATGGTAGAGCCTGGATATCATACTCTTTACACACCTCTAATATAAACTTTGACATACACATTAGTCCATGTATCATGTCTTCCTCTTATATGACTAGGAAAAGACCTTAGATGCCTCAAAAATATAATTCATTTCCTTCATCATGCCAATTTTCTTCTTTGTAGTGCACATGGTCAAGTATATTGAGGTCTATAAATTTATACCTTCATATCAATCATGGAGGTTAACATGGAAACTTCTATGAGTCTTAGCCAAGTTTATTGAGGGGCTTCATCCCTTATCAAACTCATTTTGCATGTGAAAACTCTCTATAAGTTGATCCTTAAACTCAAACTATCCTTTCCAGACCTCTTTAATACAATGTTAACTTTTCACATTATAACTAAGGAGCCATGGGGGTGCCCAGGGGACCTTAGGGGACCTTGAAGATGGTATCATATCTATAAATTGACATTTGAATGGGTTTTGATGTATTTTACACCATTAAGTCATTTTTATGCTTTGTGCAGGGTTAGAGGTGTCCACCATCTTAAGGATGATTCATAGAGTATGGAAATCCAACCCTGTAATAAAATCCATGAATACTTAGTATATTTACTTCCCCTCCTACCTTGAATAGGTTGCATTCCCATGCAAATACTCCATGGAGAAATGAGCGTTAGAAGTTGGTGTTAGGGTTAGTTGTAGGCAATTTTGAGTCCTAAAATTATTAATATTCATTCATATAGTTTATCCCCCTATTTCCAATCAAATTTATATTAATATTTATTTATTAGAGAGAATTAAATTCCCTTAATACCTCTGGATAAGAAGAGGCATGTGGTAGAGTGGGTGAGCATGTGAACATGCCCCTCAAATTGCTTACACATAGGTGGACTGGCTTGAGTTTACTTTCTAGGAATTTATACTATTTTATCCACCTTTTAACCCCTTGCAACCTATTTATTAGGTTTGAATCTTGATTCTACTCATCACTTTTCCCATTTTATGGATCAAAACAACTTGTAGAGGTCTTAAGTCACTACTAAGGTTTGATGGCATGAATGGTTACTTGATTACACTAACCCACCTTCAAGGTTTTTTATCATGAATATAAGTTTTAGAACCTAAGGAGGGTTTTAGGGGATTATATGAATCATTACACTTTGAATCAAAACCTTTCATGGACCCTAAGTTGACTTCAAACACCGTACAACTTGGATATGACTCTAACCTCATCATTTTCCTGCTTAGACAAGCCTTGGTCTGAGGGAAAATAGTGAGTATGTCCACTATTTGTCTCAGAAAAGTGAGCATATGGGCTTATTTATTAGGTCATTACCACCTTATATGTTGATTTTAGGGACCTTGTTGTTCTTGGAATGGGTATATATCCTCATTTTGGCTCAAAATAGACTCAAACTATCTGCTAAAAAGTGCAATTAGACTTGCATTTTGGAATACAACCTTAAACCAAGTTTCAACAATTGATTGGAACCTTGGAAAATATCTATCACATGTTAATTATAGTATAAATTCTTATTTTATATCTCCTCAAAACTAATTCACTACATAATCCATCCTTCCACTCAACTTAGGCCTTATTCTTGCAAAGGTTGTATGTCGTCATGACTATGATGATGTCATTTTTTTCCTTAAGGGTGATGGCCATCAGCTCTACACCTTTGATAATGTGATATTTATCTATTTTTTTCATATAATATATCCTTATAAGTTCATATAAGGTGGGGATACCAACTTTGGTTAGTGGTGTCACTTTGAGTTGCCTTCTGCCAAGGAGATTGCTTGTAGGATGGTTTTGAACATGCACAGGTTGGGTATGAATAAAATGATGCTTGAACTATGTCAAAAGTGACTTTCACCACCCCTTAAATTCCTTATCATTTATGTTTCATGATATTCAAATCAAACTTTATGCCTGGTATGGTTCCCATAGTCCTTTATGAGACTTGACTGCAACAACCCTAAAGCTTATTGTAGGTGCATATTAACCTTTCACCCCACTATCATATGGCCATATAGATTTATATTGATGGTCTCAATGGTGGGGATGATTTTAGTGTAGTATTGGGGGTCAACTTGGAATGATAAATCATTTAGGTAATTTTGGGTGAATAGAGAAGGTGATATTGGAAACACATTGGAGTGAAATGAGTGTGACCATAGTGATAACATAGCATGATGATAGTGAAATAGTAGTGATACCTTATGGATGTGGAATGGACATGAAAATGGCACAATACCTCACCTAAGACCAACTAAAGTAGAATTTTTAAAAACTATAAGGTATATACAAGTAGACATAAAGGTTTGGAGGTAGAGGTAAGACATTTATGGTCCCAAAAATGAAACCTAGGAATCTCATAATTACCTTAACATCTAAAAAAAACATTAAACTTTACAAAAATGTGATTGAGTTTGCTAAAGACATATAAGGAGGTCTACAAGGATTATGAAAGCATATGGAGGGTTGGTAATATGTTATAAAGGCATGAATATAATTGCCATCATGTTATCACCTTTTTCATATTCCTTAGAACACATGGAATCTGGTTAGACCATACACACAATCTATGGTGCAGTGTTCTCCAACCATACATAGATGGATATTCATGAAGTGTTTTGTGTCAAAATTAGGACTATTGAGCTTTAAAACTTTTTGAGAAATCATTTATAATCATGATACATCTCTAAAACCTTATAAAATCTACTTACAACCTCTAATAGAGGCACCTAAAACTTTATTCTTGCATAAACTGGTCTACAAACCATGCATAGAAACTAGTCAAGGACATTGGCATGATATATGATCTCACATGAGTTAGTTTCATGGTAATATCATCATATAATTATTTTATGTGAATTGAGATAATAGGACAACTGATTGGTTTTAGAAAATGAATCAAAATCCCCTGAAAACCATTGATCTCAAAATTTCCTATTCAGATGAGGAGGATTAAAAAGTTCCTTGAATCCTTAACAAATGTTCATATAGGATAGGAATTCAACTCCTAGACTAATTCCATCGATGGTTATCCCCTTGAGTGTACCTTCTAGGGTCAAGAGCTTAGACTCCCAATGTACTTGTGTTGTATAGAATAACCATAAACTTGAGGGGTCCTTTGAGCTTGTCAGTGAGCTCAAGGTATAAAAGCAATGGTTTTGGGTCCTTACCAAGCTAAAACATTGTAATTCTTCCACCATTAAACACCTCTAAACTCACCTTACAAGGACATGCTCCTCACTAAGTTGATATGTATAGTATGGATCCATAATATTGAGAAAACACCTACAAAGTGTCCATTTTATTGTAAATCTTCTTGTTTTAGCCCTAAAATGTATCTCATTTATGTTATGGAGGTAAAATAGGATGGAAATATATTATTTGACTTAATGGTATGACCTGAGGGAGATGAGAGGTCACAAAATGACACATGTGGGCCCATATTAAAGGAATTAAGCATTGAATATTGTAATGATGGATCTAATTAAAGTATAAAATCATCTTATAATTGTTTAATTAGGATCATGAGGTTTTTTGGAGGTGTAAGGGGTGATCTAGTGGTCAATTAAGGTTAAAATAACATTTTTTATGGTTAAAACCATTGACTAGGCTCAAGTACATGGCTCTAAAAGAGTCTCAACATCTAGATCAATATGGGAATGCATATGGAACACCTAAAAATCAATAAAACATTAATTATATATAATAATCCTTTATATAATGAATCTTTAAATCTCAAAAATGGGCATACCTCTAATGATTTTGCATGATTAATGTGTTCTTAGACCTTTGTCAAACTACCTCCTTAATTTACCTTCATTATTACATCTCTCTTTTGTTAAGGACCCTTCAAGGTGGATAATGGATAACTAGACACTTTATACACCATGACTCAACATGACTCAATCTTTATATTAGGTACAAGGACCTATAGGGATTACTAAGGCAAGATTTGAAATGTGACTAGACAATAGACTAACTAGACATCCCCTATAACTCACAACATGACTAAAAACATAGTGTCATGAATAGATCATGACCCCAAGATATAATTTTGTTAAATTTATAGGTATAAGACTATAAATTTACCAACATTTATAGTTACTCAATTGAATTGACCAGCCTATAGGTCATGAAACTCAAAAATTTGATCAAGTTGTTCATGATGACTAAACAGGTGAAGCATGACTATAACATAGGTTCTAATTGCATCTTGGAAACTATTGAATCAATGATACACACCCAAAAAATAATAAGGAACCAAAAACACATCACATAAATACCAAAATAGTATAACCAAATAATAAACAAGACATTGTGTAAGAGTACTTGGAGATAAAAGACAAACCTACCTATCTATGTATAAAATATCATAAAAGAGAACTAGTAGTATAATTTGAAATACCTCCCATTGAAAGGGATGGAAAGGCTCTCTCAATTAAACTTATAAATTTCAAAGTAATTTCTCTCCTTAAAGCATGTGATGATATAAGGTTCACTCCAAAGATTGTAAAATTTGGAGTGCTTTCATGGTTTTGCCCATTCTTTGTCTCATTTGAGAACTATATCAACTTGTTGAAATGTTCTAGAGGAGGATCTCTTGTAAAATTAATTATTCACTTGGTTTTTATTGGACCACATGGTGTGCATGGAATTTTCCCTTGTCTCTTTTAGTTGTCTTAGTTCATTCAACCTTACTTGCATAGCATCATCCTCTAAGAGCTCAAGTTGGTGGGCAAGCTCTAGTACAGGTAGTTCAAGAGAGATAAGAAGTTTTTCTTCTCTCCCATATACAAGTAGGTATTTGGAGTGTCTAGTATCTTATCAGGTGTCACTCTATCTTCTCAAAGGTTAGTTCTCAATCTAGTATGACACTCCCTTTGACTATCTTCCATAGTCCTCTTGATAATCCTTAATAAGTTCTTGTTTGTGGACTCTGCCAGTCCACTACCCTATGGGAAATAATTATAAGATGCTTTGAGATAAATTCCATGTTAAATTTTTCACTCACATACCTTGATTATATTTAATTCCAATGCATTATTAGAGATGATTTTGGAAGGCACACCAAACCTGGTCACAAGGTTATCATAAAAGTCTAAGATAGAATTTCCATTAGCTTCTTTGAGGGAAGCTACTTTAACCTACCTTGTAAAGTAGTATGTGGCTATTATGATCCACTTATTTCCTTTACTTTAATTATGGTGTATCATTACTATGAAATCCAAGCACCATTACATGAAAGGTTGCTCTACTTGTATTGGTTACAAGGGAAGGGCAATTAGTTTTTGTTTATCAATGAACATGGTACATTTTGGACATTTACTCACCCAAGAGTGTGGATATATAAATAATTTTTTCCAAAATCACCCATCTCTAATGATTTTGGAGGTTTTGATCTTGTCAACAAAGTGTCCACTAGTTGGACCACCATGGAACTGTTCAAGCAACTTATTTGCTTGTCATGAATCCACACACCTTAAAAGCATGCCTCTTATGTCTCTCTTGAAAATTACTCCATGTATTAGGACATATATTATACTTTATAATATTAAGTGCCTTATTTTGGTTCTATATAACCCCATGGGACATTGGCCTAATTCGAGAAACATGATCACATCATGTGTCCAATTGAAATGTGTGTTGTCTATAGTTACTTATTGGATATCATAGACTACCAACACTTGGTCTTTACCTTCCTTTACCTCTGATTAAAGGTGATAACATAACCCTCTACCCCTAATTATCTTTTTAACTTTAACATAAAGGTCATACTCCATGCATTTTATTACCCTCCCAACCCTTTTCTCATTGAGGTCTCTATTTAGTATGAACTCCTTAATACTTGGGTGTATTACCATGAGTATGATCTTGCTATTAGAGACCATGTGCATAAATTTATTCAAACCTCTCACCATATAAATCACATGTTTATATACAAAACTATACTTCTCCTCATATTCTTCTAAGGCTTGACTAAATAAGGCAATAGGTTTTTTTAGGCCTTGATCATTCTACTATATTAACATGGTAGATATTTCATCTAATGTAGAGAAGGCATACGAGTAGAATTCTTTGTTAAAATTAGGTTTAAGGAGTTTAATGGAATTATATAAGGCCTCCTTGATGGCCTCAAATCTCCTCTTACCTTCTTTGATCCATGTAAACTCTTTATGTTTGCTCATCATGTGAGTAAGATGCTTGACCAACTCTACAAAGCCTAGGGTAAACCTTCTTATGAAATTAATCTTCCCCAAACAACTCTACAAACCTTTCTTATGCTTGGTTAGGGTTAAGGATATAATTAATTCAACTCTTTTAGGGTTTATTAAATACCATCTTTGGAAACTATATGGCCTAATAGTCTACCCTCATGAATATCAAAGATGCACTTTTTAGGATTCAATGATACTCTAAACTATCTACATTTTTCAAAGACTAGTTTCAAGTGAGCTATGTGGTCTATTGAGTCCTTTGAGAAAATAGTGATCTCATCAAGGTATATGAGCACCATATCATTTATTAACCCCTTAAAGGCAACATCCATTACCCTTTGAAAAGTTACCCTTACATTAGACAGTCCAAAGGGCATCTTCATGTATGCAAAAGTGCCCTACTTTATGGTGAAGGTAGTCTTATGCCTATCCTCCTCCTTGAAAATTATCTATTCATAATCAGAGTAGCCATCAATAAATGAGAACATTTGAGAGCCTATAACCTTTTGAATAATCAGGTCCATTGAGGGCAGTGGGTAATAGTCTTTTAGAGACACCTTATCGAGGTCTCTAAAGTCTATATACAAGTATATTTCTCCATTCTTCTTCCTCACTGGAATAATTTTTTCCACCCATGAGAATTTTTTGATGGGAAATAATATCCTTTAATCAATCAATTTTAATAATTCTCTTCTCATCAACTCTTCTACCTTTGGATTGGCATGCCTTTGTTTCTATCTGATTTTTTGCATTACTCTCTAATTCAATGGTCTGTTGTATAAGTTTGGGGTTAAATACTCTCAAATCCTTGTATTCCCATGCAAACACATCTGAATAATCTCAACATAAATCAAAAAAGGTATCTCTCTCTTTTTTTTTGTTAATCTTTCCCAACTTCAACAACTTATCTTTGAATATTTTTACCCTTTCATAATGTTCCTCCTTGGCTGAGATACATGCCTTATATTTTCTCATCTAGTAATCTTCATTGAAGATGCTTTCCAATTTCATAAGTCCCTTAGGAATATTTTCAAATCTCAATTTCACTATCTGATCATCATATTGGTGTTGAAATTTTCTTTGATTCTTATGGTAGAATTCTGCCTCTTACATGAGAAAACACATAATTTGATCATCACTATCAAACACCTAACAACCCACCTCATTATTAGGTTTAGATGGCATGTAGATGACCTTAGTCTTGGCTTTAATTTAACTACCTTTAACCTCCTCTATAATCTCATACTAAGCTCCAATGGCCACAAGCCTATTTGCATGTTGGTTTGCCTCCCTTGGTATGAACTGTATGTTGAATGCCAAGAAGTTTTATATGAGGTCCCATACACAGTGTTTATAGGCCTTTAATTGATGTTAATTTATTTCACTTATTCCCCTTACTTTTTTCAAAAAAAAAACACTATCACCTTTGACTTGAATTATTTTGACACCTCTCATCCTTGCATCTTGCAAACCATGTAAAAGGTCTTCATACTCAATTGTGTTTGAGGTGTAGCTAAATTATAACCTTTTAACTAAGTATTATTTTTGTTTTGAGGGTGAAATAAACATGAATCCAACCCAACTACCAATATTTGACCTTGAGCCATCAAATAATAAAGTCCACAAACCATATTCTTTTTGAGTTTTGCTTATTAGGCATACAATACACTCCTAAATCTACCTCCTTAAGTTTTTATAGGGATCAAATCCATTATTATCATATTTTCATTCATCTAATTAAAGGCCTAAAATGCCTTCAAGATGATCATGAGGCTCTTATTCACTATCATTATCATCTTCATCAAGTATGGTGCAGTTGACATTTGCAAGGTTAGACATATCAGGCTCTAGATAGAATCTAGAGATAGGCTCAGACCTAATAGTGACCGTAGTCCAATATCTATTCCTAAATACCATATATAACCAGTCATAGGATAATTAACCCCCAATTTTTGTAGTAAAGTCCCTAGATAGGCATAGGGAAAAGTATGGGGGTAAGTCAAAAACCATAATATATTGTTTAATGACATAATTTAGGTAGGTTGATAATGTAATCTTAAGGTCTTTCAAGACACCTACTATTTTGGTGCAAAAACCATCCAAATAAAGAACACCTTTTTATTAGGCACATATTTAAGCTCAAGTTTATCTATGATGGCTTTAGGCATGACTGAGGTTAAACCACCTGAATCTATCATACAATTATGGACAAGGCAGTCCCCTATGATAAGTAATAAGTAAAATGGAGGGGGATTGACAACCTAGGGGGTTGGACAACATTATGATCTTGATCTTGACTAGAAACTTGAACTTGACTAGGTTGACTACTATTGTATTGATAATAAAAATTTTATTCTCAACTAATCAACTCTTTTGCCTATTATAAAGGTTAAGATGGGATCATATAAGTCTAATAGTAAGGCTCTAAATTTTCAATTATGATTCTAAAGATGTGAGGGGTTTTTTAAATGTTATGGGAAATAACAAATAAGCTATCAAATATAATATATTCTATTATAATTTTAAAAATCTATTTATCAAATAATGAATCGGTATGGATTTGAATGTGTAATCTATCATATCCAACAGAGAAGGTTTATGAACAAGACAATCTCTTGAAGGAAAGAAAATTGATTTATAATATAATATATTTCAAAGTAATATCCTGTTTTTATTGTAATAACTTCCAAATGACATCAAGATAATAATCCAAAAATACAAGTAAAATAGAATTGAGATAATCAAATATGAACAAATCTTTAATAAATTAAATAGCTAAGAGGAACTCAACACATAAGAGACATAAATTAACAGCATCCAGCAAACTAAAGAGAACAAATTAGAGAAGACAAGCAAGACAATAACTAAGCTAAGAAAGAGATAACAAAGTATTAAAGAAACAAAGTATTATACTAAATAAAAATATTAATCTAACTTAACTAAGTCTTATAAACTAAGATAATCTAAATCTAAACTAAATCTACAAACTAAATAATCTAGAATCTAATTAAGTCTAACTCTATGAAAATAAAGGGATTTAATCTAACAAACTAACTTAAAGAAAACAAAAATAAATAGTAATTAAAATTAAAACAAATTAAATATATTAAAACTAAAGGATTTAGAAAAATAAATTAGAATAATTAAATATTAATCTAAATCAAATTAAACTAAATTAAAATCAAAGTCGATGTAAAGTACAATATAGAAAAAACATGTGAGTCTCAATAGAGAGAGTCATCTTAGCAAAATAGATCAATTTTATTTGAGAAACTAACATCTTTCTTTACAAAATATTTTGAGAGACAACTTTTTACAATCAAATAAATCAATGAAATATCATAAACAGTAAAGTTTTCATCATTATTCAGGTTGAATACTTGAATTTTACACATAGGACTACAAGGATAAATCATTAAAAAATGTTAAATGTGACAAACTTTAGATAATATATTATAAATGATAATATAAAACTAGATATACTTACATTACCTAAGCAATTACTCAACTATCAGAGAAAGTACCACTGGGTTTATCTTTAAAAGTAATGCTATCTTAAAGAAGTTATATATAAGAGAGAGATAAATGATTGACTTTACAATGTATAAGTCCTCAATACCTATGTTGTTCCCCCTCTTCAAATGAATCCTTGATCTCTTTTTATTCTTCAAATTTAGTTGGAAATATAAGTTGTAACCAACCTTAGTTAACTACTAGTTTAACTTAACTAATTGACTTTTTAAAAGTCAATTAATATAAATAGTTGTTAGTTAAGGTTCAATTAAGGCTTAAAAGTTTTAAAGGATCAAGTATTTTAATATAGACTAGGCAATTCCTAACGGGTGGGTACCCTTAATCAATTAATAATAAAATAAAATAATATATATCAATGAATAAATAGATAAATTAAAGTTTAATAAAATTTCTATTTATATTAATACCATAATGCATATTTCCAAAAATTTACTTAGGCATATATCTCTGTATGTGTGTGTGTGTGTATAATAAAATTAAAATCTAAAAATCAAAGTATCAAATCTGAAAGCACAGAGTTCTACCAACATTAAATTCATCATGAAAATAAAATTTTATCTTGTTTACATCCAAAATTCATTAAAATCTAACAAAACATCAATAACCAACTTCCCTTGCTCATTCACACATTCATTTTATTCCATCTCAGTTTCTAGAAAGTAAACCAGCTTAGTCCCAGTATCACTTGTATTATCATCAATCTCTAGCTTAATATTCCTCAAAATTTTGACCTCAACTGGAGTGTCTATGTCCTTCTGACTATCTGACTATTTATGTAAAATGGTTGGATGAATTTCAAGTATGCATTTCTTACAACTTGAAATAGGCTCCTCCAAACTTAATTTTCTATATCTTAAAATAAAATCTCTTTGAAATGGTGAAGGTTCATTATAAATAGAAGGCAGAGAAAGATTAACAAAATTATTAGCCTAGACTAATTCAATGTCTAACTAAGTGGCTTCATAAATGTGTTGAGGCTCATGTTGGATTCTCTTTTGGTAGGTGACTGAAGTAGCAAGTGATGTAGATTATTCTATAAGTAGTGAGAAGAACTATTGTGAGAATGAGACCTAGCACAAAATTTATGGCCATGAAATCTTCTATTACCTCTATGATTTGCAAGGTTGAAAGAAAAATTGTTTAACACATTCCAAAACTCAAGATCTGTTGCATCAAAGTTGATTGACATCCTGACACCCCTACTAGCATACGTAGGGCCAAATCTCCTAACCCTAAAACCTCCACTTGAAAATTATCTATTCAGGTTATGTTGAATCACATTGTCTGAGTTCTAACCCCAACCTCTATTATCATTACTTATAATTGATCTTAATTGATCCCAACTTGACATCCTAAACATTTGAAATATATTCAAAAATATTTTTATTATGACTAAAAAATTAACATGCATTTACTCAATATGAAACCAAACTAAATTTCTCAAACACACAGTCACTTATAAAATTCCATTATCAACAAATAATCTATGCATTGTATATTGACTATAATAAAATTGAATTGCTCTAATTGTATCAACCATCATTATAATATTCTATTTTTATTTCATCAAAATATCTTTTAAAAAACTAACTGAAACTTCAAAATAAAATTATAATTTCATAATTTTATTTCAAAAATATTCTAACATATCTTCATGATTTCTTGTTCTTATCGTATAAAAAAATTATTTGAGAATATAAATTGAGCTAATTCTCATGATTGAAAGCAATATTTTCACAAACTTTTATTCATGAAAAGTATCTCTCAGTTGAAAACCACATATCTTTCCACATGTTGACCATGAAACCAAACCATCAAGATAAAAGTTGAATAAAAAAATATATTTCACTACAATAATTTAAATTGAAAAATCAACTTTATGACCTTCTAAAATATAAACATCATACGTTTCCAAAAACTTCAATATGAAACCCTAACAATATCTTATAAATAGATTATGCCATAATTTTCTTATTGCTTGAACATCATCTCATATCAAACCCTAACATAGTTTTCCAATAAGGCTCGAGAATATAAACTGATGCATTTCAAACAAAAAAATCACTATATAATATTCAACCAATAGAAACTCAAAATAGAAACTTGTATATTCAAAATATACCTCCTAAATCATATCTTTGAAATTGAGAAGAAACTTGTTATAGTTTTCAAGAAATCTATTTCTTTTATTTCCAATACTTTGATCAAAAAACTGAGAACTACCTTATGTGCCAAAAGACCATTGTCCATGAAAATATTTCCACAACCTTCCATTATACTTTCAAAATTTTGAATCCATTAAACTTTCCATTATTTTACCATTTATGAAACCCAAAGCATGCACAAACCTATGACCTTAAAGTGCTTAAAAAACTATCATATCAATATAAAAAAACTATCTGAAACCTAAAACTCAAATGTGCAAGTCCATTAATAACTTTCATTATTTTCTCAGATAAAAAAAATCAACATGCTAAACTACTATGACATAGCCATGCAGGATTTTCCTTCAAAAACCATGAACACATCAAACTATAGAAAGTTACGATTGAAAAATATATTTTCATGCTTGAACATAACCATATACTATTCAAACCCTTCATATAATTCATGAAACAAAACCCATAGATCTCTTTTTTTTTAAAACAAAGTCTCAATAAGTTATTGAAACTATAAATAGCCTATTTGAAACACCATTGAGATCTATATTAGTCATAGAAAGAATATAATTCATATTCAATCAAAAAAAGCCTTATTATTCTTAAAATACCATGCTCAATTTCAAAACCAACATGTCTATAACTCATAAACTCAAGATAAATGGATTTATCCAAACTAAAACTCATTTTCATCAATATCTTATGTAAAAAAGGTAACCACAAAAACCACAAGCTCTCATAACTTCCAAAACATACATGCAGTTCCTTTATCGAAGCATGCAAACCAAAAACAATATCTCTTTCCATACAATAAAAAATCATTTGAAACAGCTCATGAACTTCTTCAAAATTTATAAAGCTTGTTATTGGCATACCTGTATGCAGTCCTTTGTAACCTTTCCATTCACAAATTCTATCTACAACTCCAAAATCCATATTGACAGAATAATAATTCTATATAAAAGCTTTAATAAATGACCAAAACAAAAAAACATAGCTATTTGTAATCAAATGCTTATAAGTTAACTATCATACTTATGTACACACTTCATATTGATTCATTTTACCTGAGATAAGTAATTAGCATACCACCAACCAAATTAGTGAAGCCACCAAATTTAACAACCAATATACTTGTTAAACCTTTAATTAATCTTTATTAATCAAGGTATGTACCCTTAGCATTAAAGTCCTAAACTACGCCATAATATTTTCAAGATCTCAAATCATCGATCATGCTTCATATTAACTCACCCTATCAGCCAACATGTCAAAAAGTTTTCCAAATGGATTATCAACTCAAATTTACCAACCAACTTGTCAACCATATAGGACCTTTATGTCTCAAAAATGAACATAGCCTAGGTTAAACAAATTAAATTTTTAATAAATTATTTATCCCATAATCTTTCATGCCTCAAAATAAAACTATTCAAAATACCCTCAAAATCACCATGGATCGATAGATTTATATCAAAGCTTTAGAATAAATGACATTAGATTAAGAAATTTATCAAAATGAAGCCTTAGGATTAAACTCATAACCCCTTAAAAAATAGTTTAAGCTTTCAAAAATAATATCAAACCACTTATACCATGTCTCATATAATATCATATTCAACATGACAATCCATATTTTATACTTACAAATGAAAATGAACTAATCAAAAACCATTGTGACCAATAAATAATACATACAAACCATGTCACATACTATCATTATAGATTGAAAATATCAAATTATCACAATCTAATCAAGTTATCAATCTTAAAACTGATCTAAAATCTATATAAAATACTCAATTGAAGATTAATGTAGATATCTAAATGTTGTCATGATAAACCATATAAAGATTCTAATTTTGATAAACCATATAAAATGTCACTATTTTAACTCAAAATAGTATACTATAACTTGATCAAAAATCAACTAAAAAACAAAATAACTGATCACAATTATTTAACAATGATAAATACATATGCATATTTTACAAATTCATTCATTTATACTTTTCAAAACCACTTAAAATATAAATACAAACTCATAAATCAATCATCATCAACTTATGTAATTGAAAATATGCATCTAAATATACTACTAATTGACTAGGTCCCTGACATAATTTTAAACTTTATGACTGAGTCATCTCTATGGTAGAAAAGTATTAGCTTCAAAAAATTGAGAGAGGTGTGAAAAATAGGCATAACACTAGCGACCTTACTAGTCAATTTTGAATAACAAAATTGAGTAGCAATTAAATTGCCTTTTGATAAGACATAATCTTGAGAGTGTGATCTAGGAAAATAATTTCTCAAATAGCTATGCACAAACCTCTTTAATAATGAATTCAATAAGGGATGAGATGTATAACGTGTCATGAAAAAAGGGAATGGTATGGTAGGAAGTTTGGACTAGATGCATAAACTAATATAAATGCCTTAAAAACAATATCTAAAAATAAAGTATTACTTCAACAACTAGTTATAATTTAGCATATATTATTTATATATAAAGAGAACTAAATTTATAAAGAGTAATATCTAAAAATAATTGATACTTATAATAAAATTACAGCATCTTCATAGTCTTTCTCCATAATGTGAAAGTCCCCTTTGAAATATTTTTTGATCTTTTTAAAAGTAAAATTAAGCAACAACAGACAGCAAATAAACAAACTAAAACAAGAAATAATAGAATAAAATGGAAAATAAAGAAACACAAAACCAAATTAAAACAAGAAAACAAAAGAGACAAACAATCTTAAAAGGAGCTAATCATGAAACAATTTCAAATGATGGTCATTAGCTGAGTAACATAACCAATTTCCTTCAAAATCTTTTAATAAAAAGCATTATTTCCAAGTATAGTGGAAATTCTATAAGGACCAAACCATAATGAATTAAATTTATGATATTTATCAGGGTCTTCATGAGCTTTATCCCATTATAAAACTAGATCACCAGCTTTAATCTTTTTATTAGAAGCCTTGTTATCAAAAAATATATATACATTTTTATTTAACCCTTTCTAATTTCTGCAATGTTGTCACTTTAGATTCATCAAGAGTTATTAGATCATGATATATTTGTTCAATCAAATTTGTATCTTCAATAATATATTTTAAAGCAGTTTTAATTGAATAAATCTAAAATTTTATTGTTAAGATGTCTTCAAATCCATATGCTAACATAAAAAGTGAATAACTGGTTTCTACCTTGACAATAGTTTTATCAACCCATAAAGCTTCAAAAAATTTAAGATGTCAATTCTTTTTATTTTTATAAACTAATTTCTTCATGATTGAAATCATATTTTTATTCATTGATTCAATTTGACTATTCCCTTGAGGATAATACTTTGATGAATGACTAGATATAATTAAATAATTGACAAAAAATTATATAAATTCATTTGAAATAAACTAATGTCCATTATCATAAATAATTTCATAAGGAACTTTAAATATAGAGAAAATCTTATTTTCTAGAAATGAGATCACTTCACCTATTACAAAACTTTTAAGTACTTTGGCCTTAGGCCACTTAGTGAAATAATCCATTACTATTAATATATAACTATGACCCACAAATGAAGGAGGATGTATATCTAAAATAAATTCAATGCCCCATTTTATAATTGATTTTTTAAGAATAATAGGATTTAAAGGTAGTGCAGATAACTTATCTCTACCAATAAATAATTGACATGACATAAAAGAACGAACTAACTTATAATCATTTAAAAAAAGAGTAGGCTAATAATATCCTACTCTTAAGATCTTATAAGTAGTGATTTTTACAATATAATTTTCACCATAATTTCTTTCATGACAGCCTTTAAGAACTTTTTGAGTTTGATCATGCGTAGGGTATTTTAATAAAACTCCATCTCTATTTTGATAAAATAGAAAAATAATAATAAATAGAAATTTAAAGTTTTTAACTATAAGAAACATCTTTATTTTTTATCAAAATTATTAAGACAAACTTAATTTTAAAAATAAAATACCAAGTCATTATACCAATGATCTTTAGCCAACAAACAATCTCATTCATTCATGTCAAGACCAAATTTAAACTTTTTAAAAAAATGAAAAATATTTATGGTCTTTAAATGAAGCTTTGCATTTAAATTATCGTCAATTAATAAGACCAAAATATTAATATCTGAAATAGCATTTTTAGCTAAATATTTTGCTAAATTATTACCTTTAATTATTTTAAAAGTTTTAAATTCAAGATCAAATTCTTGAATTCGTAATATCCATTTAGCAAACCTTACTTTGAATGGTTAGTTTAATTTAAAAGATAAGATAAAATAGGTATGTTAGATCACACAAAAACTTTATTTTCTATCAACAAATTAAAAAAATTAATCAAAGAAGAGACCAATGAAAAAATAAATTTATCAATAATAGGCTACCTAGTGTTGACTTCTCATAAAACTTGACTCATATAATCGATTAGTTTTTTGTCATTATTTTCAAACTCTTGAATGATAAAAACTTTAATTGATTTTTTAGTAGCATTAACATAAAGAATAAATGTTTTCTTTAAATCTAGTTTAATAAGTACTGGAGCACTTGTAATGGCATCTTTAACATTATTAAATGTTAAATCAGCACCTTCATCATAAGTATAAATTTTATTTTTATTAAGCAATAATTATAATAAATTAGACTTATCATCAAAATCTTATATGAATTTCCTACAAAGTTAATTTTATCAAAGAAAGACCTTAAACTAGAATGATCTTTAGGAGGAGGTAATTCTTTAATAGCTTTAATACATTCAAGATCTATAGAAATACTATCCTTAGAAATAATATTTCCTAATAACTTACCTTAGGTAACACCAAAAACTTTTTTTTTTGGATTCAAAAAAATACCATACTTTCTACATCTTGTAAAAATTTCATGAAGATGATCTAAATATTTTTTTATATTTTTGAATGGACGGTGAGATCATCTATATAAACCTAAATAATAATGTCAATCAAGTCATCAAAAGCAACATACATGGCTCTTTAAAAAGTATATATTGCATTCATTAATCTAAAAGGCATTATGTTATAATCAAAAGTCCCTCTAAAAGTAGTAAAAGTTGTTTTATGTCTATCTTCAAGATTTATAAAAATATGATTATAACCAAAAAGTTTATCTAATAAAGACATCATTTTTTATCCTACAACTTGTTATAAAATTTGATCAATACTTGATATATAAAAATGATCTTTAATACTAGCTTTATTCAAATCTCTAAAATCAACAATCTAATATCACCATTTTTCTTCCTAATTAGCACTAAATTAGCTACCCATTCAGAATATTTTATAAGAAAAATGACATCAGCATCAATCATTTTTTCTATCTCTTTGTTAATGGTGTCCTCTAACAAATGGCTAATTCTTTGTATTTTCTATATTAAAAGCTTAATACCAAGTTTTAAATGTATGTCATGTTTAATAATATCAATATAATAACATTTAAGATCTTTATATGCCCAGACAAACACATCAATGAATTCTTTAAATAGCTTAATGAATTTAACCTTCTCACTTGCAATAACTTGAATTCTTAAATAAACATATTTAGGATCATCTTTCATACCTAAATTGATAGGAATAGTTTCACCTATGATTTTCTTAGAAGGTTCTTCCATTCTATAAATTTTAGGTTGATCGTTAGATGTAAACATAGATTCTAAACTTACTAAACTAGTAGGTAATTTATTAGTACTTAATTGTAAATTATCTCCATAATTTAATATATAATCATCATGATCAAAATAATTATTTTTTATGAAAGAATCTATGTGTTCATCATAACTAAAAATAAGCCAACTATCATTCAAATAAGAAATTTTAGATCAAAAAAATTTAACATAAAAGAAATTTGTGGTTGGTTCACTTTCACTTAGAGTTAGGTTAGATGCAAAAATAGCAAGCTTATCATCTTTAATATTATATTTTCTAAGAATATGAGTGATGTTGAAGACTTAAAAATGGTCAAGTAAATACCAAACATTTTGTGTAAAATGATGTAGATGAGTTTTATTAATTTTATAAAAATTTAAACTTGTCTAACAATTAATTCAAAATCTTTAAAGACTTATAACCATTTAATGCTAAGTTTAATAGTTTTTTTCAAACCTAAACATAATACTTCAAATTTTTTAATATTATCAATGTTTTCAAATGATAATTTAAAGACATAACAAAAAAATTTACTAATAGGATAAATTAAGAAAATTCTCGCACCATTATCTTGTTGATAACAAGCTCCATCAAAATAAAGTGATCATAAAATATTTTTCTCAAAGAATTCTTCATGTTGATTTTCTAGTTCATCTAAATTTAGAAACTCATAAGTTCCAAATTATATCTCAACATAAGCAATAGTGGAAGAAGTGGATGACTCTATAGGTGTACAAGACCAATTTTCTCTAATAATGAAATTAATCTCATTACTAATGGGAACCCATGTGATATCTTTTCTAACAAAAGCACTAGTTGTTTTTTACCAATCTCTTCCCAATAACATATCATAATTACTAATAATGTTTAAAACTTGAATATTATTTTTGTATCTAATTCTTTCATCTTGAACAATCTTAATAATTAGATCTTGAAACTTGCCACAACTTTTAGTTTGTCTAGAATGAAATTTAGTAAGTTTTCTATTGTCAATTTCATAAGATATGTCTAATTTATCTATAATGAATTTAGGTAGTATATTCTTCAAAGTACTTCTATATAAGATACAATTATAGATTAACTTATTATTAATTTTAACCATAACATTAAAATAGGTTATATAGTCTGCAAGAAGATCATAAATTTGAGCAAAAATAGTTGATTGTTCATTACTACCTTCTTTTTGTAAGCCTACATCATTTTTAAGATTTTTAACAATTTCATTAATTTTATCAAGTTTCTCTAGAAGACTAGTTGTTTGTGATAATAAGAATCCAACTTTGATTGCAAATAGATCATCAATTATATTATAAGTTTTAGCATTAATCTATCAAAAATTCTTAGGCTTATAATGTTGATATTGATGATTATTATAACTAGTTGATAAAAAAATATTTTGAGAAGAATTATCAGTTAAACTACTTGAAGCATTGTTCAAAACTATTTTACCTTTATCATTAAAATAAGAATCATTAGTTACTATTTTATTATCTTGAGAAGCGTTATACTATTTATTTCTAGTATTAACAACATAAGCGCCTTCATTTTCCAATGGATCATCAAGATCACACATGTTTATGTTATCTATTAAATCTTCAGATATAAGATCTTTCCCTTGAAAAAAATTTAAAACTTATGGATAGTAACACATGGATCTAAATCATGATCCAGTTCACATACATTACAGTAATAAATAATTTTTAATTTTGTACTTTCAGTATTATTTCTATTAGATGAAGAAGGTTTATCATTTAACTACCTTTTAACAGTGACCAGTTTATTTCCTAGACTTTGAATGGCTTTTAAAAATTTTGCATTATCTACATTTAAACCTATAGAAAATCTATCTTTAAATCCAATACATTTAATTTTATTTTCATATTCATTGTATGATGTTAAAGTTTCATCATAATCTATAATATCCCTATCCTCTAAGGCCATTTTATATTTTAGGGGTAAATCACTACAAAAATAAAGTCTAGATAACTTCTTAGAAGGTCTAAGATCATGAAGAATCTTTTGACACAACTTAGTAAATCTGATAATAAAATGATAAATGGTCTCACCTGAATCAAGAGAAAAGTTCACAAGATCATTAACTAGGTCAAATTTCTCTTTCACTTTCCCAAAAGATAAATTTATCCATTCTTTAATATTTTTGCATGTGCTAATAATTTTAGCAAGTAAACTAATAAATTCTTGGTAAGCTCTCCCTTCAAGTGTTTGTAAAAAAACTCTTAAGCAAATCTTTTCATTTATTATACCAAGAGTAGCCAAAACTAACCTAAATGCTTCTAAATGATCTTTCCAAGATTCTTTAGGAGCTCCAAAAAAAATTAGTATATTTAATCCTTTAAGGGAAGGTAACTTATCAAGATAATTTCTAATATTAATTAGATTTATAGGAATCTATGGTGTTATAGCTATCTACTTTTCCTATTCAAATTTAGCTTAATCTTCACCTTCAGTGAGATTATTTTGATCTCTATTGTATTATAAGCCATGAATCAAATATTCTATCCCCACTTATACTTAATTCCCATTGAAAAACTTCAATAGTCTCTTCTACTTGAATTGGTTAATTTTCTTGAACCTAATTTAATTGAAGATTTATATGAATAAATTTAAAGGGCATAACCAAATCATCAAAAAAAAAAAGAATTAAAAAGGAAATGAGTTCAAGGCCTTAGATTACCTACTAAAACTCTAGCTCTATCTTTCTAAATTATTTTATTTGTATTTAAACTATCATGTTGAGTCTTATTAGTAAGATTAGAATAACAATCTATCTCAAATTCTACAATTTCTTCTTCTTTATTTATAACTTGAATAACATGCTAAAGATTATGAAGATGATTATACAATGCATAATGATTTAGATTAAAAGCAACATCAACTTGATCATCAATAATATCAATTCTAGATTAAATAATAAGAGGTTATCCTCCAAGTACCATAAGCAAGAAGAAAATATAACTTAAAACAAATAAAAATTTTAAAAGGTCCCCAATAGAGTCATGAAATTTGTTGATAATGAAAATTATACCATCAACTAATCAACTCTTTCACCTATTACAAAGGTTAATTTAGAATCATACCAATCTAATAGTAAGGTTCTAAAGGTTCAATTGTAATACTAAATATGCGAGGGGTTTTTTAAATGTTTTAGGAAATAATAAATAATCTATCAAATATAACATATTCCATTATAATTTTAGAAATCTATTTATCAAATAATGAATCAGTTTAGATCTAAATGTGTAATATATCATATCTAACAGAAGGTCTATGTACAAGACAATCTCTTGAAGAAAAGAAATATAAATCAATAATATACTATATTTCAAAGTAATATCTTACTTTTATTGTAATACTTTTAAATGGCATCAAGATAATAATCTAGAAATAAAAGTAAAATAGAATTGAGATAAATAAAAGATGAACAAATCTTTAATAAATTAAACAGCTAAGATGAACTCAACACATAAGAGACACAAACTAATAGCATCCATTAAACTAAAGAGAATAAATTAGAGAAGATAAGCAAGACAATAACTAAGCTAAGAAAGAGATAACAAACTATTAAATAAATAAAGTATTAAACTAAACTAAACAAATTAATCTAACTTAACTAAGTCTAATAAACTAAGATAATTTGAATCTAAACTAAATCTACAAACTAACTAATCTAGAATCTAATTAAGTCTAACTCTAAGAAAATAAAGGGATTTAATCTAACAAACTAACTTAAAGAAAATAAAAACAAATAGTAAGTAAAATTAAAACATTAAATATATTAAAATTTAAAAAAATAGAAAAGAAAATTATATTAATTAAAGATTAAACTAAATTAAAATCAAAATCAATAAAACATGTGAGTTTTAATAGAGAGAGTCATCTTAGTAAAATAGATTAATTTTATTTGAGAAACTAACATCTTTCTTTACAAAATATCTTGAGAGAACTTTTTACAATGAAATGTCATAAACAGTGAAGTTTTCATCATTATTCAAGTTAAATACTTGAATTTAGCACATAGGACTACAAGGAGCAATCATTAAAAGATGTTAAACTTGACAAACTTTAGATAATCCATTATAAATGATAATATAAAACTAGATATACTTACATTACTTAAATAATTAGTCAATCATTAAAAAAAGTACCATTGGGTCTTTCTATAAAAGTAATGTTATCTTTAAAAAGCTACATAGAAAATAGATAGATAAGTGATTGAATTCACAATGTATAAGTCTTCAATACATGTATTATTCCTCCTATTCAAATGAATCCTTAATCTCTTTTTATGGTTGAAATTTGATTATAAAAAAAAGTTGTAACCAACCTTAATTAGTTACTAGTTTAACTTAACTAATTGACTTTTTAAAAGTCAATTAATATAAACAGTTATTAGTTAAGGTTTAATTAAGACTTAAAAGTCTTAATGGATCAAGTATTTGAATATAGACCGAGTATTTACTAATGGGTAAGGACCTTTAATCAATCAATAATAAAATAGAATAACATATATTAATGAATAAATAAACCAATGTTTAATAAAAATCTTATTTATATTAATACAATAATGCATATTTTCAAAAAATTACTTAGGCATATATATATATATATATATATATATATATATCAAAAAATAAAAGTTTGTTGTACTTTCAAAACATCATCACCAAAACATCAAAATCTAAAAATCAAAGAATTAAATTTGAAAGTATAAAATTTTACCAACATTAAATTCATCATAAAAATAAAGGTTTATCTTGTTGACATTAAAAATATGGCAAAACCTAAATAATTGACTTCCCTTATTCATTCACACATTCATTATATTCCATCTCAGTTGTTAGATATTGAACCAACCTAATCCTAGTATCAATTGTATTATCATCAATCTCTAGCTTAATCTTCATCAAACTTCTAACCTTAACTAGAAAGTCTTTGTCATTATGACTATCTAGCCATTTGTCTGAAGTGGTTGGATGAATTTCAAGTGTGTATTTCCTGCAACCTAAAGTAGGCTCCTTCAGACTTAATTTCTATGTCCTAAATAAAATCTCTTTGAGATGGTGAGGGTTCATTAGAAATAAAAGGCAGAGCAAAATTAACAAAGTTTCTGGCATGGGCTACTTCAATGTCTAATTGAGTAGCTTCATTAATATGTTGAGGCTCATTAACATGTTGAATTCTCTTTGTGGTAGGTGACTAAACTAGCAAGTGATGTGGATTATTTAGCAAGTAGTGAGAGGAACTACTGTGAAAATGAGACCTAGCACCAAATCTATGACTGTGAAATCCTCTATTACCTCTATGGTTTGTAGGATTGAATGGAAAATTGTTTAATGTATCCAAAAAATTAGAATCTATTACATCAAAGTGTATTGATATCTTGACACTCCTACTAGCATACCTAGGGCCAAATCTCTTAGCCCTGAAACCTCCCCTTGAGAATTATCTATTTGAGTTTTGTTGATTCACATTGTCTAAATTATGACCCCAACCTATGTTATCATTACTTTTACTTGATCTTGGTTGATCCCAACTCAACATCCTGAACATTTGAAATATATTCAAAATTATGTTTATTATGACTAAAAAATCAACATGTATTTACTCAATATGAAACCAAACTAAATTTCTGAAACACACAGTTACTTATCAAATTTCATTATCAACAAAGAATCTCTACACTATATATTGACTGAAACAAAACTAAATATCTCCAATTGTATCAACCATCATTTTAATATTCTATTTTTATTTCATCAAAATATATTTTAAAAAACCAACTAAAACTTTAAAATAAAATTATAATATCATAAATTTATTTCAAAAATATTCTGACATATATCTTCATGATCTCCAATTCTCACTATATGAAAAATTATCTGAGAATATAAACTGAGCCAATTCTCATAATAGAAATCAATATTTCCACAAAATTTTATTTATGAAAAGTATCTCCCAACTAAAAACCACATATATTTTCACATGTTGACCAAACAACTAAACCATCAAAATAAAATTTGAATAAAAACATATATTTCATTGCAATAATTCAAATTTAAAAATCAACGTTATGACCTTCTAAAATATAAACATCATGTATTTCTTAAAACTTCAATATGAAACCTTAATAATATCTCAAAAATAGATTATACCAAAAAAAATTTACTATCTAAACATCATCTCATATCAAACCCTAACATGGTTTTGCAATAAGGCTTGAGAATATAAATTGATGTCTTTCAAAAAAAATCATTGTATAATATTCAACCAACAAAAACTCAAAATAGAAACTTTTATATTCAAAATATACCTCTAAATCAAATCTTTGAAACTGGGAAGCAACTTGTTATAGTTCTTAAGAAAACTAAGTATTGAACAAAAACCCATAACTACCTTTTGTGCCAAAAGAAAATTATCCATGAAAATATTCCACAACCTTCTATTATACTCAAAAAAATTTGAATCCATTAAAATTTCTAGTATTTCATCATTTATGAAACCCAAAATATGGACAAACCTACAGCCTCAAAATGCTTAAAACACTATCATATCAATATAACAAAATTATTCAAAACCATAAACTGAGATGTGTAAGTCCATTAATAGCTTCCATTATTTTATCAAACAAAAAAATAAACATATTAAATTTCCATGATATAGCCATGCATGATTTTCCTTCAAAACCCATGAACACATAAAACAATACAAATCGATGACTAAAAAATATATTTACATGCTCAAACATAACCATATACTGTTTAAAACCTTCAAACAATTCATGAAACAAAACCCAGAGAGCTTTTTTTATAGAAAAACAAAGTCTCAACAAGTTCTTGAAACTATAAATAGCCTATTTGAAACAACACTAATATCTATATTACTCACAAAAAGTTAGAAAAGAATGTGTATTCCAACAAAATAAGCCTTATTATTCTTAAAATACCATTCTAGAATCCAAAACCAACTTGTCTATAACTCATCAACTCAAGATAAATGGATTTATCCAAACTAAAACTCATTTTCATTGATATCTCATGTGAGAAATGGTAACCACAAAAACTGCAAGCTCTCCTAACTTCCAAAACATGCATGCAATTATTTTATCAAAGTATGCAAACCAAAAATAATATCTCTTTCCATGCAATCAAAATCCATTTGAAACAACTCATAAACTTCTTCAAAACTTATTAAGCTTGTTATTGGCATACTTATATGTGCTCCTTTACAACCTTTCCATTCAAAAATTTCATCTGCAAGTCCAAAATCCAAATCGATAGAGTAATGGTTCCATAGAAAAGCTTCAAGAAATGACCAAAACCAAGAAAACACATCTATTTATAATCAAAGTCTTGGGAATTAACTATTTTTCTTATGTGCACACTTTAGATTGATTCATTTTACCTGACATAAGTACTTATCATACCGCCAACCAAATTAGCAAAGCCACCAAATTTAAGAACTAATATGCTTGCTAAACTTTTAAATAATCTCTATTAATTAAGGCATGTACATTTAACATTTTAGTCTTAAACTATCAAATAATCTTTTCAAGATCTTGAAGCATTGATCATGTTTTGTATCGACTTAGCCTACTAGCCAACATGTCACGAGGTTTTTCAAATGGATTGCCAACCAACTTGTTAACCACATAGGACCTTTATGTCTTAAAAATGAACATAGCCTAGATTAATAAAATTAACCTTTCAACAAATCATTTATCCCATAAGCTTTCATGCCTCAAAACAAAACTATTAAAAATAACCTTGAAATCACCATGGCCTGATAGATTTACATCAAAACTTTAGAATAAATGGCATTAGATTAAGACCTTTATCAAAATAAAGCCTTAGGATTAAACTTAAAACCCCTTAAGAAATAGTTTAATCTTTGAAAAATGACCACTTATACCATGTCTCATATAATGTCATATTCAACATGACAATCCATATTTTATACTTGGAAATGAAAATAAACTAATCAAAAACCATTGTGACCAATCAACAATACATACAAACCATGTCACATACTATTGTTATAGATTAAAAATATCAAATTATCACAATCTGATCAAGCTATCAATCTAAAATCCATATAAAATACTCTATTGAAAATCAATATAGATATTTGAATGTTTTCATGATAAACCATATAAATATTTTGATTTTGATAAACCATATAGAATGTCACTATTTCAAATCAAAATGTTGTACTGTAACCTGATCAAAAATCAATTGAAAAACAAAATGACTGATCATAATTATTCAACAGTGATAAATACATATGCATATTTTATTCATTCATCTATTTATGAATTTTGAAATCAATTAAAATATAAATACAAACTCATAAACCAATCATCATCAACTTATGTAATTAAAAATATGCATCCAAATATACTACTAATTGACTAGGTCCCCAACATAGTTTTAAACTTTATGACTAAGTCATCTCTATGGTAGAAAAGTATTAATTTTAGAAAATTAAGGGGGATGTGAAAAATAATAATAACATATTGATAAAAATAGTGCTCACCTTGTCAGTTGTTGTATTCATATGAGAGAGCTTGGAGAGCTCTTGTTGGAGGAGTTCTTTCTACCTCAGAATAGAGATAGCATCCCACTTTGACATGGTGACATTGGACCTTATCATGTGATCCAAAACATTGAAAGGAAGATTGGTGCTCTTGGACTACACCTTGGAATTAGAAGTGTCACTTTAAACTTGAGTGACTTGAGGGATAAAAGGAGACTTTTGTTGCTACCCATAATGCTAAGGACTTGTTGAGTGTAGGGGTCTTAGTGTCTATGTTTGAAGTGGTAGGCTACTAACTAACTTGTGAAGGTGTAGAAGAGACCTTAGGCTTCCCCAAATTATCCTCCATCATCCTTTTATTATCCATTATATGGGCTACAGATAATTCATCTACCTTTTGTGTAGTCTACCCCATGTTTGCTGTTACATGTTCAAACACATGCTCCCCTTCTTGAAAATTCATGCAAATGGTGTTAATCGATGCCTTACCCATGTTTATTTACTATTGAATTGGATCCTCTGATGATGTCATCATAGGCATGTTACCTTGATTCATTGGAGGACCTTGTGGTAGAGGAGGCCTTATGTCATGGCCTTGAAATGGAGGAGCATGCTCCCAACTAGGATCCTAGTATATTTTTCCACTTACGGCCATTACCATCTCATTGGACTACCCTCTTGATTTCCATTGACCCTCTTGTGCAAGGTTGTTTTTCATGAGAACCAAGGCTCTTGCGATACTTGTAGCTGTGGGATTATAGTTATTGTAAGGTCTAGCTTGAGTAATTTGGCATTAGGCTTGTTGATTTTATGGATAAGGGGGTTTGTTGTAGGATTGATAAGGATATTAATATTAGAAGGGGCTTATATATGGTCTATATGAGGTCTATTACTTCCTCTCAAAATCCACTAGCTTATTATTTTATGCCTTCAGCAAGCCTTCAATTTTCCCAAGTCTATCCACTTGGCTGTCATCAGGGTCTACTTGATTTCTTGGAGTAGGCAATGGAGTAATGGTAGGTGGAATTGGTTAGAGCTCTATAAAGAGGGGCATGAGAGGTATTATGATGAGCTTACCTACTTGTATCAAATAGTTGTATGCCCTTATAGATATCTCATAGTATTCAAGTAGATTTTTCCCACCCATGTATTGGATCATGACTAAAAAATCTGAGTTTAATGCTCTCAAATAGTAAAGAAAATCATAATTGGGTGTGGGCTTAATGATGATAGGGATTTTATCCTGAGTTTTTTAGAATCTATAGTTGAAATCAACCATAGATTATTTGGGTACCCTCTTGATTGAGGTGAGTTGTTCAAATAGTGACACATGGTCACTCCTATCCTCAAAATGCTTCCAAAGACACCAAAATCATCCTAGGTATTAATTGAGGAAGGAGTTGTAGAGTGGATTATGAGATTGGATTAGTCAAGTGTTAGTGAATAAAATAAAGATAAATGCATAAATAACTAAACAAATCAAGCCAAACTATTCATATGGGGGTTGATAATGATAACAAGATACAAATCAAAGAAAGAAATAAACCATTACTTTCTCAAATGACTCTATTACTCAAAGGTGGCTCCAAGCATATTCTCCCCTTGATCTAGAGCTCTAGTCTTTATAAATAATGGCTTCTTTGGTCTTTAATTGCCTCAATAACTCTATGCAAAACCTAGGCTAATGATATAAACTATCTATTTTTCCTATCAATGAAGCTAATCCAAATGCAAATAACACAATAATAAAAACACAAATGACTTAATGAGAGATTTTAGCATTATAAGTTTACACAATTCTAGCTTAAAAATAGTAGTGTGAGGCCTTCTATTTATAGATTTTTGAGATTGGTCAAGATCAACCATGACTATCCATATCAATATCGAGATGTGTGGCTATGAATTAATCTAATATTTGTAATTACATCCATAAATATTCTTGTAAATATCTAGAGGAAAGAAGCATGGGGGAGACATAGGTCAATCATGATTATGTCCTCCACCAAATTTTGATATTTTGGCAAGTTGAATTGATGATGAAAATATTATAAATCGATTTCCATTAATGAAATATTCAACAAGTTATATGTAAAATCCACTTAAGCTCTTGATTTTAATTAATTATTTTTAAACAAGATTAATTAATATTTGTTCAATTCTCTAGAAATTGGCCCTAAATTAATCAAAATGGTTAGAAAGTCATATTACTAGGTTGTAATTTGACTCGAGAAGAATTGGGAGATGATGTTAGATGTGTTGGAACCATATTCCCATTTAGGATGTTGCCAATACAAAATAATAAAGGTACATGACATGTACTAACAAATTAGAAGAAAAAGAGTGATTTAGAGCACAAAAAGGCTAAATCATTATTTTGACTCAAAATCAATTGATCAAAGTTAGGAATCACATAAAATGCATTGCCCCATTTAGGGATACTTTGGCCTAAATCATTACTTGTAATTAACAAGTTCAAACTATTTAAGGTGTTTTAGTGATTTTGACCTAAAATGTGTATTTGAGTGCAATTCAAGTAAGATTGATAGTTTGAACACAAATAGTGTTAGGAATTAGATGTCTACAAGAGTAGGACTCCTATACCATTACAAGGATTTATCATTCAAGGATTTGGCTAGTAGTCTCATGGCTACATTTTCTTGGGTGATGTTATGCACTGAGCAAAGGTTTGAAATGTCAACTATGTGCTCCATAAGAGTAGTGGAGTTTTCACCTATAAATTATTTTAAACTCTTAAAATAGGTAATAGGTATATCATCATATTGTTAAATATTAAGAGGATTACCACCATTGAAGGGGGTAAAAGCTTGTAATTTAAGCCTTGTTATTTGGATTAGTGAACCTTTAAGGGACTATGTATGGGAAGAATTTATAGAGTTTAGAGATGTAGGAGAATTACAAGGTGATAGGTTGGGGTTTGAAATATGTACCCTCTTCCTCCTTGAAAATTATAGTGGCAATTCAATGAATTGAAATTGTTGACCTTTATATGTAGACCTAGTGTAGATTTGGTGCATGAACTTGCCCTTTAATCTATTAATGACTGCTCTAAGAATTCCAAGTGTTCTCCCATGTTTTCAAGTTATCCAAAACTGATACCCAAGGGCCTAGAATATTATCCCATTAGGCATGTAAGAATTTTTGGAGTTCTAGGTTGCACCAAAGCTGAGAAGAGAATTATTCAAGTCGTCTACTCATACCTAGTCCAACATGGAATTGACCTAAGATTGTGGGTTATTCATTTGTAGGTCAAACCTCTATATTTTTAAGTGTATATATCCCATGATATCAAAATTTACTAATTTTATAAAACTTATATCTATCATAAGTAAAATGGAAGGAGATGAAAACTAAAACCAGAAACTAACCTATGTGGTGATGCACCAAATTGTTCAATGATCCACTCTCAGCTTACACACTTTCATGACTACTAATGAATCTAATGGAGATAAGGGTTTTGTTTCTCTATGTTTTTTCTATTTACATTCAGAAGAAAGAAGAAACTAAAATTAAAGGTCAGGGGTTTGTACGTTACCTAGATTAAGTTGCGCACCATATCCAAGCGTTGTAGGAGCTCTTCTTTGGTTGTGGAGGAAAACACCTATAGATAAGAATAAGACTTAAACAAAGAAAATGTTAGAATAAGATAAGGTGAACTTCCAAGCTACGTGCTTGGTTCTAGAAGCATAAAGCTCTGTGAGGGATGACAGTCCACTATTTAAGACAGAGATTTGTATAAAATGAAATGGTGAAAGACTAAGAAAGAGAAAGTAGACAACGCATACCTATTCTCTACAATCAGTCTGACACAGTCACTGACATCAGTAGTCTTGCTGAGGTCAGTTTGTCAATGATACTGACATCGGTTATGCTATTGATGTCAGTGGGGGCAATGGGCCTTGGACGGGTTTTAGGGTTATGTCTGTGGTCAACAGAGGAGTCTGAGAGTTTAATGGTTTGTGCAGGTTTGCAAGGAGATGTATAAGGTCTGAGGAGAGGCAAAGGTAGAGGGTAGGTGTGAAAATAGGATAAGGATAAGAGAAAGGCTTTTCAACCTCTCCAAGAAGAAAGTCAGGTCAGGTCTCAATAGTTCTTAGAAATAACAAATGGAAGCTAATTACCAATGTATTCTAAAAGACTGAAATAAGATAGAATAATACTTAGCTCTACTTGGCGAAGAACTAGAGGTGTTAGAATGCTTTTTCCTATTGTGGTTGATGTCGAGGTCCTCATGCAATGTTCCAATCCAATATGGAGTGACTTATGCATAGTTTTTGTAGCCAAGAGAGTGAAAGTCAAAGTCTGATGCTTGGTCTTAGAGTGTGCATGTCGATGTCAAAGAGTCCTGAGGTCAACTCAACATTAGAGTTTGGGTTATGTAGCCAACGTCAACGATCCCACTAGCATCGACCAATAGTTGACCGACATCGGCAACTAGAGAATGGGTAAAAGGGCTATTTTTAGCCCTTTGCCCATTTCTCCATCCACCAAGTGCATTTACCAGTGGAGAATAGGTCTTAGGTAGTTAAGATTTGGATGACTTAGTCTTAGGTGACTCATGGGGTAGGAAATGGTCTTAGGGTGAGGTGTCCAAGGTGAGGTGTCTAAGGTGAGGTGTCTAGATGATGTCATTAATTTAAAATAAGTAATTTATTTTAAATTAATAAGATGTGTAAGTGTTTAGAAGGGGACCAAGGGGGGGTCGACACAATATTGGTGTCTACATTTGCCCCTTTTTGTCTTGTGGTTTGTCTTGATGAACTACAAGACAAAAATAAGAGTAAGTTGCCCCAGGTATGGGATAAGGTATTCCCCCTCAAAGTAGGAATTGAGAGAGGGAAATATGAAATCGATTATCAATTTGATAGGTAGTGGATGAGTATGGTGAAGTTGGAGTGTGAACGTTGTAATAGTTGAGATTGTGCGTATACCACTTCACATGATAGGTAGGTCAAATTGTCACAGGCAAGGTCGAGGAGCACTAAAATTAAATTAACCAGTCCCCAGCTTATTAGTGGTAGTTGATTGGGTTAAATGATCAAAGTTGTAGCTCTAATGGTCGAGGAGGACTAAAATCAAACTAACCAGTCCCCAGCTTTTTAGTCATAGCTGATTGGGTTAGATTAATCAAAGTTATATCTCCAATGGTCATCGTGTTACAGGTATCTGGGCTAGGAAGTGCTCTTGGAAAACATGAAAATGTCACAAATATTGAGGATCATCTTGGGCATGATCTGTCAATACATGTGAGGGTCATAATGTGGGGTGTGTACAATCTGCTAACTATTCATGAGGTAGCATATATGCAATCAAAACAACCAAGGCAAAGTTGTCTTCAAAGTGGTCGTGGTCTAAGGAGATAGTCATGATCTCCAAAGTGGTTGGTCAAGTTGGGTTGAGATATAAGTGATCTCAAGTGTTGTTTGTTATGGTTAGAGAGATGTATGTGATCTCTAAAGTGCCCCATGAGAAGTTTGAGGTGACTTCCACAGTGTCAGGGCTGGTTGTTTAGTCATGATTTTGGACTGGTTTAGATAGTTGGTTCCTTAGGTAGATTGAACCAATGAATGGCTGAGCTAACCTCAGAAGACCCCATGTCAACTGAGTGCTACCTACATAGCCCCTATTTTAAGGGCCTTAGGCCAATGTAGTTCTCCACAAAAAGGAAGAAGAGTCAAAGTGGTTGATAGTTGGTTTGGTCATGGTTAAAGGTTATATGGTTGGTTCATCAGGTAGAAGAACGAATGAATGGTTGAGTGAACCTTAGAAGACTCCATGTCAATTGAGTGTTGCCTACATAGCCCTTATTTTAAGGGCCTCAAGCCAATGTAATTCTCCCCAATAGGGAGGAAGAGTCAAAGAGGTTGATAGTTAGTTTGGTCATGTTAGGTGTATGATGATGTTACAGCCTTGTCCATATTGTGTGATGGTGTATGTTGTAACATAGGTTATGTGGTTTTTCATTCCTAACAATTTTCCATATTGGTGATGGATGTATGCTAAAAATGAAATGATGAGGGGATGATGATGTTATAGCCTTTTCCATATTGTGTGATGGTTTATGCTATAACATTGGTTATGTAATTTTTCATTCCTAACAATTTTCCATATTAGTGATGGATGTATGCTAAAAATGAAATGAGTTTATTTATGCTTCAGCAAGTTTCCATATTAGTGATGGTATATGCTTGACATAAATTGTGTTTGGTTGATAGTTTCTATGTGTATTGTTTTCCATATAAACTTATGTGAATGGGCTATGATAATTCATATAACACAAATTGGTATTTGTATTAAATAAATCATGATGTCATGTTAGTGGTTAGAAAATGTTTGGTTTGGTTTGGTTTGGTTTGGGTTGGTTATAAAATGTTTTGGTTTGGTTGAATGTGACGAAGGTGGAAGTGAAAGGTGCATTGCTCTTTCATTGACAAGGACCATAATGATAGCATAAATAGGGTTGTTGCAAACAAAATCCTCATTCATGCATTACATCATTGACCATTGGTTTGTGTTAGAGAAGTATTTGAATCACTTGACATTAAGTGAGCTCAAAATCCCTTGGGCATGTTGGGATAATAGGTTTGATTATTTGATATGTGAGGATAGCGTAACCCTTTTTAGCAGGGATAAATTTGCCCCTTTTATAGGTGACCCTGAGAATGACTATAGGCAAGTCAATGACTTAATAGTTTGTTAGTCAAAGTTTTTTTTTTTTTTGGTAGACTGATCAATGCGGGAAGTCTACTTGGGGATGTTTAATTTTGTTTTGTGGTCATAGTGAAGCTGATTGATGCGAGAAGCTTCTGAGAGGGTGCTGCTTATGTAGCAAAATTTGGGCATAGCCATCCTTCAAGGGAATGGTCTATAGTTTATAGTTTGTATGCTTAAGCTTATGGAATAGATGTCCTTCAAGGGAGCAGTCTATTAATTATAACAATGATGCAGTGATCCTTCAAGGGAGCAGTCTACATTTATAGTTTATGACCTTTGTATTTTGTTGTTAGGCATCCCAATTTTATGTTTTGTTTGTTGACTAAACTTTTAGTCATGGACAAGACTATAGAGGTTTAAGGGTTTCCCTTTTAGTAGGACAAAGCATTAATGCAAAAAGGGTTAACTAATGTTTATGGGGAAAAAGGGTTGAAAAGATTAGGAATGAGGATGACAGGGGTTGCTCAAGGGATGAGCTCAAGTTAAACATCAAGTGAATGATTACTTAATTAACAGTAAAATGGTCATAGATGTAAGGCATTAAGAGGCTCAAGTTTTGGCCAACCTTTGAGAGAAGACAGATGATAAGTCCCTGATCCATACTTGTGCATTATGATATAAGGTCTGAGCCAATTAGGAGCAAACTTTCCTCATTTACTTCTTTCCATATTGGTCACACGTTGGTTTTCTTTAAGGATGAGATCTCTGATTTTAAAATCTTGCTCTTTCAGATTTTTATTATAGGCATGGTTTGGTCAATGTTGGATGATATGAAGATGGTTAAGAGGTTGGTTGATGTTTGGTCGATGCTTGGTTGAAGTCGCGATAGTTAGTACAAATTCGAATTCCCCTAGTTGCTTTTGTGACAGGGACAATGTTTGACACCCATTGTGGATAATCAATGGGTTGGATAAATAGAAAGAAGACATTGAAGGTCCTCTTTGACAAGGAGTGTGATGTAAGAATGCATCTTGTGAAGATTTTGCCTAATAGGCTTAGTTTAAGAGGGCGAGATCTTGATCTTCCAAGTTATAGTCTGGAATATCAGAATTACTGAAGGTGACGGAGTCAACGGTAGGTAATGATTTGACTAAAGCAGCCAGTGGTTGGGGGTCTTCGAGTTAGACCTTCACTGCCTATAAAGCTTTAATCAAGGCTTGGAAATGCTATGGAGAGATTTGAATTAGGTCATATAAAGACATCTTCACAGGGGTTTGGTGAAGTTGTTTCACCATGGAGTCATGAATTAACCCCGAAGATATTGGTTGAGATGTGCCCAAGGTAAAAATCTTGGGTTTTGGTGGTTGAGAAGGCTTGACAAATGGATATGTCCAAGGGATAGAAACCTTCTCTTTTCCTTTATCCTTTAGAGTTTGAGACCTGATGGCCATATTAATGGTGTTGATTTCAAATAAAGGGGTAGAAGGTGGTAGAGGGACCATAGTCTGATGATGGGATCTTGATGAAGTTGAGAAGGTTTGGGAGGCATGGGATGGTGTCAGTAATTTTTCAAAGGGGTCCTTAATGAGAAGGGTGCCCTTTTTTAGGTGTTGATGAATGACAACTTTAAGAGCACAGCAATGCTTAGTGTCATGTACAGGTGTGTGATGATATGCACAAATTTGAGTGTCATCAAACCAAGATGGTTTTGATCTGAGAGGTTAAAATGGTTTAAGAGGTGGGAGGACGATGCTAGAAGATTGCAATAATTAGCGTAATAGCAAAGCATAGGAACCCGCTAATGGGTCTACACATTTTTTTGTAGTAGGGGTTGACAACTTCTATTTAGGAGTTGTAGGAGGAGTTTTTTGTACCATCTTTTTGTTTGGTGGTGTGACCACATGCATAGATGGCACTTTCATGGTAAGAGGTGTCAAATTTTTTAGAGGAAATATATGTTTGATGGGTAGAGGGAGTAATGGAGGCATTTTGCCTTTGTTAGGTGTTGGAGTTGAGAGCACTCCTATTAAAGTAAATGGATGTGGGCCCAAAATAGAGGGAAATGGTGATGGTGGGAGAGGAGTTCTCTAACGTGGTTTAGTAGCCTTTTTTAGTTTAGTGCGAGGACTACTATTGTGTGGGGTGAGGTTTACATCTACCTTCACTTGTGGGTGAGTGAGGGTTGATATAGGGTGAACATCGAGAGATTTAATCTTTTTCGGCATGGTAAATGCCTGCGAGGGCTTGGGTTTAGGTATGGAAAGTTGAGCTTTTGAAGATTTAAAAGTGGAAGCCTGATTCTTGTTAGAGATTTTGGGGTGATTTGTCGCAGAAGGATTGATAGTATGAGATTAAGTTGGATGTGTAAGGTAAGGAGCCTTAAGTTGCTCCCATAGTGCCTCATGTTTTAGGTTCTTAGAATGGAGAAATCTTAAGTTTTTTGCCAATCAAAAAAAGGGTTTAGGTGACATCATGCAAGGTCTTGTAGTCAATCTTTTAAAGGATTTGGGTGATTGTGAGAGTGGAAATGTGTTAGATGCAGTGATGTCAGGCCAAAGGTGAGAGAAAACTGTCACCAAATCTTCCTTGACCGAAGTAGGTGAAGGGACAAGTTCTTCTCTCGATGGAGAAGGGATTGGAGAATGTGGCTCTTCGAGAGGATAGAGTGCAAGGGTGATCATGGCTTCTGTGTGTGGTTTAGGGGCATGGAAAGTATGATCTTCCATTGGTAATAAGAAGGATGAGGGCTAGGCTAGTGGCATTGGTACCGTCAAAGCATCCTCCAATATGGGAGAGTTTAAAGTAGACTCTCTTATGTGTGAAAGGGGGGTAGATGGAGGACTATCTTCCATCTATGGAGGACAAATAGGAGAAGTAGGTTCTTCTACCTATGGTGGAGAAATAAGTTGACTAACCTCTTTAGACTGTGGGAGAGGTTGGTTAGGAATAAAAGGAGAAACCATGTCGACCGTGCGTATGTTACGCTCTTGAGGGTCATCGACCATGGTCTTAACATTGTTTTGACTTGGGGGATGGTTTGGGAATGGTTGCCTAAAGATATCTATGTTCTAGTTAGCCGGCACATTTGGGTTATCCAAAACAAGATTCCCCTTGTCTAGCATGTCTTGGATAATGTTTTTGAAGGTTTTGCAATTGTTTGTGTCATGACCTTTGACATGATGATAGTTACAGAAGTCATTTTTCCTATACCATGTAGGGATGGCTTTTGAGGGGTCAAATTGAGGTGTTTAGATTTGAGGGAGATTGAGGACCCCGTGCTTCACTAGTTTATTCAACACGGAAGCGTATGATTCTCTTATTAGAGGGTATTGATGTTGTACATATCATTATTGGAATTGTCTTGTGATGTTTTGTAATGTAGAGGGCTCAGATTGGTTAGTTGTGGTAGAAGATGATGATCTAAGTACCACAGCATTTTTTGATCCCTTAGACTTAGAGTGGGAAGATGAAGATTTGGAAGAAGGGTCATTGGATTTTGTGTTGGTATTTTTACTATGCAATTTGACCTTATCTTCTTCGATCGTACGGAGTTCAAGCTTTCAGGCCATGGTGAAAGCTTCATCAAATATGCAAAAAGTTTGAACCTGTAAAGTGGATGAGATGTGCTTGGCACATGCTCTTGAAAAGAGCTCAATGAGCTCAGGTTGAGGTAATGAAAAGGAGAGTTGGTTGATCAAACCTCTCCAATAGGCAACAAAGTCAGCTATTGATTCATCGTCGAATTGTCTAATAGAATATGGGTCTGTGATGGAGACCTTCTTAGTGATGTTGATTGAAAAGTGGTCAAGGAATAATTGATCTAGTTGAGTGAAGGTAAAAAGAGAATGACTGGTAATAGAACTATACCAATCAAGGGTGGCACCAAAAAGTGACATGGGAAATGTGCGAAGTAATAACGCATCATCATGTGCTATAAGGTAACAAGCATGTCTAAACACTTGTAGATATTGTTGTGGGTCCTCTTTACTCTGAAAGTGAGTAAATTTTGGGAGTTCCCACTGGCTAGGATATGGTTGAATAGGCACCAAAGGGTGGATGGGTTCATTGCATATTTATTCATATGAAAGAACATTACTTGAACCAAAAATGGATGTCTCAAGGTTAGACATCTTATCCATCAGCATCTTGATTAGATCAGCTGATGGATTGGCAGGTGGGGCACCCCCTAAGTTGTAAGGTACTTGGAAGATGTTGGGAGGGGCGTATGATGTACTTGGTTGCATTTGTATAGGTGTAACATATTGGTAGTTCATCATAGGGACTAATGTTGAGGCCAAGGGGGCTTGTGCCATGAAGTTGGAGGGCACAACTTGACTAGATTCTGCCAAAGGTGGTTGAGTGGTGGCAACACTAGTAAAAGGATAAGTAGTCACTCTTGTATTTATGGGCGCAAGAGTGGGTGGAATAGAGACAATCAAGATTTGGAAATGTGTCAAACTTGGTTGAATTATTTGTGGTTGAGGGGGTATGGAAACCTTGATGGAGGTAGGTCCAAAAATAAGAGAGGCCAAATCTTGAACATTGGCCATAGTTGGGTTATTAGTCGAGGAAATGGCTTGAGTGGTCATAGGTTGGGTAGTGGATGCTATTGATATCATTGTTGCTTCAACCAAGGAAGTTGGCATCCCATAAATAGGATTACTTGAAGGATCTCGCATTTGGCTTCTTGCGAGATAGTGTTGGAGAGCCTTGACATTGTGGTCAAGGAACCTCTCAAAATGTTGATCCCCTTCGAGAATAATTGGGGGTTGATTGGGGGTTGGTTGGATAGGAGTATGCTCAATGTCTGAAGTATGCTCCATTAGGGGACTTGGTATGAAGGGTGAAGGTGGAAGTGGTTGTTGACTTGTGTGGTCAACAAGAGATTTGGCTTGATTGCATGTCAAAACCATCCAAGATAAAATGGGTTCAGGTTCTAAAACTGTGTATTTTAGTTTCAAAAAACTAGAATGTGTGTTTAACAGTAAAAAAGTCAAGTTTTAAGCTTGTTGTTTGGAAAGAAAATTTGTTGATAGTGACCGACGTCGGTTTACTAACTGATGTCAGTTATGGAAAGTTGCTGAGGTTGGTGGGATAACTGATGTCGGTGAAGATGAGCTACCGACACTGGTGTAAAAATTGATGTCAATTTTTGTGTATTTCTAGAAACACAAAAAATGATATTTTTTGAAAGAAAGAGAAATTTTGAGTTGTTTTTGGACCTCAAAATGTGACCTTACTAGCTCAAAAAATTAGATAAAAAGATCAAAATAGATGATGGCAAGCAACCTCTAAACGTTAAATTCCTAAGAATAAATTTTAGAGTCATGGTGGCTTATGCCTTAGAAGAATATGTTTGAGAATTGGGCTTTTAGAATGAGTCCTAAAGAGGAAGTCTATGGATGGTTTTGGGTTATGTTTTGGAGCTCAAAAATCTGTGTTAGGTTCCGTACGTGGCCTAGTGCTAGGAGCTTGCTCCCTTCACTTCATGAACCCAAAGTCGAGCTGGGCCGCTTAGCCAATATATACTTTGCCTATAGTTTATACTCTACCAGAGAACAGAGTGGGTCTTCCCCTTGGTAGTGAAGTCCAAGTAGGATCGCCAGGAAGGGTAAGGTATCTGCTAGGTGATGAAATCCTAGATGGGCCTTATCTCAAGTATGTTTAAATGTTTAATTTGATGTGCTTATGATCTGGTTGTGTAACATTTGTGCACTATGATTTATTCAAAATGCTTTTAATTACTAAGTGAGCTAAATATGAATTCAAGTAGGAATGAAATGCAATAATTTTTTTTAACCTGAATTGAAATGTTTTGTTCAGATGCAAACAAGTGGAGAAAAGGTTAAGAGTATGAATTTTCACTACTCTAAGATGCAGGCAAGAAGTGACAAGAAGAAAAAGAAAGATGTTCTTTTTAACTTGTGCTAATGGTTTCTTTTCGAAATAAAAAGATAGAAGAAGGATGCAAGAAGAGAATTTTTTTCCTAATGAATCTATATGAAAGTTTGCTTTTTAGAAGAATGAACCCAAGGAAAACTCTAGGGGTACTACCAAGCATGCCCGAATGTTTCTCTACATTTTTTCTATTTACATTCAGAAGAAAGAAGAAACTAAAACTAAAGGTCAGCGGTTTGTACGTTACCCATACTAAGTTACACACCGTATCCAAGCATTGTAGGAGATCCTCCTTGGCTGTGGAG
The DNA here is from genome assembly GCA_037957365.1 of Torreya grandis. Taxonomy (NCBI): domain Eukaryota; kingdom Viridiplantae; phylum Streptophyta; class Pinopsida; order Cupressales; family Taxaceae; genus Torreya; species Torreya grandis. The sequence goes on along the minus strand of JARHVA010001335.1, from coordinate 597,870 downwards.
GAAAACACCTGTAGATAAGAATAAGACTTAAACAAATAAAATGTTAGAATAAGATAAGGTGAACTGCCAAGCTACGTGCTTGGTCCCAGAAGCGTAAAGCTCTGTGAGGGATGACAATCCACTATTTAAGACAAAGAGATTTGTATAAAATGAAATGGTGAAAGACTAAGAAAGAGAAAGTAGACAATGCATACCTGTTCTCTGTAATCAGTCTGATATAGTCACCAATGTTGATAGTCTTATCGAGGTCAATTTCTCAATGATGCCGATGTCGGTTATGTTGCTGATGTCAGTGGGGGCATTGGGCCTTGGATGGGTTTCAAGGTTATGTCTGTGGTCGATAGAGGAATCTGGGAGTTTAACAGTTTGTGCAAGTTTGTAGGGAGATGTATAAGGTCCAAGGAGAGGAAAAGGTAGAGGGTAGGCATGAAAAGAGGATAAGGATAAGAGAAAGACTTTTCAGCCTCTCCAAGAAGAAAGTCGGGTCGGGTCTCAACAGTTCTTAGAAATAAAAAATGGAAGATAATTACCAACTTATTCTAAAAGACTGAAATAAGACAGAATAATACTTAGCTCTACTTGGTGAAGAACCAGAGGTGTTAGAATGCTTATTCCTATTGTGGCTGATGTTGAGGTCCTTGTGCAATTTTCCAATCCAATCTGGAGTGACTTGTGTAGAGTTTCTATAGCCAAGAGAGCAAAAGTCAATGTCTGATGCTTGGTCTCAGAGTGTGCGCATCAATGTCAAAGAGTCTTGGGGTCAACTCAACGTTAGAGTTCGGGTTATGTAGTTGACGTCGGTGATTCCACTAGCGTCGGCTGATAGTTGACTGATGTCAGTGGCTAGAGAATGGGTAAAAGGACTATTTTTAGCCCTTTGCCCATTTCTCCATCTGCCAAGTGCATTTGCCAATGGAAAATGGTCAAAAGACATGTTTATTGGGCATGAGAGTTAGTTAGGACATTAGAATGGAGTGAGAATAGGTCTTAGGTAGTTAAGATTTGGATGACTTATTCTTAGGTGACTCATGGGGTAGGAAATGGTCTTAGGGCGAGGTGTCCAAGGTGAGGTGTCTAAGGTGAGGTGTCTAGATGATGTCATTAATTTAAAATAAGTAATTTATTTCAAATTAATAAGATGTGTAAGTGTTTAGAAGGGGACTAAGGGGGGGTTAACACAATATTGGTGTCTACAGGTTTATTATATTCTTTAAATAATGTTACAAACATTAGTATCTTTTATGAAGGTTGATAAGAGACCTACAACTTGAAGGGCAAAAAGGTATAGGTTTTTGTAAGACACTACAATCTTATGACACTTCAAGAGAAACCTCCCTAGATAACACTTCACACAACCTACTATAAACCCAAAAAAAATTGAATTAAATCATATGAAGTACATATAGATGATGAATATGCAACATACATACTATAGATTAGACTTCAACTAAGTACACTTAGCATTCAAGAGAATCAAAATTTGTCTTATATTGGTTCAAAAGAGTTACACAAAGATTTTGGTAGATGTTTACTACACCCAATAGAGGGATGTAAAAAAAGATCTCAATTATTAAATTTATAGAGATAAAATAATCCAAGAGAGAGGAACTTAGGCATATAAGGGGTCATTAATGAGCCCAAAATGGCATGGGGTGGTTACACAAGCATCTTCCCCCTCTTTTAGCATTAACACCCCTTTAATGAGACCAATTTGGTGTAGAGGTGGTTGTAACTACCTCAATTTTCTTAAATAATTCTTTGACCTTACCTAAAATATTTCCACATCATTCCCTTTTGCATTTATTTAATGCATATGGGTGTGCAATTAGGTTGTTCTAGGTGCTCTGCAGCCTTTGCATCAATATGCATGCTAAATTATTCATGAAATTACTTTTAACCTATAGTAATGACCCCCCATTTTAGTGTAAACTCACCCAAATTATAGTTAAAATTCTTTTAAAGGTTAAATCAATGTCTTCATTCCACTTTCCTTTCACTATATCCTTTTACTTTATGGATAAGTAGGTCTATATGGTTAGCTTTCCAAAATGTTGTTTATGTTCACCATGCCATTAATTCAATAGCTAAAATTGTGCTTCAAACTCATTTTATGGAACTTAGATAATCCTTGGAAGGCCTTTATTTTATTTTAATTTATATCCTTGAATAATTTCCTACCTGCAATATTCCTTAGCCTTGTACTACTAGGCCAAAAGCTTGCCTCACAGACTGGCAGTTTTAAATAGGATGGTGAGAACCTTTTCAATGAGTTACATGGATTTAAATTATGTTGGATATGTATAATAACTATTTCACTTACTCCCTCCATGGTTTATAATCCATTTTTAGGCCTTGTAACACAAAAATTTGACAAAACCTTATAATTTTTCCATTTTAAGAGGCATCCATACACCTTTCACAACATCCAATACCATGATTTGAAGCCCATCTGAGTTGTATATAGGGTCCAAGTGATAAAATTGGAAATTAAACTAAAAATTATTGAATTTTAATTAAACTTCTCTAGACTTTTTATTAGGTTTTAAGGGAGGTTTTAGGGGTTTTAGGAGTTTTCAGCTTGGGTCTTGAGAATCTAATCTTGGGTTTGAGAAATACTTTCATAAATCCCAAGATAACAAGCTCCCTCACCTCCTAAGAACATTTATATTCTTTAGCATACCCCTTTTTTCCTTGGTGAGCTCTTAAAGGTGCTTCTTTTATGGAGATTTTGTCCTTTTAGAAGCCTTTATAAGTCTACAAGTGGAAAGATGCACTATGGTGGTCTCTCTAGGGCCTGGGTTGGCCCAAAGGAATTTATACAATTCAATGATTCCTCCAAAGATGATCCATAACCCTTCAAATTTTTAAACTAAGCTCTACTCCACTCCTTTGATGGCATAACCATGGTAGAGCCTAGATAGAATACTATTTTCACACCTTTTCTATAAACTTTAACCTACAAATTGGTCCATGGATCATGTTTTCCTCCTATATGAGTAGGAAAATACCTTAGATACCTCATAAATTCAATTTTCTACCTTCATCATTTCAATTTTCTTCCTTTTAGTACACATAACCAAGTATACTGAGGTCTACAACTTTCTACCTTTAGACCAGTCATGGAGGTAAACATGGAGACCTCTATGGATCTTAGATAAGTGTCATGAGGGCCCTCCTCCCTTTTCAAACTCATTTTTCATGTAAAAACTCTCTATAGGTTGATCCTTGATCTCAAACTGGATTTTTTAGGCATCTTTCATATAATGTTAACTTTACACATACTAACCAAGAAGCTATGGTGGTTCCCAGGGGTCCTCAGGGGACCTTGAAGATGGCTTCATAGTTGTAAATTTGCATTTGAATGGGTTTTGAGGAAAATTTCCACAATCAAGTCATTTTTATGCTTTGTGTAGAGTTAGAGGTGTCTACCGTCTTAAGGATGGTTCATAGAGTATGGGTGTCTAACCCTAAAACAAAGGTTATGAATGCTTAAGGCATTGACCTCCCCTCTTACCTTGAATATTTTGGATTCCTATTCAAGGAATCCATGGAGATATGAGCATTAGAAGTTGGTGTTAGGGTTAGTTGCATGTAATTTTGAGTCCCAAACTTCTTAACAATCATTCATACAGTTTAGCCCCTAATTTCCAATCAAACTACCATGAATGTTTAGTGTTTAGGGAGATTTAAATTACTTTAGGATTTCTAGATCAAAAGAGGCATGTGGTAGAAAGGGCAAGCATGTGAACATGACCCTTGAAATCTTGCACACAGGTGGACTAGCTCAAGCTAGCTTTTTGGGAATTTAGACTATTATTTCCACATTCTAACCCTTGAAACCTTTTTTTGGGCCTAAAATTTACTTTTACCCCTCACTTTTTTCATTTTATGGACCACAAAAACCTGTATAGGTCTTAAGTCACTACTGAGGTTTGATTACATGATTGATTACTTATTTACACTAACCTATCTTCAAGGTTTTTGATCATGAATCTAAGTTTAAAACCTTAATAGGGTTTTATGTGATGTTAGGAATCATTCCACTTTGAATCAAAACCTTTCATGTACCCTAAGTTGACTACAAACACCATACAACTTAGATATGACTCTAACCTCATTATTTGCATACTTAGACAAGCCTTAGTCTAAGACAAAATAGTGAGTATGTCCACTATTTATCTCATCTAAGTGAGAATATGGTCCTCTTTATTAGGTGATGACCACCTTTTTTTGTTGACTATGTCCTCATTTTGGCTTAAAATAGCCTCAAACTATCTGCTAAAAAGTGCACTCAAACTTGCATTTTGGATTAAAACCTTTAACTAGGTTTTAATTAGTGATTAGTACCTTGGGAAATGTTTATCACATGTTTATGATAGTTTCCATGCTTAGGTTATGGATCCTCAACACTAATTCACTACATAACCCATCCTTCCACTTAGATTAGGCCTCACTCTTACATAGGTTATATGTCCCCATGACTGTGATGATGTCATTTTATTTCCTCAAGGGTGATGGCCATCAGTTATACACCTTTGAAAATGTGATATTTTTATCTTTACTACATATACTATATCCTTCTATGTTTATATGCAGTGGGGATACCAACATAGGGTGTCACTTTGAGTTGCCTTCTACTAAGGAGACTCTTTATAGAATGGTTTTGAAGATGCATGGGTTGGGTATGATTGAAATGATGTTTGATCTATGTCAAAAGTGATTTTCACCACCCTTAAGCTTCCTTAGCATGTATGTTTCATGATATTTATATCAAACATTATGCCTAGTATGGTTCCCACAGTCCTCTATGAGCCTTGACTACAATAAGCCCAAAGTAAGTTGTAGGTGCATATTGCACTTTTACCCCACTATCATATGGCCATATAGGTCTAGCTTTATGGTATCAATGGTGTGGATGATTTCAATGCAGTGTGGGGGGTCCACTTGGAGTGATCAAATTTTATGGAATGGTGGTGAATAGAGAAGGTGATAGTGGAAACATGTTAGAGTTAACTGAGTGTGACCATAATGATAACATAGCATGTTGATAGTGAAACAATGGTGAGACCTTATGGATGTGGAATAGACATGGAAATGGCACAAGACCTCACTAAGGCTACCTAAAGTAGGCCTTGCATACACCATAAATCATATACAAGTAGACCTAAAGGTTTGAAGTCAAATGTAAGGCATTTATTTCCCAAAAATAAAACCTAATAATCTCATAATTACCTTAATATCTACAATCAAACCTTAAAATTTACAAAAATGTGATTGAGCTTGCTAAAGGCATAAAAATGGTCTACAAGGACTATGAAAACATGTAGAGGGTTAATAAGATGTTTTAAAGGCATGAAGATAACCCACCATCATGTTATCATTTTTTTCATATTCCTTGGGACACATTGGAATCTTGTAGGTTCTCTTAGACCATACACACAGTCTATGGTGTAATGTTCTCCAACCATACACAAATGGGTCTCCATGAAGTGTTTTGAGGCAAAATCAAAACCATTTAGCTTTGAAACCAGGTGAGAAGGCATTGAAAACCATGATAATTCTTTGTAACCTTATAAACTCTGCTTATAACCTCTAATAGAGGTACCCAAAACTTGATTCTTGCACAAACTAGTCTGTAGACCATGCATATAAACCATTCAAGGACATTGCATGATCTCTAAGCTCACATGAGTAGATTTCATGCTAAAATCATCATATACTAATGCTACTTGAGTTGAGAGAATAGGATAACTTATTAGTTTTAGCAAATGAATCAAAATCCCTTGAAAATTGTTGGTCTCAAAAGTGTCTATACAGATAAAGAGGATGTGAAATTTCCTTGACTTATTAATAAATGTTTATAGAAGATAGGCATTCATCTCCAATACAAATTTCATGGATGGTTATCCCCTTGATTTTACTTTCCATAGTTAAGATCTTAGAGTCCCAATGTACTTATGTTGTACAAAATAACCATGAACCTGAGGGATCCTCTAAGCTTGCAAATGAGCTCAAGGTAGAATAGAAATAGTTTTAGTTCCTTACCAACCTAAAACACTATGATTCTTCTACCATTAAACACCTGAAAACTCATCCTACAAGGGCATACTCCTGACTGAGTTGATCTATATATTATGAATCCATACTATTGAGAAAGCACCTATAAAGTGCCTATTTTCTTGAAAATCTTCTTGATTTATCCCTAAAATGTATCTCATTGATTTTCTGGAGGGAAAATAGGAGTAAATATAGTATTTGACTTAATGGTATGACTTATGGGAGACAAGAGGTCATAAAATGGCATGTGTGGGCCAATATTGAAGAAATTAAGCATTAAACAAGGCAATGATAGATCTAATTAAGGTATGAAATCATCCTATAATTGTTTAATGAGTCTCATGATGTTTTTTGAGGCATTAGGGTTGATCTAATTGTCAATTAATGCTAATATAACATCATTTTTTGGTCAAAACTATTGACTATGCTCAAGTTCATAACTCTAAAAGAGAATCAACATCTAGATCACCATGTGAATGAATATGGAACACCTAAAAATCAAGGAAACCTTAATTATATATCATAATCCTTTCTATGATGACTCTTGAAAGATCAAAAATGGGCATACCTCTGATGATTTTGCATGATTAATGTGTTTATAGACCTTTATCAAACTGCCTCCTCCATTTGTCTTCATTATTGCATCTCCCTTTTTTTAAGGACCCTTAAAGGTGGATAAGAGCTAAATGAACACTTTGGACACTATTACTCAACATGACTCAATCTTGACATGAGGTATAAGGACCTACAGGCATTACCAAGGTAAGATTTGAAATGTGACTAGATAATAGACCAACTAGACATTTCTTATAGATCACAACATGACCAACAACTAAGTGTCAAGGATAGATCATGACCCCAAGCTATAAGGTTGGTCATTTTCTCAATCTAGGACTATAAATTGACCAAAAAAGCCTAGTATAGACCTTATGAGAAGGTGTGATTAGTGAAGTTTGGTGAAGTAAGTAAGCACAAGCTTGTGAGAGGTTATTTGGCATTATGTGATCATGTAAGTAAATCATAGATACTTTCAAAAATGTTTCAAAGTAATTTTTCAAGTTTTAAGAGCTTGACAATCCTAGACATGATAGTATTCATGGTATGTAAAGACCTTGTGAGAAGTAATGAGTATGATGGCTTTGTGAGGTGAGTGAACACAAGCATGAGTGGTTGTATGAGGTTGTTTGGGAATGTATATGAGGCATTGGATCACTAATGTAAGTCTCATGGTAAGCCTACAGGGGTAATACTATTGGAATCAAAATTAATAAGAGGGGGTGAATTATTATTTAAAACCTTTCCTATCAATTTTACTTTAACATTAATGAACCATTTAAATAAGCACATATATCTAGCAAGCATAAGCACATGTCCACATAAGCATGTAACACATTCACACATCACATATGTGGGAAAATATAAAGGGGAATAAAATCCATTGATATCTTCAAATTGACTAAAATTATATAAGATAAATACTAAATTTAGTGAAGCACCCACTTCACATGAAGCAATAACCCCAACTAGCTAAGCACCAACTCAACTAGGTTTTAGGAAGCACCAACTTGTAAGGAGGCACCAACCCCCTAGATTATTTAGCACTAACTCAGCCACCTAATTTATTTGATCACCTTTAGGATACCTTATTTCTCAACCAACTGATGAAAACCTCTTCATCTCTTCACACTCTTAGCCCTCTCAAATTGCCTTTTAGGTCTCTTCACTCAATTAGGTCTCCTCAAGACTAATTAGGTCATATGACCTTGATCCTCATACATATAACCTCTATAAAATATTCATCACATATCCTCTATACTCCTATGATGGTCTCTAAGACTTCCTTTTTATCTATAATATACTATCTCATTTGCATACACACTACCCACCTAAATAGGCCTAAAATTACCTTGTATTTATACAAGCCTCTTATTCATATCCTTTTTGGTTAGTCAAACACCCTTAACCTCTTAGGTCAACCATTTAATATATCTTAGGACATCTAATAAACATGAATAAAATGTGTTTTGAGTCCCTTTAGGTTTGGCGTATCTCAATTAGGCCTTATTTCATCTATAGGTCTCATGAAGACCTAATCCCATGTAAAAAAGTCCTTATCAAGGGGTGAAAGGTTGTCTTAGTTGGTCCTAGACTCATTACAACTAGGTGAAAACATGATATATTCCCATACCACTCAACATTTTACACTCAACTACACTGGGATTAATTCACATAAGGCATAGGCCTTATGTGCTCACCCAAAGTGTAGTAGAGAAATAACTGGGCCGCATTAGGCTAGTTATGCCATGACATGAGATATCAACTATAAGACTTGGTCATTTTATAAAAGGCTTGAGTATATCCCTTGGCGTAAGTCCTTCATAGACTAGGCTTGGTGGTCTATAAGTGCAAGCTTATTTTGGGGTGATTTTATAATTTTAATGGTGAAAACCTTTATTTTACTAAGCTTAGCATCATATCGATGCTTTGAAGGGTCAAAAGAATGCTCTCACTTCAAGTTTACATGCTTAGACTAGCTCTTCTAGCAAGGGTATCAAAGCTTGGGCACATGACTCTCTTTATACTTAGGTTATTTCTATAGAATATGATGACATCATCAATTAACATAGGGATGCCATTAACAACTTGAACCAAAAGATTGCAATAAACATGCCTAACATAACTATATCCAAATTATAACATTATAAACATTACATAATTAATGTCAGGAACCTAGAACAATAAACATGCTTTGATACCACTTGTCAGGATCTTGCTCCACCAATAGAGCACATATGATTACTTCTTGTATTAGCAACTAAACACGGAATTTAACCAGAATCAATAAGTAACTAGAAATATGAAAAAACACAGGAATATGAGAGACAATACACAATTGTATTAATAATCACTCAAAAGAAAATACAATAAGGAAGATGCCACTTCTTCCTCCACCTCAAACGCTCACCACACCTCAAGACCTTCTTCCCTCTCTCTCTCGGTCCCAACAATCAACTCCAATACAGAATTGATGTTCACCTCTCCAACCAGTCAGTAACACGCTGCCATTACACCAAGTACACAACCATACTCCAAGTAGATCTCCTACTCTCTGCTGCTACCTACAAATCACTAGACCTTACTCACCATTGTAGATCTCTAAAAGAAGCCATGCTCACCTACTGACTAAGATCATACAAATACGAAGAACCCTACTGATTCTCCAATCCAGTACCCACTCTTGGTACTATTGCACTAGGAGGAACACACCATTACTCTCCTCTCTCAGAAGGAGCTTTTTGCTCTCTTACTCTCTAGCTACAAGTTTACAATATAGCCCATGAGTCCATATATAGATCTCATACTTACAATAATTAGAATATCTTAATTACAATAATTAGATGCGCAACTCAAGACTATGACTAGCCCTTGACATGCAAACACACAGTCCAAAAATAGACTCTCTGAGATCAACATGCAAACTGCTTGTTCACACATAGGCTACCGACGTCGGCTCCTCCATGACCGATGTTGGCCGACTGGTAACCGATGCCAGTTGGTTCCTCACTGTTGTCTGATTGATGTTGGCTGATTAGACCAATGTCGATTGCCCTGCAACTGATTCTACAACTCTTCGCAACCTCTGCAAGCTCCGTGACTTCTCATGTTTGCATCCTGGTGAAGCTTTTAGCTCCAAAACCTAACAATCTCCCACTTGGAGATAAATAGCTATAATTATACCTGTACCTGTACACCATCTAAATTATTCTCTGGCTTGTATCCCTCTTTAAGATCAATCCTGAAGACCAACCACCACACAACCTGTGATGCTACCCCTGTCATTCAAGTAACCTGCCATATCCGAACCTACATATCCATATAGTGAAGACCTTGACCCTACATAACAAGAATCCCTACCGCTGATCCCTCTCAAATACCTGAGAATCCACTAAGCTTCCCTCCAGTACTCCTTCCCCGAATTGGCTCCATACTTTCTGACAACCCCCACTGCTTGGGAAAACTCAGGTCTACGCTAGACCTCATGTGATTTCAAACCCTGTTCTAAACTAAGTTTGAACTGTCTTGCCCTTGGTGTGCTTTCTGATTCTGCATCCTACTTCTTGAACCCCACCAACACCATTTTCACATCAGCTCCCACTAGAGATCAAATCTCCATGACTCTTATGCCAAAGAATTTCTCTACTCTAAATTCTTCATGACACACCTCTGAACTAACCTTACCTTTAGCTCAGCAAAAAAACCCTATATGTACAAACCTACTAGCAAATCACCCACATACAGTAATAAGATAATGTTGCAACCATCATCCACCTGGTAAGATAAACACAATAGTTACACTGACATTGACTAAAGCCATGCTTAGTCATCCACCTATCAAACCTGTACCACTATCCTGTAGCTTCCTCAAGACCATATACCTTGGCCTTCCATCTCACGTATCCATCCACTCTCTTCTTTAACTTGGGAATCCATTCTGTCTCTCAGTGCTTTCTTCTAGCTAATAACTCTACCAACAAACACCTGTTTGGTTCTTCTCCAAGGACTCACACTCCTCATCCATGCCAAGCTCCCACTGTATCTAGATTCTACCTGCATTGCCTCTTCACATCTTCCTGGTTCTTGACCATCAATAAGCAATATAAAGAATGTGAACAATGAATATGAGGTTCACTTACCCTTTCTGACCTCTATATGAGCATTTGAACTTGTTGACAGCTTGTTGTTCGCCTAATATCCGTTTCAGTGACCGATCTCAGCCATCTCCCAGTCTGCTCCCAACCAATGTTGGTTCCTTACACTGACCCTGACTGCCGATGTCATTTCCCTCGCCGACGCTGGTGTCCCTCCTATTAATGTCGATTCCTTCATGACTGACATCAGTCTTCCTACTGCTGACATCAATTACTGTCTGACTGATGCCAGTACTTGTGTTCACCTGTGAGTGATAAATTTTTACCCGCGAGCTCTCCATGGATCAAAATCCTATTCAAATCAACACAGACCTGCTCAAAATAATTCAGTTCCCTCACCTGATCTCTATCTGTCATCTCCTCCATGAACACCAAGGCTTTCCAATTCTTTAGCTTGTCAAAAACATCTATCTTCCGCTTGAGAACATGCATTCCCCTCCTACATATGTGACCAAGCCTACGAAGCCACATCTCTGTAACAAAAGGTGAATCAGTAATATAAGTAGATAGATAAAGGATACCTACTTTCTTACCACCATCTAATTCAAGTGTATCCGCTGTGAGAGTTACAGTGCATCTCTCATCACCCAAATTTCTTGAAGAAATTAGACTAATCTCCAAGACTGGTACCTGCATGACTTCCTTCAACCACTGTGTGTCATCCGTCTACAATTTTAGCTTCACTTCCCCTTTGCAAATAAACTGACAAGGCTCTCCAACCCCTAAATAAATCTCTCCAAAGTCTCCAAAGACGTACCCATGAAAAGATGCTCTATTTTGGGTTGCATGGAAAGAGGCAAAAGAATCTGTAAACAAAGATTCTACTTTATCCAGAGCAACCTGTGCAATGACCCCTGCAACATCTGCTTCTACACACTGATCTTCTATCGACCAATAATCTCCCTTGACCTGCTCTTTCTTTCCATCAATCAGACCATTCGTGCTATTCATTTTTTCCATTCATAGCTTACTATCTTCTGCCATTGCTATACTCCCACTCAATTTGAAACCCCTGAGAGTGACCTATAATCAAAAACACTACCAGATCTGAACCACCTGTTAGTCAACCCAACCAAAAGCTCTGATACTAGTTGATGGTATCAGCTCTTGAACCTACAACCAAGGCTCTGATACCACGTGTCAGGAACCTAGAACAATAAACATGCTCTGATACCACTTGTCAAGATCTTGCTCCACCAATAGAGCACATATGATGACTTCTTGTATTAGCAACTAAACATGAAATTTAACTAGAATCAATAAGTAACTAGAAATATGAAACAACACAAGAATATGAGAGACAATACACAATTGTATTAATAATCACTCAGAAGAAAATACAATAAGGAAGATGCCACTTCTTCCTCCACCTCAAAGGCTCGTCACACCTCAAGACCTTCTTCCCTCTCTCTCTTGGTCCCAACAATCAACTCCAATACAGAATTGATGTTCACCTCTCCAACCAGTCAGTAGCACGCTGCCAGTACACCAAGTACACAACCATACTCCAAGTAGATCTCCTACTCTCTGCTACTACCTGCAAATCACTAGACCTTACTCACCATTGTAGATCTCCAAAAGAAGCCATGCTCACCTACTGACTAAGATCATACAAATATGAATAACCCTACTGATTCTCCAATCTAGCACCCACTCTTGGTACTGTAGCACTAGGAGGAGCACACCATTGCTCTCCTCTCTCAAAAGGATCTTTTTGCTCTCTTACTCTCTAGCTACAAGTTTACAATATAGCCCATGAGTCCATATATAGATCTCATGCTTACAATAATTAGACTATCTTAATTATAATAATTAGACACGCAACTCAAGACTATGACTAGCCCTTGACATGCAAACACACAGTCTAAAAATAGACTCTCTGGGATCAACATGCAAACTGCCTATTCACACACAGGCTGTCGACGCTGGCTCCTCCATGACCAATGTCGGCCGACTGGTAACCGACACCGGTTGGTTCTTCGTTGATGTCTGACTAATGTTAGCTGATCAGACCGATGCCAGTTGCCCTGCAACTGATTCTGCAACTCTTCGCAACCTCTGCAAGCTTTGTGACTTCTCCTGTTCGCATCTTGGTGAAGCTTTTAGCTCCACAACCTAACAATTAAATGGTAATATCAAAGATGCATAAGCTTTAGATTGAGTATAATTTGATGCAACATTCATCCTCATTAATGAAAGTTCAAAATAATAAAGTTTGTGATCTATAGAAATAAAGCATGTACTTTTCTAAAACTACTTAACTTCCCAAAGGCTCATAGGTGAGCTTGGACATATAAAAATGGATCATATATGGCATTCAAGTTATTCCTAGTTCTAATGGTGATCTTAAAAAATCATTTCCATTTCTCTAGAGCTTCTTTGCATAAATTCACATCTCTTCTACTTGTTATTTCAAGATCATTTTATAGCCTATAGGAACATCTCTTTCCAAGGTGGAGTACACACACTGGGTGCCAAGTTGGATCCTTTTTTTATCATTCCACTAGCTCCATCACATTTTTCCCTTCATGTTGTGGTCACCACATCTCATCCAACCTAGAAGATGCCCAAAAAATCCAAGAAAACATTAGCAACCTACCAGTTGAGATAAGGTAATCTCTAATTCCTTTAGTTGGTGCCAAGATGCCAAAATATTAATCATTCAAACTGATTGCCTCATACTGAAGTGTTCTATTATGATTACATAGATACATACTCATCAAAATAGGGGCCCAACATTACCCCATAAAATTTGTTAGTCTACCCTCAGACTAATCTATCGAATCCTTCATAGCACAGATCTTGGGTGTACTCTCCTTAAGCTCAATGTTAATGTCTTCTAAGCCCTTGATAATGAGTTTGATCTCTTTAGTGGTAATGTCTATTTCTATAGAGGTGGTTATAAGCATAAACACATCAGTCTTGTCCAGTTCTTTTTTAAAGGCCTCTAGACTTGTATTATCTTTTATCACTCCATTATAAAAGATTTCTCCTTGATCATAAGCCTTAGTCTGCAAGGCACAAAAGAGTGCTTCCATGTTATATTCCTAGTCCTTAATCTAAGTGATTATGGCATTAACCTTACCCATTATCTACATGCACTTTTATCTACTCATAGACTACACCCACACCATTAGCTTCTTCTTTTCCTCCTTTTACTACTTAAGGCATGTGTTTATGACAGATGCTTGTTTAGAAAAGCTCAATGATATGGTGTCAGCTACATTTTTACCCTCTTAATGTTTAATGAAGAGGTCCTCCACCTCTTTGAGCTTAGCAATAAGTTCCTTTTATATCATGGTGTAGGGATCTTTTTCTTCTTGCATTAGCTCTAGTTTCATACTTGGGAACATCTATTCCACTATCACATAGATTTTATCAACCTTGGAGAGGTTAAATGTATCGATGTTGACTAAGATGGAAGGTTCGATCATCTCTATGCACTTACATAGCTAATATAGCTTAAACTTCATGGCCTGTGCCTTATCTTTGACATCCTTGTAGAGTTTCTTCCATTTCTTTGCCTTACCATCATTGATGATATTTTTGCATGTGACTTCTATTTCCATCTAGCTAAGTGCATTCCCATACTAGACTAGGTTCATGAAATGAGGGTTGATGATGAGGTAATCATGCCCTTATTCAGGTTCTTATGCATAAAATATGGCCTTTTGAGGTTCTCAAAGTGAGGCTCATCCATGTAGCTATCAAATGCAATTTCAAGTTATTTTTGCATCTTGGATTTGGTAGATTTGGGGGGCATAAATTCAAACATATATAATCCTTCATCTATCTACCCATTTTTCACCTTTTCTTGAATACTCAACTTTGTGCCTTCTTCTTTGAGGATGGCCAGCTCCATTTACTCTTCCTCCTCCTCACTAGCACCACCACTTTCTTTAATGCATTATTCTGAGGTCTCATCTTCTTGTTCTATAAGGGGTTATTCTTTGGACTTTTCCACTTTGTCTACTTCTTCATGGGGTTTTTCAATGCTTCCCTCTAGGTGTATTCCCTGAGCACCAACATCACCTTATTTTTATTGGTGTTCCTCTTCAATTTATTTTTATTTTTCCAAAGCACTAGTATCACCTTCCTTTACTTCTGGCACCCCTTCACTACTTGGGCATGCCTATTATGTAGCTTCATTTTCCTTCCTAATGGGTACATTAGGTGCCTTCTTGTCTTTCTCAATGGCTAGTCTCATGCTTGTAGGAACCTTCTTCATCTTTCTTTCTCTCTTGGCCCTCTTTTCCTTAGCCTCAACCTTCTCAATATCTACCAAACTTAGGCCCATTTCCTTCCAATCCTTCCTCTTCTTCTCTAGCACCAGTTTCATATTGATTTCTTCCTTATTGTGGACCATTTTCTTCCACAACCTTCTCTTTTCCTATTCTATTGGTGGAGGTTGTATGGAGGGTTCTTTGGATAATGCCTTAGTTGGCTTATATTTTTCTTTAAGTGAGGCAATTTATGCTGCCTTAGAGGGCCTCTGATTATCCTTGATGTTGGTATTCTCTCCCACTTCTTCTTGCATAATGTAGGTTTTTTATCCTTCTTCTTTCATCTCTTCCTCCCTTCCACATGCATGAGCCTCTTCCTCCTCCATTTCTTCTAGAGTTATTATAGGGAGAACAATGGGTCCCTTAGACTTTTTTCACTTATGCTTCTTGTTAGAGGAAGTAGTCTCTAGCATGAAGGTTACACACTTATTTACAGCTCAAGTTTTTTATTATTCTTTAGAAGTGACCCTCAGTCTAATGCACTCATAAATTTATTCAAGTATCTCTCTTCACTTTTTCTAAGGATATTTATGCTATGTTGTTGGCACTAGCTTCCTTTTTCACCAATCAAGAATAGGTGATCATCATATTTTCCAAGGTTAGCACCCTTATTTTTTGGCTTCATCTCATAGACTATATTTAAGATGTACCCTATTATAATTACCCTTTGGATGGGATGGAGGTCTATTCGATCACAATCATCCTCTACATCCTTTATGGATTTTTCTCCTAAGCACACATGTTAGTGCCTCAACCTACTCCTTTATCAATATATGACCTTCATCAAGATCTCTAACTACTATAAATTAGGAATTATCCTTAACATCACTATGAAAAATTTAGTGAAAAATGAATAAGGTAGATTTAGCCAACCAAAGAGGTTTCCATCCATGAGTTCCAAGCATAATACATATAAATATTACATCATGGTGAAGGTCATCATGCCAAACATGTGTTGGGGGAGATCCTATGAGATGCACCATTCAGTCTTGAATACCTTTATGTATTGGTCATACCACCCCCGTACTCTTGTCTTATACTTTTGGGAGAAACTAGGTGGGTAGGTAAACTCTTAATACTTTAGCACCAGGAAGTCCTTGTATACTAAGAAGACTAAAAGATTGTCCTTATTTCCATTAGGCACACTGATCTCTTCCATCACTATCATTATTATCATAGACCCCCATCAAAAGGTCTCGCATGTTATGTGGCATTATAAGACATTCTTCACCATCTCCTCAATAATAAAATTTACCATGTTAAACTTGACCCCTCGCACAATGTGATGGGAGATGCATAAGTACATCATCCTAATGTCTATCTACCATATACCAGGGCAAAGCCTCAAACTCATAAGGCATGTTATTGCCCTAATTTTATGGTCTTGTATGTCTTTGACCTAGAATTTGAAACCTGCCTTGTAATAACCTAGGGTTTTTGTAACCCTCTCTGCCTCCACATCATCTTCTATCATCTAATGGATGTCAACTCCTACACCTGGGAGTCCTATGATCCTACTAATAATGTGCATCAAGATCCACATGAACTTCTTTTCAAAATAGAATGAATCACTATAGATGTGAAAAATAAGGAATTATACCAATTCTTTTGGTTTTCCAAAACTTGGTAGCTCATATAGTTAGGTTGCATCAATGGTCACTACCCTATCTTAGATAGAGATGTCAAATAGTGTCACACCCAACTTTATCTTCTCTTCTATGTCAACCATCCAATTTTTGTTGATCTCTTTCACATGGCTTAATTTTCGATGGTTATATTCCTTTAACATGTATGTATGCACAAATGATACCCATGTCTCCCCCATTATGACCTTAGGCGGAACCTACATTTCTCTATACAAAAGCTTTGTGCTAGCTTCCAAGTCAACCACCATGATATTAAATCCTTCTACCAGTTGTGCCTTTTTCTTTATATTGGTTATTTCCTATACCATCCACTCCTTATCATCCTTATGCACTTAGGGTGGACCTAAACTTAGGTATTTCTTTCCCATTATGAACCAGCTATTATTGAAGTGTGGTTAGTTGATCTTTTTGAATCCCTTAATATTTATTTGTGCTTCCTCAAATTCATGGGGTCTACAACTATGACTTTGGATCTTGACCTTTGTTCACCATTAATGGTGGTCTTAACATCACTTAGTATTTATATTGTCTATTTCTCTCACAATTCTCTCTCCACATGCCTATATTCTAATCTCAAATAAAACACAATATCTCTCCCTTTTCAACCATTTTTGTTTGGTGACTATGGGTGCTTAGGTTTTCACTTGGTAGTTTTTTCTATCTTCATCTTTGGTTTATATTTGGTTCTACTTTGAATTTGGGTTCAAATTATCTTAAGGTTTGTAACTTGTTTCAGTCATCCATTCACTCCTTTATTCCTTAATTTTAGGTACCTTATTAATTGTAGGTGAGTAATGGCATGGCAGCACATAGATCTATTGAAATCCATTAAGCTTACAAAATCCTTGAAAATCCACCACCATATTCACATTTAATGTATATATTTGTGCCTTTTCCATCACCTCATTAACTTCTATTAGTGATGTTTTCGATGAAGTGATCAGTGATTCAAATGGTCACTTCCCACCTACCATTGTGTCAATGCAAGCTTGTCTTGATAGTCTTCCTCCTACATTTCATTCATTTTGGCATGGCCTTTTGCCTTCTTATGTCAACCTAGGCACAATGCTTCACATGCACATAATTTAGCCTCCTTGATTCCATCTCCTCTTCTAGATGTGCTTCCTCTCAAATTCACTTCCATTTCTTGGTTGAATTTTATATGCTATCATCTCTTTCCTTGGCCTATCCTACCCCATAAAAATTCTTGTGTTGGTGATTTAGTACTTCATTATTTAGGTTTATGATGTACTAGCATATTAAGCACCTCTTTTTCATGTCAACTTGTTCTCATATCCTTCCAAGTCTGGAAAACACCACATACCTATAAACATAGGTGTTTGGCCTCAGGCACTTAAAAAACATTCATGATCAACTCACCTGACTAGAGTTGTACATTTAAATGTTAAAAAATTTCTCTTGTATCCCTAAAGTGCCTCACTTATTAACTCATCACAAACAACAAAACAAAACATTTGGCTCATGCCAGACTTTATTTTGGTTAGCACAACACAACTAACTTATGACTAAGAATTTAGTGTCTAATGGTGCAAGTACCATTCTATTATCCATAAGGCTTCAATTAGTTGTCATTGAAATGCCTAGGGAGTATTTCACTTGTTAATACATAGAGCTTGCATGCACTACTCTCCAATATACTATGGATGATGTAAGGTCCCATCCATCTAATTTGTATCATGCTTTGGTGCTTGAGGTACTTGGAGTCATATAACAATACCAATGTTCCTTCAATAAGTACCATGTGTTTGATGTGCTTGTCATACCATAGTTAAGGGCATGACTTCTCTACTTTTTAACACCATCTTGCTTTAGTGCATGTCTCATATCAGCACTCCAAGTCTTAAAGTCATACACTCAAGGATTCTTGGTAATCTTGTCGACCAATACACATGATGTGTAATGAGGGCATTAAAAACTTCATTGGTAAAATAACCTCTACTCCAAACACCAGTTAGAATGGTCTAGCCTTTTTTAGGTGCTTATATGTCATATGATAAGTCTAAAACACTACTAACACATACTTATCCTAATCCTTGTGACCAATGTCACATATCTTTATGAGGAATGTTCCCAAAATCTTATTAAATGCCTTAGTTATTCCATTCACTTTGGGATGATAAGGTGTTGTCTTTCGGTGCACCACCATGTATTTCATCAGTAGGATTTGAATGGTCTCATTGATGAAGTATGTACCATGGTCACTAGTCAAACTGAGTGGGCACCCATAGTGATTGATGATGTTTTCCCATATAAACCTTATGACTATGATAGCTATGTAATCTTTGGTGGTACTACCTCAGCCCACTTAGTGAAATACTATGTGGCTACCATAATGTATTACATGCCTATATGCCTCACAATGGGAGTGATCAACCCAAAAAATTCAAAAGCTAATTTTTTAAGTGGTTCTTGTTTAATATTAAGAATGAAAGGCATCTCATCTTAGTGGTTGGGTTTTCCTATGTGATAGTATATGTCACATACCTTAGCAATCTTTCATGTCCTAGAATAGACATGACCACCACAATCTTGATTGTAGCACATTTCACATCATATCATCTCTAGTATAATGGCCTATTATTATTTCATCATGCACCTTTTATAATATGGACTTCCTTTCATTCTCTAAGACACATCAGTATAGGACTTCATCATATCTAAATTTTTATAGTTCCATACCAATGAGTTAAAGTGGGGTAATGCAAACTATGAGCTACTACTTCTCTTTAGTTGTCAAAGTCTAGGGTGTGGATCCAGATGTTATAAATGTGGTGAGCTTGACCAAGCCTTATGGGACATGATAGACCCTATAAATTTATGCATCAAGTATATCATCCTTAATAGGCACTGCTACATCACTAGAGTTGATATAAGACAAATGGTCTAGGCCTGAGTTTTATTTTCCAAGCTTTACTACAATCGAGAACTAGAATTCTTGAAACATAACTATCCATCTACAAATGCACCCATAGAGAATTAGATTATTCATAAGGTACTTAATTTCCTCTTGATTGGTAAATAAAATGAATGGGGTCACCAATAAGTATTGCCTAAACTTATGTAAGGCGTAGACTATAACAAGCACCTCACACTCATTTCTAGTATAGTTTTACTTTGCCTTGGTCAGTTTTCTACTTACAAAAGAAAACGGATGATCTATTTTTCCTTCACTTGATTACACTAGAATGGTTCCAATTGTAGATACATATGTGTTGACATGGATGTGGAATGGAGTTGTCTAATCAAGAAATTATAATATCGATGTGCTAGCTAATTTGAGCTCTAGAGTTTTAAAGGCATCTTCTTGTATTGTGCCCCAATAGAATCGGTCATCCTTACACAAGATATCCTCGAGTGGAACTATAATATTTTTATATCTCCTTATGAATTTTTGATAATATCCATAATGGCCAAGAAATCCATGAATGTCTTTTTTCATCTATGGTGTCTAGAGCTATAGGATAATTTCAATCTTTATAGGATCAATGACCAGACCATTTTTATAGATGATGTGATCGATTAATGTGTCAAATGGTGTCATGAAGATGCACTTATTGAGGTTTAATAATATTTTCAACTACCTACACCTTTCAAACATGAGGCACAAGTTGTCATAATGGTCCTTCACTATCCCATACATAGTCTAGTCATTTAAGTACACTTGGAGGAACTTGTGAATGAAGTCCTTAAATATGATGATCACCACTCTAGATAACATGGTTGGCACATTATTGAGTCAAAATGGCATCACATTTTATAATAAGTAACCCAATTTTATCACAAAGTTAATTTTAGGCTTTTCCTCCTCCACAATCTATACTTGATGGTATCTTGAGAACCCATCAGTGAAAGTAAATATCTTGTAGCCTGTGACACCATCCAAGACTTTGTCAATACCTAGAATCGAGAAGGGGTAAGTGATGTAGGTGAAATTAAATAATATATAATTGATGAAAATATGGATGTGCCCATCCTTATTAATGATAATAAGTAAAGGACTCACCCATTCAGATTCTTGTACAGGGTAGATGATGCTTGTGGCTAGCATACCATCAATCTCCATTTTAAGCTTGGCATGAAGATTGGGGTTCATTATGTAAGGGTGATTCTTGACAAGTATTCCACCATATACAATATTTATGTTAATTTTCCTATTGTATGGGTGTGTGCCCTTCATATATTGTAAATTATGAGGGAATAAGTCTTGGAACTCCTTCAGGAGATCTAAAATTTGTACTAGCTCTATGTCAGACCAATATGCACCCAGGGTAGCAATCTTTGGTTCCCCTTTTAATTTGATGTCTACCTTGGTAGTTTTTAGTGGTGCATAGTAGGGCTCATTTTTCTCCTGATGCAAATTATCAAATTAACTACTACCCTCAATTTTTTCTATGTAAATGTGGGTAGGGTCTTCTTCCTCTAGAGCACTATCCTCAACTTAGTGCACAAACTTCCTTTTGCCTATCAGGTTTTTCCAATTATACGCCTTCCATGTTTCATGATCTTCATCACTAAATTCACTATTGATGGTTTTCTCTTCAGATAATGTTGGGATAGCTAACCCCTTTTCACCAAACATGTTTTTTAGGTGCTCTTCAAGGATTTCAGTGTCCTCAAACACTGCCCTTTGAACTGCTTGCAGTGGCTCGATAAATTCTAGGTTTTGAGATAAAAAGGAGAATGTTTGCATGAATTAATCCTTAAGTTCATCCTAATTAGCTATCTCATAGTGCATATCATTGACAATGTACCATGCTCATACCCACATCTTTAAGGTCTTATAAAAGGTGTGCACCCATAGGTTCATTGGGGTGTTCTCACCATAGATAGTCCATGTTTATTTTAATAAGCACACATTCACTATAGGGTCTAAGTTTCTAGAGTAGGTAGAGATGTCAAATTCCTCTTTGATTTTCCCTAATCTAGTGTATATGGTTGCTTTCACATCTTTCCAAGTTATCAAGCTAGGCCTTTGTGCTACCCACCAACAAGTGGTGATACTCCTTAATGTATACACTAGTGTGCCCATTATATCTAATTCTTTTGGGATGCATGATTTGAGGTCATAGATATACTCTTCCATAGGATTTATCTCCTCATATCTTGGAATCATCATAAGTTTACCTTTACTTAGGTGAAACACTCTTTTCCCCTTCTTTTTGGTGCAAGGGACCCATTTTTTGGAAGTGCGATCAATTAGACGCAACCCATATTTATTATTTTTGGCACCTTTGCTCTCACTAAGTGGCACTTTTGACCAGTGGTCTCATGGTATAACACTGTGTATTCAGTTAATAGGATTTAAATGGTCTCATTGATGAAGTGTGTGCCATGGTCATTATTCAAACTAAATGGGAACCCATAACGATCGATGATATTTTCTTATATAAACCTTGTGGTTGTAATGTTTATGTAATCTTTATTTGGTGCTACCTCAACCCACTTGATGAAATAGTCTATAACAACCAGAATGTATCATCCACCTATGTACCTCATAATGATAGTGATAAACCCAATAAAGTCAATAGCCCATTTTTCAAATGGTTTCTAGGAAAGAATTGTAATGAGAGGCATATCATCCAAGTGGTTGGCTTTTCTTGTTCACTGGTAGATGTCACATGCCTTGGCATAATATTTTGCATCCTAGAATAGACTTGGCCACCATAAGCCTAATTGCAATAGTTTCTGTATCATAGTATCTCCAATGTAATGGCCTCTTATTTTTCCCTAGTGTGCCTCTTATAAGATGTAGTTACTTTCATATTATAAGATACATTAGTATAGGACTTCATCATGGCTCAATTTGTATAGTTCCTTGCCAATGAGCTAAAAGGGAGTAGTGCAAACTATGAGTTTCTTTTTATGTTTACTTATCATAGTCTAGGGTGTAAATCTAGATGTTATAAATATGGTGATCTCTACCAAGTTTTTTGGGATGTGATAGACCCTATAAATTTATACATCATGAATATAATACCCAATAGGTGCTACTGCATTACTAGAGTTGATATGGGACAAATGGTCTAGTCCTAAGTTCTATTTTTTAGGCTTCACTACAACTAAGAACTAGAATTCTTAAAGAAGAACTATCCATATACAAATGTACCCCTAGATAATGGGCTTGTTCATATGGTACTTAAGTTCTTCATTATTGATGAATAAAATGAATGGGGTTGCTAACAAGTATTGCCCAAACTTTTGTAAGGCATAGACCATGGCAAGCACCTCATGCTCAATTGTAGTATAGTTTTGCTCTACCTCAGTTAGTTTTATTCTTATGAAAAAAATAGGATGATCCATTTTGACTTCACCTGGTTGTGCCAAAATGGTGCCAAGTATAGAGCCATATGCATTAATGTGAACTTGGAATGGATTTGTCTAGTCAAGAAATTATAATATCAGTGCACTAGCTAATTTGAGCTTCAAAGCTTCAAAGGCATCTTCTTATATTATTCACCAATAGAAAAGGCCATCCTTATAAAAGAGCTCTTCTATTGGTTCCAAATATTTGCATAGATCTTTGTGAAATTTTAATAATAGCCATAATGGGTAAGAAAGGTGTAAATGTATTTTTACATCATGGGGTCTAGAGTTATAGGATAATTATAATCTTCATGAGATTGATAAGTAAACCTTCTTTATAGATGATGTGCCAAAGAAAGGTGCCAAATGATATAATTAATATGCATTTATCGATGTTCAAAGATATCTTCAACTACCTACACCTTTAAAACATGAGGTGTAAGTTTTTGTAATTATCCTTCACTAGCCCATACATAGTCTAATCTTCTAAGTACACTTGGAAGAACTTGTGAATGAAGTCCTTAAATATAGTGATCACCTCCATAGAGAAAATTTATAGTACATTATTAAATATAGAGGGCATCACATAATATGTAAAACAACCCCATTATATCATAAAGGTCATGTTAGGCTTGTCCTCCTCAATCTAGACTTGATTGTATCTTGATAACCCATGAATGAAAGTATATAGCCCACATCCTACAATTCCATCTAAGACTTCATCGATGAATGGAATTGAGAAGGGGTTAGTGATGTAGGTAGTGTTTAAAATATATAAATGATGCAAATATAGATGTTCCCATATTTATTTATTCTAGTAAACATGAGGCTCACCCATTTATATTCTTGCATAGGGTAGATGATGCCTATAGCTAGAATACCATCAATCTCCATTTTAACCTTGGCATAAATACTAGGCTTCATTTTGTGAGGGTGATTCTTGATAAGTCTTACACCATCAACAAGATTGATCTTAATTTTAATAGGGGATGGGTGTGTGCCCTTCATATCTCAATAATTTTGAGGGAATAAGTCTTGAAACTCCTTTAAGAGATCCACAATTCATGTCAACTATGTGTCAAAGCAATATGTGCCCAGAGTAGCAATCTTTGGTTCCCTATTTGAGTTGATGTCTACCTTATTAGTTTTGAGTGGCACATGTAGGGATAATTTTTATCCTGATGCAAATCCTCAACTTGTCTACTACCCTTATTGATTTCTATACAAAAGTGGGTAGGGTCTTCTTCCTCTAAATCGTTATCCTCAACTTGGTGTAAAAGCTTCCTTTTACCTATCAAGTTTGTCCAGTTACATGCCTTACATGTTTCATCATCCTCATCACTAGAGTCATTATTGAGGGTTTAATATTCAAATAATATTAGGAGTGCTAACCCTTTTTCACTGAACATGTCTTTTAGGTGATCTTCTAGGATTGCAGTGTCCTTAAACACTACCCTTCAAAATACCTATAGTGGCTTGATCAATATTAGGTTTTGTAATGAAAAGGAGAAGGCTTACACAAACTACTCTTTAATTTCATCCCAATTGACTATCTCATGGTGCATCTCATTAACAATGTATCATGTTTGTACCCATGTATTTAAGGTCCTATAAAAATCATGCACCCATAGGTTCCTTGTGGCATTCTCACCATAGACAGTCCATGTTTCTTTAAATAAGCACATATGCACTATAGGGTATAAGTCATAATAATAGGAAGAGATGTTTAGGTCCTCATTTTTTACCCAAATATACTATAGATGTTTGCTCTCAAATCTTACCAAGTTAGTAAGCTATGCCTTTGTGTTACCCACCAATGAGTGGTAGTACTCCTTAATGTATATACTAGTGTGCTCATTCTATCTGCTTCTTTTAAGATGCATGATTCGAGGTAATAGAAACACACTTCCATAATATTGCTCCCCTCATATCTTGGGAGCATCACAAGTTTACCTTTACTTAAGTGAAACACTCTCTTTACCTTCTTCTTGGTGTAAGGGTCCCATTTTTTTAAAGTGCAATCAATCTAGACCCAGACCATCTTTACTAGTTTTGGCATCTTTTATTGCACTAATCAGCACATTTGACCAGTGGTATCATAATATTCCTTGACCCATCAGTTATAGGTAAAATCAATGGTGTCTAAGGCTGATTATCCATCTTCCCAAGAAACTAATCCTTAATCATTAGGGTTGAGAGTATCGGTACCTTACATCATGATGTTGTATATGTGGTTAATCTCATCCTCAACATCCATATGTTCTACATAGGGAGGTCCTTGGTAACTTTATATGGGGATAAATACCCTCTCTTTTCCATTTTCAAATGTCATATAGCACCTCTTAAAGTGCATGTCTACATTATTTGCATAACATCATGGCCTTCCCAAAATCACTAGATAATTATCTTGTTTTGCTAACTCGATCACCTCAAAGTTAGCATGGAACTCAGAACCCATGATATATATAATGGTGCTCTTTATAATTTTTATTAGATATACTTAGGTCTTATTATCCATGAAAAGGACATGGCGGGATGGCTTCAATTCTAGCCTACCAATCTTCTCCCATGCATTCTTGGTCAAGATATTAACCTTGATGCCTGTGTCCAAAAGGAACTCACATATAGACCATTCATCAATCGTGGCATTCATAAGGAGTTTTTGATTATACTCTACATTCAAAGAATACCTAACTACTCATTCTTGATCCATGTGTGGCATAGTGACTTTAACTAAATTTTACCCTACATGCTCCAAGAGCAAGTTTTTTAATATTGGTGGCAATCCTTCTATATGTAGGATGTATAAGATATTCATTAATTCTTATATCTCTACCTCATTTCTATATTTCTTCTTTTAGAAGGTAGTATCTTGTGCTTCTATATCTCATGATAATAATAACTCTCCTTAAAGGTTCTAAATTACACTCATGGCCTATTATAATACATATTTTAGGCATAATGGTCTAGGTAGGGCACAAATTGGGTTTAAGCCATCGTATGTGCTCAATGCATCTCTTATCCCCATATTCTAATCATAACTCAAGCATTGGTACAACTAGTGGTTGAGTGGTTAATCCACTATGATTAATCACATGCATCTTGACTATCTCTATGTGGGTTGGTTGTGCTTTCAGAGTCCACTTTTCCATTTTTAGCTCATGTCTAATAATTCTAACTCCCTTATTTATATCAGGCCTACCTTGGGTTAAATTTTTGTATAATTCAAGGTATTCCTCAACCTTATGAGATATTCAATAATACCCACACATTTTATGTGTAGGTTAGTTGCACTGATAGTGCTCTATTGATCCACACTTATAACATGAATGGGATGGGAACCTTCCACCACCGCATCCACCACCTCACCCTTTAGTGCCTCATTAGATCTCAAAACATATGTTTTATTGGCCATAGCCATCATTTCCCTAGTTTTCCTACTCTCTGACTATTGTAGTGGCATGCCTCATGTCCCTCTCTGTGTTCTCATGCATCTCATAAATCACATAGTAATCAGATATTGTATTAATGTAGGCAACAGATAGCTAATAATAAATGGTTATGTTAACCTAGCTAGTACATTACAATAGTGGAAAATTTCAAACATCATGTGCCTCTTTATAGACTTCATAGCTTAGAAGTAATGTCCACACATTCCTTTAAGGGTAGTTATTCTTCTTATGACCTTTTACTTCATAGTCAATACACCATAACCTACTTTGAGAATCTTGTGATGAACTAGCAGTAATATTTTAAATTTGGGATGCCATGGATGTAATCTATAACTCTATGAATGGGTTGATCCCATTATCAATACTTCTAACTACCTTGGCTCTAAGCATGGCTTCAAACACTTTATGAGGTTCTATGAATGTATTAATGGAAAGCTCTCTTCAAAATGGTACTAAAAACCCTCCAATGAACCATTGTGCATGTTGGGAGGGGTGAATGTTATAAAGGAGGTTAGAAAGGAGATTTTGAACCTAGCATCATATAGGTGCATGCTCTTTAAGAATATTTGGGTAATCTCCTTGAGCACAATGATGCTTTATTATTTAAATTATGATATGTCAAATTCTTTTAGGAATGCCTCCTTTATGGTATCATAATCAACCATAGCTTGTTTAGGGTCAAAATTCCTATATCAAGTATGGGCATGATCAAGTAGAGTTATCCCAAACTGGGTTACCTTGTACTCTAATTGGGTTATGCCCTAAGTGTGCCATTATAATTCACACTTTATCACATGCTTTGTAGCATTCTCTATGCCACATTACTCTATCAAGTGCTTGGCCATCTCATAATAATTTTTTTATGAAGGTACATCTGGCATCTAGGGTACTTATCCCCCTGATATTTATCTAGGTATCGGTCCTCCAATACCTTTATATACTAGGTTAGGTACCAACCCCATTGCTACTATTGACATCATTGATTTCAATGGAACTATACTATTAACTTGTGGTGTCATACCACTTCCTATGGGTTATTACCCATCCTGTATAGCTGACATTGGCTAAGTTGGTATGCTTACACTCATATTTTTTTGTGGTGAGATAGCACCCAATGGTCTAAAATTAATCTCACTCAACTCTTTATATGGAATAATTTGTTCAATCACAAAATTATATTCCAAGTCTAAAAAACATCCAAAGTCTATGTATCACTTTTGTTCTTTCTTCAAGTGGGGGATCTAGTACATGAGCATGCACCATAGGTTCAAAGGGGGTAGCTGCATCAATCATTTATTTAATCACCAAATCCTATAGGAACCCAATGCATTCTACACCCATCAACTATTAATCTTGATCCATCACTTCATTATTTCTCTCCTCATGCTATTGTATTTCAAAAGATCCTTCCCCATGCCCTTCCTACTCACTACAGGTTGTCTTAGCACTTTTAGGTTCCATATCTTCCATCAATTTACATCGTCTCTTATTATAAGTTTATATCCTAAGATCTTGGGTGTCAATATTCTCATCCACTTACATTACACTTCATCTACACATCCCCTTCTCTCCTTTTGCACTGCTCATACATGAAAGGACTTTAACCTTCCATTCCCAAAGTTTCAAATTTGTAATCCACCATTAGTTTCTTAATTTTTGTCCTTAACTCTTTCACAAATGTGTCTCTAGGTTCATGCAAAAATTGATACTCTACTTCCTCAGAGCATGAGTATGTTGAAACTATGAACTCAAGTATGTAACTATTCAATGCTCCTTGCCACCATTTATTTACTACTCTAGTCCAAGTGGCATCTAGGTTCTCAAGCCTCTTTAGGTACTCCATCCACTTATAGTGATGTCCATAGATTCATCTTCTATGGGTGTCATATACAGCCAAACATTGGTACACATGCTTAGGTAATTTTTAGAAAAAGACCTTGTACCAAGCATCATATAGGTTGTTCTAGACCCACTTTCTCAAATTTTGACCTCTACAAGTTGGATGCTTCAACACAAAACTATATTCCACCTATTACAACTAGCACTCAATGTTTCCTAGGGAGATTCATAGCATCATTTTATCACACCATTGTAGTAATAAAATTTAACATAGGTCCTGATAATATAACTAAAATGTTGTAGAAAATTCCTTATGAATGGGTGCAATGTTGTCTTAGTCAGTCCTAAACTCATTATAACCAGTGTAAACATGAGATATTCCCATAGCACTCAACATTTTACACTTGGCTACACCATCATTAATTCATATAAGGCACAGGCCTTATGTTCTCACTCAAAGTGTAGTAGAGAAAGAATCGAGCCTGCATTGGGCTAGTTGTGCCATAATGTGAGATATCAACAATGGGACTTGGTCATTTCATAAAAATCTTAATTATATCCCTTGTCATAAGTCTTTCATAGACTAATCTTAGTGGTCTATAAGCATAATCCTATTTTGGGGTGATTCTATAGTCTTAATGGTGCAAGCCTTTGTTTTACTAATATTAGCATCATATTGACACTTTGAAGGGTTAAGTGAATGTTCTCACTTTAAGTTTTCATGATTAGACTAGCACTTCTAGCAAGGTTATCAAAGCTTGGGTGAATGACTCTCTTTACACTTAGGCTATTTTTATAGAATATGTTGACATCATCAATTAACACAAAGATTCCATTAATGACCTAAACCAAAATCTTGAAAATAACATGACTAACATAGCTATATCCAAATTACAACATTATAATCATTACATAATTAAATGGTAATATCAAAGATTCATAAGCTAGATTGAGTATAATTTGATGTGACAATCATCTTCATTAATGAAAGTTTATAATAATAGAATTCATGATATATAGAAATAGAGCATGTACTTCACTAAAACTACTTAACTTCCTATAGGCTCATATGTGAGCTTGGAAGTATACAAATAGAGCATGTATGACATTCACTTTCTTCCTACTTCTAATGTTGATCTTAACAGAGCATTTACATTTCTCTAGAGCTTCACTACATAAATTTACATCTCTTCTGCTCAATGGCTTGAGGTCATTTTATAGCATATAGGAATATCTCTAGCTAGGGTGGAGTGCACACATTAGGTGTTGAGTTGGATCCATTATTCATCATTTTACTAACTCCATCATCTTGAGCCCTTTTCACTTTGGTTGCCATGTCTCATCCAAAAAATTTTAGAAATCATTAACCACCTACCATCTAGTGTAAGGTAAGCACTATTTTTTCTATTTGGTGCCAAGATGCCAAATATCAATCATTCAAATTTATTTCCTTATTTCAAAGTGTTATGTCATGTTGGCATGGATCTATACTTACCAAAATAGGGGTCCAATATCTATTAGGTCTACTCTAGGACACTTTACACTTTGCCTTCCTTGAAACACATTAAAACACCTCACAGAATATTAACATATCATATGTTATTCTAATAGACATCTACTAAGCTCATCTAGGCTCCATAACACATTTTCTAATCACCACTTGAAACACACCATTAGTATTATTCACAATTAGGTTTATGCATACCCAACAAGTTTAGCTCTAAAAATAGAAGCATAAACATAATTTTTCCAAATAACCAT
This sequence comes from Torreya grandis, assembly GCA_037957365.1. Lineage (NCBI taxonomy): Eukaryota > Viridiplantae > Streptophyta > Pinopsida > Cupressales > Taxaceae > Torreya > Torreya grandis. The sequence continues at coordinate 567,799 of JARHVA010001335.1, read as the reverse complement.
GGCAAAAAATCACATATATAAAAGATATATGACCTTAGGTTAATCAACATATGCTTTAGACTTCACAACTCAAGGTATACATGCTCAAACTCTTCTCTACAAAGTGCTTACTCTGAACTACCAACTAGCCTAAAAACACAGTCATAGAAACTTGTATTTTTAACCCCTAAAAGTTCAAAATCAAGGGATTAAAATGCATTAAAATGATCTTATAACTTAATTATAATAAATTCTAATGAAAATATCATAATTTATAATGGGAATTATTAGTCTTGTAGACTAATTTGTTGTCTTTAGTATACATAGTCAAACTTGAACCAGACAACCCATTTTGGATTCAATATTTATATCACTTTTACTGAATCTAAAACCTTATACAAAGAATTCATAAGACATAAAAGTCCAAAATATAAAAAAAATGTGCATTAAATGCTTCAAATTATACAATAGAGTCTCAAACTCATCACGGCAACTTGCTTACCTAGAACTACTAGATTGCCTTGAAGTATAATCATGATGAAAATGACCTTCAACATCTATATGATCACTCTCAAAGACTTATAATGCATGAGTATCATCTTATGTGATCATAAAACCATTATTTTATAGATAGATAATATGGTCAAATGATAATATTGGTCTTGCATACCAATCTCATAATCGCGTACCTCACTGTCTCATCTAAACTAGATAGGTCAACTTATAAGCAACATTTTCATCATATCTAATAAAATAAAAAACTTATATCCAACATGAAAATGACTTCTATGTATTTAAAAATTTATTAATGCACTTTTACTCATCTCTATTCCATGATAATACATCCCTAAATACCTTTTCATTGTTGCCTAGATTTCTCACTATTTTCACCATTAGGTGTTTTAGTGACTGGTCAACTTGGATGACTAGTTTAACACTCTTGAGAGTTAAAACATATCCATAACCCACCATGTAAACAAAATACAAGTCTCAAACTTTGTCTTCCATCCATTTATCAACTTTTAATTGGTCAAATATAACTATTACATCAAATCTCTAAGAAACTAGCACTTTCATATATAGTCTACTCACACACATAACAAACTAATCACAACTAGAGATATCTAGGAGAGTTTAATACAAACTCCAATCCTTTAAATATCCATATCAATCCATTATGATCAATTTATAACAACTTATTTCATTTTAGGTCACTATTAGGGTTATTTGAGAGTTTAAACAACCTTCCAATATTTATGATCATTCATAAAGCTTAGCCCCTCATTCCAAAAACTAATTCTTGTAACTTTGATCTAGGATCCTTTCCCATCTACCATGAATATCTTATGTTCCCATGAAAATTTTACATGTGCCAAAGAACACTTGAAATTCCTTTTCAGGTTGAGAACCCTTCATTTTATGCACTCAAGAGACCTCAAAATCACTTTTCATGAATTTTATTATAAAATTTTACCATAGACTTGGTCAACACACCTAGGAAAATATATCACACCACTAAAAAATATCAAATTCTCATTATTATCTTAAAATTTGAATCTCATACCTCATTTAGCTACCATCTCTCTTTTTTCTTACTTAGACCTTGACTTGTAAACCACATTAGGCCTTGAAACTAACCTTTATACCTCTTTCTATGTGATCTCTACCTCACTTACATGCTCACACAACATCTCACATGATAAAAAAATTTCAAACATCCTTCATATGCATTGACAACACCTCATGACACCTCATTAGGTTAGGCAAGGTCTAGAACTATTCTAGTTGCAGACTTGGACTTAAAGTCTTACCCTTATAGGCTCACCTTAAAACTCTCTTAAGTGATCTAATGCCTCATATTCATTATAAATCAGACTTATACAACCTCTTATTCCTTTTTTCATCCATATCAGCAAGACACCATGCTGAAACCTTCTCAATATGACTTTACAAGCTATGACTAATTCCATGACTAGGCTTCTCAATCACCTGAAGCTTGACAATTGACATTAAAACACTCATTGATGATTATACACCTTGATTACATTCCTTTAATTCTCCTCAAACAATATAATACCTCTACATATACATCTTTATGTTCATCATGCACATGATCATGATATGACTATGCTTGTTATGACTATAATTCTCAAGACATCTAATACTCAATAACAAGAACTCAAACATGATTTAATGTTAACTTGACCTAAACCTTAAAATAAACCATAAAAGAATCATTAGGTTGCCTTAAAATATCTCTTGATAAAAATACATTAGGTTTCCTTCAAATTCTCTCTTGTCATAATGGATTCCTTGTCACATCAAGCACACAAGTTCATGTCTCACAAACCATTCACCATGCATCTTCACCAAATGCACCTTGACATCAATGACATGAACCTTTATATAAAATGACATCAACCTTGACATAAATTACAACACTTCTCAACAAACTCCCCCTTTGTCATTTATGGCAAAATATTCTTCAATCTAATCACTCTTATCCCTCCCAATCTATCCAATCTTCCTTATTAAACTTTCTCCCTCTTTGACATTCATTATAAAGGGTCTTCCACAAACTGCCTTTTGGAATCACATCTTCTTCACAACAAAAATTCAACATAGAGATTATGAATCATTAAGGCAACATGATCCCCCTTACTCCATGTATACCTCCTTCAAATGAACTTAGATTTCAAAACCACTTCTCAACATAGATCAAGCTCAATCAATAACTTGAATATCTCCTCCTCAAACCAAGCATCTACCATGATTCTACTAATTTAATATTGTCTCTATGAAGCCTAATGGAGTCACCTATTTCTATATAATACTAAAATAACACAATTTTAGGATATTCTCAGATCTCCATGCTCTCATAATACTGAATATCCTTGAATATTATTTTAGGCTTGATTGGAACTATAGGCTTGACCTCTTCATCAACCATTTTATTAATAGTATGAGCTGATAAAAAATATTCTTGACTTGATTTATCATTTTAAGTATTATCTACCATAAAAAACATCCTATTTTAGCTTGTATACTAATCATGAATAACCTTTACTATCTTTGGTTTTCACACATTCATTTGCCTTCTCTATTGAATTCTAGGGACTTCAAACCTCTTGTTTTGACTTGATGACCTTCTAACTCTATTAGGAAAAAATCTTGAAATGTGTCCTACATTATGATAGTTGTATCAAACTATGAATCTAGGAATTTAACTCAAGAGAGGATGGTTAGTATGGGGTTAGTTCCAAAATGAAAACAAAATGAAATAAACACACTAACTAGCATAACATCTCTAGGCCTAAACACTAGGGAGAGATTAGTAACAAAAATGAATGACAAACTCAACTAAAAAGTAAGGAATAAAACACAAGAATTTCTTCACCTTCCTTGGATGCTCCAAATGCCTTTGTAGTAATGGCTTGCTTGGTTTTGTGCTTACGAAGTCTTTGGCAGTGGAAGCTTGGCTACTTCCATCTCTCCTTGGCAAATTTTGCTTATGGCTTGGCTTGGCTTGGATTGGCTTGGAATAAATTTGGCATTATAACTTTGCATGAATTAAGCTTATAAATGTTGTTCATGGCCTTTCTATTTATAGATTTTTGAGAATGTCCAGAATCAACCTAAACCATCCATCCTAAGATTGAGATGTGTGGTTGATGATTAATTAAATTTTTTAGAATTAATTTTATAATTATCCTCATCATGACATTAGAATAAGGGGAAATTAAGAGGTATCTAGGGAATCATGGAAGGCATTGATGAGGCATGGAGGGCATGAATCCTGATATTTATGGCATTTATGGCCTAGGGATGTTTTCCCAAGAAATGAGGTCACCTAATGATGCAGATATTCAATATTCATTTTCAAAAATAAGTTTTCAACAAGTTTCCATATAATTATTAATTATGGCTTGATTTGGGTTAATTAGCTCTTAAGCATGTTTAGGCACTTTGTGCACAAATGACTCAAATTGATCAGAATGTCTTGTTATTGGTCAAAAATTCAAGTGGATTAGAATTAGAAGGTGATGTCAGATGCATTGGAACCATATTCCCATTTAGGATTTTTCCAATAGCAAATAACAAAGGCATGTGTCTCATGTAAGAGCTTTGATAGAAAAGAGTAATCTAAAGCACCTAGGTGTAAAATAAATATTTTGACTCAAAATGATCTGATCAAAGTTAGCTAGCCCATAAATTACATTGCCCTATTTAGAGATACCTAGCCAAAATTGGCACTTGAATATGTCAGTTTCACATCATTTAGCACATTTTAGTGTTTTTAGGCCAAATTGTGCATTTTAAGTGGAAATTAGCCAAAAGCCTGGTTGGAGGTTATTGGTGGCCAGTTTTAGGTGTCTACAGTTTGCCCCTATTTGGGAAGGCATTGAAAGCTATAATAATAGTAACATCTTAAATAATGAAAAGGTTGTGTATGCCTACAACTATAATGATGATAAACTAACTATATGATGCCCCCTCGAGTTAATGATTCACACAAGTAAGTTGGAAAATGGTCCCTCAAAAATAAAGAAGAAAAACAAGGGGATCAAAGAAAGGAAAGATGATGGGGTGAAAATAGAATTATATTGAAAAAATAGCCAAAATCATTGAGAATACAAGTGGGATAGTGTAAAATGATTTACCAAAAGGTCGTTATAAACATTATACCCCGATAGTGATAATATGGTATGATAACATAATGATTTGCCCAAAGGTGGTTATAATCATTAAGAAGATGGAGCTACCTTAGTTAAGATAGACAAACAAGATAATAGCATGCCCTCATATGGGCATAAAAAGAGAAGTGGTGAAAACATAATGATTTTCCCAAAGGCAGTTATAATCATTAAGAAATGTAGGTGAGATAGTGTGCAATGATTTACCCATAGGTGGTTATAATCATTGGACCTCGATTATGGAAAACATGATAAACTTGGTTGGGGAAGATGATAACTTAACATAGAGGGTAATGATGAATTGGAACAACCTACTAGTAGGGAGATGTTCATCTAAACTAATAAAGGTTTAAATTCTTTTGTGGTTAATTACTTTGTTTGGGATATGATTAAGATGGAATTGGGATTTTGGTACCAAAGAGATGCCACCATTGCTGAATAGACTTCTTGAATCTAAGGTTTTTTATAACACATGTTAGTAGGCATCATGTTATAACATCATAATAACTTAGCCAAAATATGCATAATAATTGACTCTTATAATCCAATACTCAATATAAAATAATGCACCAATGATAGAAACCATGATGACAATGTAAACATATGAATATGGATGGATGTGAGGATAAGTGTGGGAAAAGAATCACCCAATGAACACACATAAAACAAATCAATTCAATAGTGCTAAAATTAGAAAACAAGCAGACACACAAACAAAATAAACAAAAACAAACAAACAAAGTAATAGAAACCCTACGAACATTGCCCTTAGAAAATAGGTGACAACTTAACAAACAAACAACATGGGGGAATAGAATAAAAGGATGGGGGTGGCCAAGCTATCTCTACATACACTAGGAAAGTGGATGTTACCTACATAGTTCCATGGATGTAATATCCAATGAAATACTTTAGGCCAAATGTAGTTCCCTTAGGGAATGGGAAGAATGTGATAACTGAGAAAAACAAATAGAATGGATGTGATAGAAGAATAGGAATGGTCTTATAAAATAGAAATCATATGAGAAAAAAAGGATAAAAATTATGGAGAAACTAAATGACAAATGATTTGCTTGTAACTTAGTAAGGGTTCCCAGAATCCTTAGGGCAAAGAAGTGGTCAATGTTTTTGTTCTTTTTTAATAATAGTTCAAATATTTTTATAATTGTTTTGGAGTGTCTCAACTCAATAAAGAATGATAAGACTCTTAAATGGTTCAAGCTCATAAAATGGTGAGAGTGTTTCTTAGGTTACTCATAAAATGGTGAGAGTGTGGCTTATGTTGCTTATAAAATAGCAAGAGTGTGGCTTAGGTTACTCACAAAATAATGAGATCATGGCTTAAGTTACACATAAAATGGTGAGTGTGGCTTAGGTTACTCATAAAATGGTAAGAGTATGGCTTAGGTTGCTTGTATAATGCTAAGAGCATGACTTATGGTGACTAAGCTAACCTCAACAAGTATCAAGCATTACCTACATAGTCCCAAAGTAGGACCTCAAGTCACTTTAGTTATGCCTTTACAGTGGAGGAATTTGACAAGTGTAGCAGTCAATTCAAACAAAATAGGCAGAATTGGTAAAAAAAAATATAGTATGACATAAGAAGTGGCAAGTTGGTACGTCGAGGCTTAATATTGCCCCTAGTTTACCAATAGATGTTTATAACCAAGATACAATGGCATAGATCAATGGTACTAATTTACCCAAGGTGGTTATAATTAGTAGCAAGATCGATGGTAAGAAAGGAGTAACAAATAAAGGATGTAACTACCAAAACTTTTGGCACATTGTCCCAAAATGTAATCTCTATTTGAAGTACTTGAATCAACTAATGAAACTGATCAAATACCTTGATGTTAAAACTATGTAACAAATGGTAAAAACTAAGGTCAATCAAGTTAGGCTTTAGAACACACTGGGTTGATAGGTCAGAAGTAGAAAGTGGATATGGAGAAGAGGATACATAAGAATGGTATTTTTACAAAGAAGAATAGTGATAAAATGGCATAACTAAAATGGTACTTATAGATAGTATACATTAGTGTTTAAGCATAGTACCACTTGAGATGAATAATATTCATCAGCTTAAGAATTTCATCTCCATCTATTGTGGTGAGCCTGTATGGTCTTGATCCATAATCTGTAGTAATGATGAAAGGCCCTATCCAGTTTGGTTTAAATTTCCCTTTATGCTTTTTCTCAGTCATGGTATTCTTTTGGTTTTCTTTAAGACCAAATCACCAAGTTTAAATGTTTTATACTTAACACATCGATTATAGTGTCCTTTGAGTTAGTTTTGATATGCTTGAAGATTATTGAGTATAGCTGTGTTTTGCTCATCAAGTAGATTTAGATCTTATAGATGAGCTACTTGATAGTCATGATCATCCAGGACATGCTTGAAAGAGATGCATAATGAAGGCAATTCAACCTCAATAGGAAGGATGGCTTCAGTACCATAAACAATTGAGTATGGAGTGGCTCCTATGGGAGTATGATGATTGGTCAAATATGCCCAAAGGGTAGGGAATATCTACAAGTGCAAATCATGACCGGCATTATTGATAATCTTTTTGAGAATATTGACAATGGTTTTTTTGGATGACTCAGCTTAGCCATTACTTGAGGGTAATATGTTATAGAAAAATATTGTGTGATGTTATATTCAGTACATAGTTGGTCTACATCCTTTTTTATTTAATGATCTTCCATTATCAAATATAATGTCATAGGGGATACCATAGTGGCAAATGAGATGGTTGAAAATGAATTTGGAAATTTGCTTTCCAGTCATGTAAGTGAGGGTATAGCTTCAACCCACTTAGTGACATATTCTATGGTAGTAAGGATATGTTTATGGCTATCAGATGAATTAGTGTCTATCTTCCCAATGAGGTCAAGTCCCCATGTATAAAATGGCCATGGTGTCAACATTAGTTTCAAATTTTTTGTTAGGACATAAATCAGATTAGCATACCATTGACATTTGTCACACTTTTTTATATATGCAATAGCATATGCATCCATTATAGGCCAATAATAACTAGTATGTAAGATATTTTTGGATAGAACTACCCCATTAAAATGAGCTCCACATACTCCATGAAATTTTCTTAATGCTAGTGTAGACTCTATCGAAGTTAAACAACGAACCAAAGTTTCATCAAAATTATGATGGTAAAGGGTGGATCCAAGTAGAATATAATGATTGGAATGATGAATGAAGGATTTGGTTTGTTTTTGAGATAGGTTATGTGGTATAAATTTGTCATGAAGGTAGTTGTAAAGGTTTTAGTACCAGATAGAATCAGGACCAATAATATCACAAATCATGGCAATGATTGAAGGTTCATGAGTTGGTACTAATAAATTCATGATGAGGAACTAATACTCTCTAGCTTTATCTATTTTTTGAATCAAATAGCCAATAGTATCCATGGCATCTACAAATTTGTTACTAGCTCCTGGTATGTGCTCAAATTGAATATTGGTAATTTGTTGCTTAAGAGTGTTGACTATGGCTTTATATGGGACTACCTTGTCATCTTTGGTATAAAAATGATATGTGGCCTAATTGATGACAAACGAAGAATCATCATAAACTTGGAGATGAGATATATTCCAATGTACTACTTTTCAAAGTCCTACAACAAGTGCTTCATACTAAGCCATGTAGTTTGTACAAGGAAAGTTGATTCTGAATTATTTAGGGATTAGATCCCCCTGTGGTGTAATAAATAATAGACCTACCCCTGATCCATGTGCATTAAATGAACCATAAAAATATAGTTTATATGGCTACTCATCAAGGGGTGTGTCAATAATGGTCATTATGGATTCATCAAGAAATTGAAATGTGAGTGGTTGTGTATCTGTGAGAGGTGCTTCAGCAAGTTGATTTGTAAGAACTTATCCCTTGATTACCTTTTGATTGACATAATCTATGTCAAACTCACTAAGAAGCATGATCCATTTATCCATTCTACCTTGTAAATATATTTTAGATAGTATATACTTGATCGGATCTACTTTTGAAATGACCATGGTCTTATTATTCAACATGTAATGGCATAGTTTCTGAGTTACGAAGACCATGACTAGACAAGCTTTTTCAATAGGTGCATAGTTATGTTTATATGTAACCAAGGTATATCTTTGGTAGTATACAACATGCTCTTTTCCATTGTCATCATGTTGAGCCAAGAGTGCCCCTAGAGCATGGTCAGTAGCTGATAGGTATAACAAGAATGGTTTTCCTAGTATAGGAGGTAATAGAATAGGTGGATTAACAAGATACTCTTTGAGTTGTTGAAAAGCTGTTTGGCAGTGATCATCCAAATTAAATTCAACTCCATTCTTCAAAAGGTGTGTAAATAGATGTCACTTGTCTAATAACTAAGAGATGAATCATCAAATTGATTAGATCTTACCTTACAAACTATGGAGTTGCTTTAAATTGGTTGGTGGTAGCATCTTGGTTATAGCATGGAATTTAGCTAGATCATCTTAAATACATATACAAGACATGATGAAGCCAACTAATTTGCCTAAGTTTACATCAAACACACATTTATTTGGATTGAGTTTGTCTTTGTACTCTCATAATCTTTCAAATATCTTATATAAGACTGTTGGATGGTTGGCCTTGGTTTTGGATTTTCCTAATATGTCATCAACTTAATCTTCAATAATATCATGCATCATATCATCAAATATGATAGTCATGGCCCTTTGATATTTAGTTCCATCATTATTAAAGCTAAATGGCATTACTTGATAACAAAATGTTCTCCATGGAGTGGTGAATGTTGTTTTATGTTGGTCTTTTGGTGTTATTTTGATTTGGTTATATCCTAAAAAGCCATCCATGAGTGAAAGAATTTCATAACCTACCATGGATTCAATGATCATGTCGATATTAGGCAAGGGAAAATCATCCTTAGGACAAGATTTGTTTATGTCTTAAAAATTAGTACAAATTTTGATCTCTTCAAGATTTTTACTAACAAGGACCACATTAGAGATCCAATGAGTAGTCAATGGATTAGATACATCCTGTATCTAACATTTTTTCCAACTCTTTCTTTACCAATACAAAAATGTGAGTATATATCTTACGTAACTTTTGTTTTATCAATTTGGCATCAAGATTAACCATAAGGTGGTGCATAACCAAGGCAGGGTCTAAACCTAGAATATCAAAATAGGCCCATGCAAAGATATCTACAAATTCTCTCAGCAAAGCTATAAAGACCTCACATTCCTCCTTAGTGAGGGATTCTCCTAATTTTATCCATTTTAGGTCTGATGGAGTCTTGATATTTACCTCTATTATGTCTTCAACTAGAAGGGTCAAACCATATTCTAAGATAGGAGGCAATGACTTGAAATATTCAATTATATCAAGGTCCTCTGTTAAGACTTGCGCTTTAACTTCTCCTAGACATGATGAATCTGATTCCCCTAATGGGAGATCTCGCATTGTGATAAAAATAGTCAAAAATTCTTGAAGAATTTGATCAAATACTTGTTATTGCTCAAAGCTAAACTCAGATCCATAGGCAAGTTCATCATTGGTGGTCTCCTAGTCTAAATTTAAAGAAGAATGAACACCCCCATCTAATGGCACCTAAAATAAATTTTCACCACTAGACTGGCCTTTATCTTTACTTTTTCCCTGGGTAGAAAGTGCATCAAAGAGGTTTTCAGTTTGGGACCTCAATATTTTAATTTTTTTTTGGCTAAGGGTATTCACTCGCTCTCCAAAATAGGTTACAAGATCTAATGTGATTGAGAATCCTAATTTACAATCTCCCAACAGAATGTTGTCTCCAAGGCCTAAGAAGTCATAGAATTCCTCATCATTCTAGAAATCATCAATTGGTAGACTAGATTCTTAATGGTCCGAATCTATAAGTTAGGGATAATTTAATGGCAAAGGGTTGCGATGAATGGCCAAGGTAAGGGTATAAATGGCATTGTTATCAAATAGGTTAGTTTTAGCTAGGTCATCAAAGGTGAGGCTATGATCAAACTCTGCTTCAGTATCGGCATCATCATCACTAGTCATTGGTGATAGAGTTTGAATAAGATATGTGGGGTCACCCCTAGGTAGTTTAAATCCAAGTCCATAAGGTCTTTTATACTCAGTCATGGAAATTAGATCGATGGCTCCCTATTGATTTGGTCTAAGACCTCTTCCTTCATATTTGTGATGCTCCATGAATCTATTGGTAATAAGATATTTTGAATTTTTATAACAATTAGCTTGGTTTTCATTATATAACCATGATTCATCCCCTGTAAGAGGGTTAGGTTCTAGGGTAGACGTTGGTACAAATATGATAGGTCACTTGTCTTTGTTCTTTTGTTGCCAATGCATATGTGGGGTGACTTTAGGTCACCCAAAGGTTTTTATATTCTAAGGAAGATTGGAAATATGAAATTTATCATGGGTCACATACTTTCCTGGTCCATTATCTAAAATGGTGAATTGATTAGAAGCTTCAAGATGTGGCATGTGGGAAAGGGAATCCAAGGTATTAGGATCTATGTAATTATCTAGAGAAGGATCAATAAGTATAGCCTTTCCTTTATCCTACTTGGAACTTGGATTCATGTCATACTAATAATTTTAGCTTTGAAAATTGGCCTCAAGATGTTTGCAGTGTTCATATGGGTGTAAATCTCCTAGAATATTCACTTCCATCCTGGAGTAGGAAAACTTGATACATTGGTGCGATGTTGATAGGACTATATGAATCTCATGTAACCAAGGCCTGCCTAGAAGTATATTGTATGATAACTCAAGATCAACCACATGGCAAAGTGTATCATGGGTCAAAGGCCTAATGATAACTAGAAAACTAATGGTGCCTTATGATTCTCTTTCTTGATTATCATAGGCTTTGATGGTTATTGTTTTTGACTGAAGATCTACCATTACGTACCCAAGAAGCTTGATGAGCTTTAGAGACATTATGTTGAGGCTAGATCCATTGTCTATAAGGACACATTTCACTTTATGCCATTTGATATAAACTTCTATGTATAATGGATTATTATGGAGTGGGCCAAGGGAAGACATATTTCTTTGATTGAATTTGACTTGTTGGGTTGGAGCTAGGTGTCTAACCAAAGCTTGAAATTTATCAAGGTATATGTGACTAGCAATAGTGGATTGGGTCAAAAACTCATTCAAGATGTTATTTTAGATTATTAATGTTCATGGTAAATTTAAAATATAAATTTATGTTGGTGTCTTCTATAATTATTCTATAATATCAAATTTCTTGTCTTGGTTAGTAGTGAATGGTTTATTTTGAGGCTAAATGGTTGGTTGAATGACAGGCAAAGTGGTGGATGGTTGTGGGCTTGGGATAGTAATCTCTGACCTCTAAGTTGTGATTGCATAATTAGGATTAAATATTAGACCATTATTACTAACCAATATTGGGAATGGTGTGGGACCAGACAAGATAAGTCTTGGTTACTAGTGCACTCGCATGTGGTCACATGGCAAGGATAAATTTTTAATATAAAGTCCAAAGGGGGAATTCCTAGTTTTCTAGTTTGCTTGTATGTATTCCTAGGTCAAAGAAGGATTATCTATGTAATTTGGTTGAATGTTGTTGTTTAGCAATGGTCTAGGTTGATTAGTGCTTGCTCTAGGATTAATGGAGATGGTATTAATGTTACCCCTTGCAATATGACCTATAACCCTATTGTAGTCATGTATAATTGTATGGTAGGTTTGTTGGTTGTTACCATTCTAACCTTGGTTTTTTCCATTATTCTATCATTTTGGGTTTTGTTGTTGATTTTTTTGATTTTACTAGTTTGGCCTTTGATTTTGATACTATTGATTTTGCTACTGCACTAGTCATTATTATTGCTATTACTGATTATTTTTCTAATGTTGATTGTTGTATCAAGAAAAGGGGTTTTGATAAAATCCAAGAGTTTGATTGGAAGTGGAACCTCCGTTATCCAATTTTATCTCCCCATTCTCCAACATATTCTCAATTAAATTCTTTATTTGGACACATCTTCATAGATATGCTTGTTGACCTGATGATAGTCACAAAATTTGTTTTTATGATACCAATCAGGATAAGGAATGCCTTATGGATAATGCTTGTGTATAGGCCAACTAATCAGATTAATAGTAGTAAGCTTGTGAAATATAGACTTAATAGGTTCTCCTAGGTCACTAAAGACATGACGTGCAAGCATGGTTCTCTTAGGAGGAGGGATTTACAATGGTAAAGGTTGTTTTATTTGTTGTGTAGGTCTTGGTTGTTGTGATTATGATATTGGTTGGAGATGTTACCAGGTAGGAGTAAGCTAAAAAGGTGGTACAGATGATGTTTACATAATTTTGACATGATGGGATTTGGTTACTCCATTTCCCACAACATTCCTATTGTGATAGAATTACTTTGATCTTTCTTGGTTATTGGCATGTACTTGTTGTGATATTGGTGCTTGAATGGGATGTTCATCATTTCCTTAATTGGTACCTTGATTTAAATTAGTTGAATTAAGCTTGATAACTCCTATATTGATGAGCACTCACTCAATTAACAAGACTTTTTCAATGATTTCCTTGAAAGTATGTGCACATTATAGTTCCAAATGATAAGCTATCCCATTATGTAAATTTTTGGTAAACATAGTGTATAATTATTCATCCAGCAAACTATGGGTGAAACGTCATGCAAGGGCTCTCCATCACTATAAATTACTTGTAAAACTCTCATTAGTTTTTTCCTTTTCTTGCATTAAGTCCATTAATGAAATCTCATGCTTGAGATTATATAAAAAGTGATGCACAAACTTATCAAAAAGATCATCAAAATTTGTTACTAAATTTTTGGGCAACTTTAAAAACCACTCTAAGGCTTGTCCATCCAAGCTCCTTAGGAATAATAGAAAAAGATATATGTCGTTATATGCCTCTGATTAACATGCAATAAAGAATTCAATCAAATGAGCCTCAAGGTCACCTTTCTCCTTATATTTGATGAATTTTAGTGGTTCATATCCTAGAGGAAATGGTATCTACAAATACTTTATGTTAAATGGGTAGGAACACATGTTATCTAATTTGAAATTTTTAATCTATTTACTAGCTTGAATGGTAGAAATTACATCCTTTATCTATTACAATTCTTAGGGTAAGAAACTAGAAGGAACATTGGTTTGAGGGAGAGTATAGGTTTGGGTAGATGGTTGGGAGGTCACAAGTGGGACACTTTGACCAAGGTATGATGGAGATACCTATTGGGGTACATTGGTTTGATAAGAGAATGGATCGAGACTATGCATACATGGATTAGGATGTACTTAAAATTTGCACACTTGGTTATGCAATATTCTAGTTTGGGTTGGTAATAAAGGTTTGACTTAGAGGATTTTATGGTTGGGATGGAGGTATATAACTATACTGTGTCTATTGTGGTTGAAAAAGGACATGTTGCCAACTAATCAAACTTTGTTATTGAGTGGGAACTTGTGGTCTAAGACCCTGTCTCTAAATTTGTGGCATATTTTGAACCAACGGTTGTCTAGTAGGTAATTGAGAAACATGGGGACCTCCTTATTGTAGGAATCCTTATGTGGAAGTGAAAACATGTTGTAGATTTAGCATCTATCGCTGACCAATATTTACACTTTGTTGACTAGTAATTACTTGGTTTTAAATGGGCATATTAGTCTATGATTAAATAGGTATGTTCATCATTACCTGGTGTGGTGGAATATATGTTGCCCCTAATTGAGGTGGCAATGTATTTATCCTCTATTGCATTGATACACTATATTGTGTCTATTATTGTGACATACTACTCGTTACCTATTGATGTAGAGACTATTATTCCTTGGTATGATGATCTATTCATAGGATTAACTACAGGCACATGTTGTTGGCTAATTATTTATGTGTTAGTACCACTTTGATTGGGATTAGACATTTTTTGCACATTGTCCACTACATTTGACTCACTATTATGTGTAGAGGTTGAAGACACTTCTTCAATAACAGCCATATGCATCAAGTTATCTATCAAAGTGGTGTGTATGAATGGGTCATAACTTAGATTCTCTTATCTAGTTAACTCTATCAACACTCCTATTGAAGGAACTAGGTCAATGAGAGGCTTACTCACCATGTTTGTTTGATTGAAATAATGTACTAGATTCAGGTAGATTTGATATGCTATCTTTATTTAGTTAAAGTGATCTTTTATGATGTTTTTGCCTTGATTAGATATAATAAGATTTTGGTACGTTGTTTGGACTAGAGCCATAGGATTGTCAAAATAACCTTGTTGATCGTAAATGATATTGTGGAGCACTTTTACTAGACTTGGTAAATTTTCATGGGGAAAGTTTGTTAGAAACTTGTCCCCTACCTCTATGGCTCTAACCAAAATCTCATCTTTGTTCTCTAATAAATGTCACTCAAATAAAAATGGATCATACATGGAAGTCATATTAGTAGAATATGATTGTTGAAGAACTGACTCATCCACTATGGGTATTGTAGCTAGGTATTGTGTGGTTTTTTCTTGCTCTTGTTTTGAATAAGGTGGTGTGTTAACCAGATAGTCAGCAAATGGATCTTGGCTTTGTGCCCTTGATTAAGTAATATAAGAGGGATAAGAATACATATCATAAGCAATATTATCCACATAGGGGTCTTGCACCATTTCTCCATGTGCAGTTACATTACTAATCTGAGGATTATACATGAGCCCACTACGAGTGTAGGAATACATGTTAGGATCCATAGTTAATGTTTTGTGATAAAATGTCAAAGAGTTATACAAACTCTAAAAAAGATAATGTCTAAAATAGATGATGTCCAAACTTGGTCTAGATTCATCAAAAGGATTAAAAGGTTTATGCAAATATTTATGAGGAAACAAGCTAGCATGAAGTATCTAACATTTCACTATTCACACAAAGATAAGCAAGTAAATGGACCAAAAATCAAAATGCCAAACTCTAAAGTTGAAGTGTTTCAAATTAGTCTAATCTAGGAATTTAAAAGTTGCTAGGTCTTTTGGCCAAATGCGACATCAAAATCTAGGCTTAAATAAGGCATGCACTAGGACTCTTGGCCAAACAGAAGTTAGACTTTAAAATAGATGAAAGTTTTAATCTAACAGATTTGAAACACTTCCAATAAACACTAGGCATTTGATTCTTGGGCATGAACTTAATCAACTAGGTATAAGGTATGAAATAAAAGGCACTTTAGATATAGTTTATTTTCTCACAAAAATGGTATAAAACTTGATTCTTTTGACAAATAAGCTATACAAAATTGAGTGGTATAAATATTTTAGACAAAAGATCACAACAGTACACTTGGATTGGTCTGAAAATGTAGGAACAAATTTAGAACTCTATGCAAGAGGGTCTATGAAACAATATTCAAAAAAAATTGGTAGCGTAATGATGTTATACTAACCAAAAGGTGTGGTAAAAAAGTTTGTTTCAAAAACTAAGGCAAAGACATTTTCCCATAATTTTGACAGCATAACACTAATTTTCTTAACTTAAAATGTTGTGGTGCATAGACTCAAAGTGCAAGTGTTTAAGACAAAATGGCTTAAGTCTATCAAGTGATGATAATGACTATGAGTCTTGAACAGCCTTCAACCCAAATTGGAAATTAAACTTAAGTTACCTCAAGTTTAATGAAAATGGTGAACCCACTTAACACATCAACCTTATGAACTTGTAAAGGTGAAATTATAAATTTAGATTATAAGTAAAGGACTTAAAACAACTTTGGTAAAGATCTAGACTCAATTGGGTAGCATAATTGTGCTAAAGTGGATGATATAACTCTCAAGATTTTGATGAACTTTGAACAAGGAAAATTGATGATCTCATGCAGGAAGAATAATGCCTCTTTATTCAAAGGAAAATTAGGACTATTTATTTGGTTTGAATTGTTTGTTTACACAAAGTTTTGACTTCAAACAAGACTCTAATCTAAGACAAGACCAACTAATTAATCGCTCTTAGATCCTAAACTGATAAGGTTGCTTGGTATTATTGGAATCCATCAATATACATCATTTGAAAGGATTATAAGTATTCATCCAAAAGTAAATGTGCATTATATAGTAGGGTTTTTACAAACCCCCCCTTCTCTTAAATGACAATACTATGACAAGGACCTTGAGGCACACCTTGCACCAACAATACTTCCACGGCAAGTGGGGACTTATCTAAGATCTAACAAGTTTATGAATGATCTAGGGGAATCAATTGCATAATGACTTTTACACCAAATAATGCAAAATAAAAGCATGTATTTTGGGTCCATATCACTTAGCTTGTTGCAAAGAGGTCTAGTCCTTTTTGTAACCACTACATCCTACTATTCACTCAGTGTAGTGTGATGTCCAAAGTAATATTATGTCCCATGTGTAACTCTAATTAGGAGCCAAATGAGGTTAATGTTGGGAGGTGAAACTTTGAGTCAAAGATTCCCTAAAGATATCATGGAAGGTAATGAAGTCCCTCTCGCAAGCCAAGTTTGCATAAAAATAAATAAAGCATGAAATTAGAAAGACTTTAGAGTAATTTTCAAGGCCACCCAAACTTTGATGAGTTTTTGGGGAGTGTTTTATATGAATTTCTTTCTAAGCCTTGGACTAGACTACTTTAAATAAGACTGGTACTTTTGATTCCAAGGGTTCCCTAAAGGGGATAAATGGAAGAGCATACATGCAACATCCCTCTTTTTACCAAACAAAATTTAATCTAAACAACTAAGTAAATATAAAAAGCTTTAAAAATATGAGTTCATTTTTAATCCCAAATGGAACATGAGGTGGTGTTTATTTGACCCCTTGGTCTTAGTTGTAAACTTTAAAAACCATTCACCATAAACATCTAAATTATTTTGTTAAACACCAAAACAAGGTTCCTAATTGATTTTTAAGCATGCAAAAGGTGATCTAAACATGTTTTTAGAAAATGTCAAGCTTGGTCCTATAGAAAAAAATTTACATATCCTTTAGCCTTGAAGCTCTTTTTAGTTTGAAACAAAAAAATTTAGGAAAAGAGCTCTCAGGTCTATGTTTTAAGAAAAACACAGTGACAGATGTTGGTTTATATAACTGGTGATGGTTAAATTTTCTAACCAATGTCAATTATCTAATCAACATCAGTTATATTAATGTGACTAACAATAGGTATACAAATGATGTCTATTTTTCTAACCAACATCAGTTAAGTTATGTAACTGATGTCAATTTTATTAGTTAACATTAGTTACTATATAAACATGTGGCAAACAAAAATAGAAAAATAAAGTGAGAAAATCAATTTTCAAGAGTTGTAAGGGTTTAAAAGAATATTTTAAAGCTAAAAAATGATCTTCTTTAGGTGTGAGATGCATCTAGTCCCACCAGGCATGCCATATGTGAATTTAGGAATTTAACTCAAGAGAGGATGGTTAGTATGGGGTTAGTTCCAAAATAAAAACAAAATGAAAGAAACACACTAACTATAATAACTTCTCTAAGCCTAGACACTAGGGAGAGCTTATTTAACAAAAACAAATGATAAACTCAACTAAAAAGTAAGGAATAAAAGACAAGAATTCCTTCACCTTCCTTGGATGCTCCAAATGCCTTTGTAGTAGTGGCTTACTTGGTTTTGTGCTCATGAAGTCCTTGGTAATGAAAGTTTGGCTACCTCCATCTCTCCTTGGCACCTTTGGATTATGGTTTAGCTTGGCTTGGCTTGGCTTGGCTCAGAATCAATTTGGTATTATAACTTTGCATAAATTAAGCTTATAAATGATGTTCATGGCCTCTCTATTTATAGATTTTTTAGAATGTCTAGAATCAACCTGAACCATCCATCCTGAGATTGAGATGTGTGGTTGATGATTAATTAAATTTTTAGAATTAAGTTTATAATTATTCTCATCATGACATTAGAAGAAGGGTAAATTAAGAGGTATGGAGGGCATCATGGAAGGCATTGATGAGGCATGGAGGGCATGAATCCTAATATTTATGGCCTAGGGATGTCTTCCCAAGAAATGAGGTCACCTAATGATGAAAATATTCAATATTGATTTCCAAAAATAAGTTTTCAAAAAAAATTCATGGAATATTAATTATTCCTTGATTTGGGCTAATTATCTCATAAGCATGTTTTGGCACGTTGTGCACAAATGACTCAAATTGATCAGAATGTCTTGTTATTAGTCAAAAAATTTATTGGATTGGAATTGGAAGGAAATGTTAAATGCATTAAAACCATATTCCCATTTAGGATTTTACCAATAGAAAATAAATAAAGCACATGTCTCATGTAAGATATTTGATATAAAAGAGCAATCTAAAACACCCAGGTGCAAAATTGACATTTTGACTCAAAATGATCTGATCAAAGTTAGTTGGCCCATAAATTTCATTGCCCCATTTAGCGATACCCTGGCCAAATTTGGCACTTGAATATGTTAGTTTCACATAATTTAACATGTTTTAGTGTTTTTAGACCAAATTATGCATTTTAAATGGAAATTGGCCAAAATCCTGATTGGAGGTTACTGATGGCCTATTTTATGTTTCTACACAAACCAACTCATACATACCTCTTAATTGATGTGAATTGTGACTCCTTCCATAGTCCCATGAGTACTCATTATTAGAGGGTCTTCTACATTCTCTTACTCTATGACCAAACTAGTTGCATATCAAATAGTAACCATTAAATGAACTAGCATACCTCATAGTATTAGGCTATTTGATAGGTCTTTTCATATTGACCTTCTTGTCTTCAATAGCCTTCACCTTGACTTGAGATGCCTCCTTTTAGTATTCTTTGAAACCAAGACTTGTCTTATCCCTTACAGACTTCTAACTACTCAATTTGTCATATATAGCCTTGGTGCTATTTTAAAACTTCACAAAGGTATTCACTTTCCTTATTCTTGATCTAACGTAGCTTTCAAGGATTATACTTCAATTTCATACTTGGTGCATTCTTCCTCTTTAGCCTTCAGGCTTGCATTAACTATCTCCATTTGTGATTCAATTTGATTGATGATCTCATCATACTCCTTGGAAGTTACTAAGTCTCTCCTTAAACAAGCCAATATGCTCCTCATATTCCTTAACTAATGATCTTAGTTTGTGATTCTTTCTTATTTAGAATTTCAACTCCTATAGAGAACTCACCAATTATGCCTCAAGGTTTACTTCAACCTCTCCATTTAATTCTACATCAACCGTAAGGCCTTTCTCATTTAATCAACCCTCATTGTCTAATTATTATGCCATGAATAAGGTTTTATTATTGTCATGTTTAGGTTCATTACTACCATCATCACTATCATATGTACTTTTGTCACTTACATTAGATGAGTTATCTTTTTGGGTATAGAAAATTGTTTTTTAATTATGCTTTCCTACCTTCATATTTCCTATACTCCTTTTTCTTATCAATATTATAGACCTTCCTATCATCTTCATGATGTTCATCATTTTCAACATGATCGGTCTTATCCTTGTTAAGACACTTAGATGCAAAGTGACCAATCTTACCATAGTTGAAACATTTAAAAGGCAACTTACACTTGTACGTACTAGATCCAAACCTCAACTTCCTTGTAAACATGGCTATTATTTTATCATCAACAACATCTAAATGTTCTTCATCCTTGACCTTATTGGATTTTTACTTCTCAACTTTTAAAGTTACTTCCTTCTTAAGAGGTCTTCATTTATTCTCATCTTATAGGTAGTCAATATGCCATGAAGACCATCCATATCTAGTTTGTCCAAACATTGCATCTCTTCTACTTCAAATGCCTTAGAATCAAACTCAGGAGTTAGTGATCTCAATAAATTTTAAACAATTTTAGACTCTTTCACTTCTTCTCCTAATCCTCTAATGATATTGACAACTTCATCAACCTTCAATAGGTAAGATGCAATTGTTTCATCTTCATTCATATTCAAACTATCTTAAGTGGGTCTAAAACTTGGCCATATTTGTCTTGGTGTCTCCTTCATATATAGTATTTAATTTCTCCTATATATATTTTATTGATACATAGTGCATCACCTTCATGATCTCTACCTCTGATAGACCATAAAGAATGGAATTATTGCCTTGGAGTTATTTTCACTAGACTCCTTACCTTATCAATCAATTGGTGTAATAAGAGGATCACTATATCCATCCATAATTGAATACAAAATATCATGACCTTGAGACATCAAATATATCTTCATCCTAATGTTCTAAAAGGCTTAATTATATCCATTGAATAATGGAGCCTTACTGGTAGAGAAACCAACTTGAGATTTCTAATTAGCCATCTTTGCTTCGAGGATCTCCTTTAGGATTTTATATCTACTTAAAAGGACCAAGATATAATACCAAATTTTGGAATAAAAATTATTGATAGGGGGGTGAATCAGTCTTCAAAATCATTCCTATCAATTTCACTTAAAATTTTAAAAACCATTCAAACAAGCACATATATCTAGCAAGCATGAACACTTATCCATATAAGCATGAAACACATCAACACATCACATATGTGTAAATGATAAAGGAGAATAAAACCCACTAATATATTCAAATGAATTATATTCCTATAATACAAATAATAAATTTAGTGAATCACCCACTTCACATGGAGTACCGACCCTAACTAGCTAAGCACCAATTCAACTAGGCTTTAGCAAGTACCAACTTGAAAAGAGGCACCAACCCCCTATATGAATCAAGACCAGCTAATCAAACAAATTTCCTTTATCACCTTCATGAAACTTTTTTTCTCAACCAACTGATGATGATCACCTCTTTATCTCTTCACACTCTTAGCCCTCTCAAACTGCCTTCTAGGTCTCTTCGCTCAATTAGGTCTATTCAAGACTAATTAGGTCATATGACCTTGATCATAATTCATAGAAAATTTATAAAATATTCATCATAGATTCTCTAAACTTATATTATTGTATCTAATACCTCATATTCTATAATATACTATCTCATTCATATATACATTACTTGCCAAAATAGGCCAAAAACAGTCTTGTATTTATACAAGCCTCTTGTTCATATCCTTCTTCATTGGCCAAAAACACTTAAAATATTAGTTTATACATGGAATATATATTTTTAAATCTCATAAACATGAATAAAATTTTATTTTAGTCCCTTTAGGTTTGACATATCTCAATTAGGCTTTATTTCATCTTTAGGGCTCATGGAGACCTAATCCCATTAAGCCTACTCTAGGACACGTTACACTTTGCCTTACTTGAAACACATTTCAGCACCTAAAATAGTAGTAAAATATCATATAATATTCTAATATACCTTTTAAAATATCATATAGGCTCCATAACACATTATAGCTCCAATCACCACTTGAAACATGCCATTAGAATTATTCACAATTAGGTTTGTGCATACCCAAAAAATCTATCTTGAAAAATTGAAGCATAAACACATTTTTTCCAAAAAAATATGGAAAAAAATAACATATAAATAATATAAATTACCTTAGGGTCATCACCATATGCTTTATAATTCATAACTCAAGGCATAGAGGCTCAAACTCTTTGCAAATTGCTCACTTTAAATTGCCAACTAGCCTCAAAACATAGTCATGAAAAATTGAAATTTTAAAACCTAAAAGATTATAATAATTGGATTAAAATTAATTAAAATTATATTTTAAATTCCTTATAATAAATTCCAATAAAAAAACCATAATCTCTAATGGTAATTATTGGTCTTGCATACTAATTTGGTGTCTTTAGTACACACAGTCAAACCTGAACCAGTCAACCCATTTTGGCTTCCATATTTGAATCAATTTTATTAAATATAAAACCTTATAAAAAGAATTTATAATACATAAAATTCCAAAATATAAAAACCATGTACATTATATGCTTCAAATCAGGGCATAGAGCCTCAAATTCATCGTTACAACTTACTTACCCAGAACTGCTAGATTGCCTTGAAGTATAATCATGATGAAAATGACCTTCAACACTTATATGATCATTATTATAGAATTATTATGAATTTTTATGATCCTATTTGATTATTATATCATTTGAACTAGACAAGTCAACTTATGAGCAACATTTTCATCATATCCACTGACCTCAAAAACTTATATAAAAAATTAACATGTATTAAATGTCTTTAAAATTTTATTCATACACTTTGACTCATCCCTATTCTATGATAACACATCCCTAAACACCTTCTCACTACTGCCTAGGTTTATCACTGTTTTCACCATTAGGTATGTTAGTGACTGGTCAACTTTGATGACCAATTTAGAAAACCTAAGGGATATAACATGTCCATAAACCACCATGGACACAAAATATAAGGCTCAAACATTTCCCTCCATTAATTTATTAACTTTGACTTGGTCAATTCTGATTACTACACCAAATCTCCAAAAAACTAGCACTTTTCTATAGGGTCTACTCACACACCTGACAGAATAATCACACCTTGAAATTATTGGTATAGTTTAATACAATATCCAATCACTTAAATATCCATACCAATCCATTCTGAGCACTTTAGAACAACTTCTTTCATACTAAGTCACTATTAGTGTTATTTGAGGGTTTAAACCATCTTTCAGTCTTAACGTTCATTCATAAAGCTTAGTCCCTCATTCCACAAAATAATTCCTTAAAATTTCAGCTATGACCCTTCCCCATATACCATTAATATATTATGTTACCATATAAAGGTTACATGTGCCAATAAACACTTGAAAGTCCTTCTCAAGTTGAGAACCCTTGATTTTGTACACTCAAGAGACCTCAAAATCACTTTTCATGCCTTTTCTTGAAAAATGTTGACCTTAGACTTGGTAAACACACCTATGACAATATATCACACCAATAAAACTTGTGACATGCTCATTAATACCTTAAAATCTTAATCTCATACCTCATGTGGCCACCATCTCTCTCTTTATTTGCTTAGACCTTGACCTACAAACCTCATTAGGCCTTGAATATAAACTTCATGCCTCTTTCCATGTTCTCTCCACCTCAATTAAATTCTCACACAACATATCACATGCTCAAAAAAATTCAAACATCCTTCATATTCCTTGACAACACCTCATGACACCTCATTAAGATAGTTAGGGTCTAGAACTAGTCTAGTTATAGACTTAGACTTAAGGTCTTACCCCTATAGGCTCACCTTGAAAATATCCTGAGTGTTCAAATACCTCATATGCATGCTCAATCAACCTTATACAACCTCTTATGCCTTTTTTCATCCATCTCACTAGGATACCATGCTCAAACCTTCTCAATAAGACTTTATAAGCTATGACTAGTGCTATGACTAGGCTTAACAAGCACTTGAAGCTTGAAAATTGACCTTGAGACACTCCTTGATGATTCTACACCTTGATCACATTCCTTTTATGTTACTCAAATAATATCATACCTATGCAAATTCCTCTTCATGTTCATGATATGACTATGTTTATTATGACTAGGCTTATCAAGACACCTCATACTCAAGAACTAGTAAGCAAACATGATTTAATGCTAACTTAACCTAAACTTTTATATCAACCATAAAAGAATCATTAGGTTGCCTTCAAATTCTATCTCAATAAAAATACATTAAGTTGCCTTCAAATTATCTCTTATCATAATGGCTTCCTTGTCACATCAAGCACACAAGCTCATGTCTCATAGACCATTCTCCATGTATCTTCACTAGATGCACCTTGACATCAATTATATCAACCTTGATATTAAATGACATCAATGACACACTTCTCAACAAATACCTTTAGACCAAGTCTACACCTAGACCACTCCTAGACCCTACTTGGCCTAATGAGGTATAATGAAATATTTTCAAGGCATGTGAAGGATGTATGGATGTGTATAATAATGAGATAGGTTGTTTGAAAATGTGGGTGAAGTGGAGAGCACATATAAAAATACATGAAGGTTAGTTCTAAGGCTTATTTTGGTTTGTAGGACAAGGTCTAGAGAGCAAAAAGAGAGAGTATTGCCTAATGAAGGGTCATAATAATATTTCAATGTGTTTAATCTCATGTAAGCATTGATATATGTAAGTTGTGTTATTTAAGTATGTTCATATAGCTTAAGGTCATAGTTTGAAGGACAAGGTATGAAAAGTGGTTTTTAGGTCTCTCGAGTACACAGAATGAAGGGTTCTCAACCTGAGAAGGATTTTCTCATGCTTATTGGCTATTCAAACCTCTGCATGGGAACCTAATCTATTCATAATATATGAATAATGGTCCTAGCTCAAAATTATGGGCATTTTTTTTGGATTGAGGGGTTATGCTTTATGAATAATTTTTAAGAATGGAAATAGGCTTAAACCCTTTTAGAACCCTAAAAACAACTTGATGTTGAATATTTTAATACAAAGTGCTCATAATTGATTGGTATGTTTAATTAAACTATATTATGTTGTATTAAACTCTCTAAATCACCTCCAAGTGTGATTGAGTTGTCAGAAGTTGAGTATACCCTATAGGAAAGTGTTACTTTCTCATAGATTTGATGTAGAAGTTAGATTTGACCAAGTCAAAGTATGAAAATAAATGGATTATGAATATTAAGACTCATTTTTCAATTCTATGAAGGTTTATAGACAATTTATACCCCTTAGATGTGATAAATTGATCATCTAAGTTAGCCAGTTACTAACAGGCCTAATGGTGCAAATAGTGAAAAACCCAGGAAGCAGTGAGAAGAAGATTAGAAATGTATTACCATCATATAGGGATGAAATAAATTTCATGAATATGTTTTCAAAAAAAATTAATACATTTTCATGTTTGGTATAATTTATGGAAGTCAATGAATATAGTGAAAAAAATACTCATAATTTGACTTGTTTGGTTCAGATGAGATAGTGACATATAAGGTCATGAGATTGATCTACAAGACCAATATTTCTATTTGAATATATTATATTTCAATATGAAAATTGTATAATTATCACATATTATAGTACATATGCATCAAGAGTCTTTTAAAGTGGTCATACAGGTGTTGAAGGTCAATGTCACCATGACTATGCTTTAAGGTAAACTGACAATTTTGCGTATGAAAGTTGAAAATATGATTTTGAGGATTTATGATCTGATTTGATGTATCTAATACATATGGTGTTTTTTTTTTGAATTTAAAGTAGTTATAATTATTTTTTAAAGCTTAGATGTTAGTATAATAGGTTGAAATGTTGAAGCCAAAATGGCTTGTCTGGTTCTGGTTTGACTATGTGTAGTGAGGTCAAAAGATTTATCTACAAAACCAATATTTGACATTATACCTTATGATATATATATTTTATTGTGTTATATATATTTAAAAGGATATTTTTAATGTATAATTGGTCATAATAATTGTTTTTTTAGGTGTTTAATATCAATTTGTTCATGATTGGGTTTTGGAGTGTTCTAGTAGTTCTAAGTGGGCTATTTACAGAGAAGGGTTTGAGTCCATTTGCCTTAAGTTGTGAAGTCTAAATCATATGGTTATGACCTTGAGTTAATATATATTTTTAATATGTTATTTATTACCTTGGTTTTTTATCTAATTTATTTTTAATCTTTAGTAGTCCAAGATAGACTTTTTGTGTATAAGAAGGCCTAATTGTGAACAGTACAGATGGTGTGCTTCAAGTGGTGGTTGACTCTAAAAAGTTTTATGGAGCCTAGATGATATTATTATAGGTATATTTTATTTTTATATTATATTTTCCTTCCATTTGTGTATTTTTGAATTTTTCCAAGGAAGGCAAAGTGTAACATGTCATAAAGTAGAACTAATGGGATTAGGTCTCCATGAGAACTAAAAATGAAATGAGGCCTAATTGAGTTATGTCAGATGTAAAGAGACTCAATTTTCATTTAAATCATGTTTATGAGATGTCCTAAGACCAATTCCATGTCCAAAAAAAGAGGTTAATGGTGATTATCTAACCAAGAGGTATATGAACAAGGAATGGTATATATATAAGGTAGTTTTAGGCTTATTTATAGACGAATGAGTGTATGTGAATAATATAGCACATTGTGAGAATAAGGAGGTATTTTAGACCATTATAGGAGTGTATAGTATCATTCATGAAGATTTAATAGTGTGTCTATATATGAGGATCAAGGTCAAATGACCTAATCAGTCTTGAAGAGACCTAATTGAGCAAAAAAGCCTAGAAGGTAGTTTAAGAGGGTAGAAGAGAGAGAAGGACTGAAGAAGGTGATCATCATATATTATATTAGAAACAAGGTGTTATTAAGGTTATTAAAGGTTTTAGGTGGTTGATTTAGTGTTAAGTCATCTCGGGGTTTCGTGCCTCCTTATAAGTTGGTGCTTGTTAAAGCCTAGTTGGGTTAGTACTTAGCTAGTTGAAGTTGGTATTCCATGTGGAGTTAGTGCTTCACTAAATTATGATATTTTGACTTATATGATTGTATTCCATTTGTAGGTATTAGTGTATGTGTTTTTCCTTGAGGTTTTCCCACATATTTTATGTGTTATCTTGTTTAATCTTTTTTTATGCTTATATGGGTGATTGTTTATGCATTGCTTGATCTATATGATTGATGTGATGGTTCATGAATGTTAAGGAGGAATTGAATAAAATTTTTAAGACACTGATTCACCCCCCTCTTGGTGATTTTTCTTTCAACAAGATTTAGGGGGAACTTTGTAGCTCTATGTTGTGAAGTGTTAAGACAGTGATGTAGAAGTCATAACAAGCATGGTTTATTGAGGTATAGTTCAAATGTTCCAGAAGTTGTCTATAACAATTGGTATGATCGTAAGGTGAGTTTTTTTTAGCATTTAATTATGTTATTTATTGGATTTCAGGTCCAAAAATTAGATGGTAGTTTTTGGAAGACTCTTTATCATTAATGTCAAAAGGGGGAGAATGAGCAGATGGGAAAAGTACCATTTTGAATATTTATGATTGTAGTGTGTTTTCCATCAATGTGTTTGCCATAAATTACAAAGGGGGAGTTTGTTGGCATGTTATTTTCATTAATGTCAAAAGGGTACATCATGTAAAGTGATCATGGTAATTGATGTCAAACGTATGTTTGGTCAAGTGTTTGAGCATGGTAGTGGCATAAAGAGAGTGTTGATCAGTAAGTGAGTATTGAGGATATGAGTATCCTATTTAAGTGTGTTATTATTAGAAATAATGATGATGTCAAAGGTGACTAAGCCTAGTTGGCAATGTGTACATTGAGAGAGAATTGTCATTGAAGAATATTGTCATGAGTGTTGACATGAGAGAGAAGAGTGTGGTCATGAGAGTTGTCATGAGTAAGGTCATTCATTAAAGAGAGAGTGTTACATGAATGAGAGTTATCATGAATATAATTATCATGAAAGTTATAGGTCATGAAAGAGTGTCTGATGACAACTAATGTCTATAAAGGAAGCATCGTGTATGAAGAGGTTTGTATAATTCATTGATGTCATAATATAAATAGATATGTATAGAGGTTTTTATGTGCATAGTATGGCATAATCATGACATGAAGAGTTTAAGGGTGATCCATGTGAAGGAATTTTGGTCATGTGGTTTTAGGTTTGTATATAGTTGTGGAATATTTTTGTCATCATAAAGAGAATGGTGCAATGGTATGAGTGTGTTTTGATGTCTTATGTATACTTGTTTGATGTTTTGTTAAGGTCATGAAATGGAAGGAATAGGTCAAGGTGTCAAGTGAATTGGAATATTGAGCCAGTTATGGCATGGTGAAGTTATGAGCTGATGGTATGATGAGGTGAGTGAACTTAGGCATGTTATGGACTGCATCAAGTTTGCTATGGATTACATTAGGCTTACTATGGATTTCATCAGGCATGTTATAGATTACATCAAGATTACTAAAAATTACATCAGGTCTACTATGAAATGCATTAGGCATGGTATGTAATGCATTAAGCATGCTATGGATTAAATTAATATTGATACATATTACATCATATTTGTTATGGATTACATCAGGTTTGCTATGGATTATATCAAGCTTGCTACAAACTACATCAGGATTTATATGAACTACATCAAAGCTAATATGAACTACATCAATACTACTACATACTTCATTAGGCCAACATTAAATGTATTCTAATGATTGCTAGGTCTATCCTAGCTTTGTTACACTCAGGCTAACCTATATGAGTGAGCTTTTAGATAAGCTAATGGGAATTATGTTTGTAAAAGAGAATAAATCATTATGTAGCCAACTATAGAGTTTTATTTGTCCAACTTTCAATAGGTTGTGATCAATGTCCTACATGTAATCGAGATCAAATTATCTTTTTAAAGTAGTGAAATATAGACAATAATTATTTGCTAAGGAGCATAGCAGAGGTTTGTTAAGGAATGGATGGACAAAGAGGCATGAGTATGAAATCATCAAATGATTCATATAAAATCTACTAATAAAGATGAGAAAATAATTAAGATAGGATAGAGTCTTTGTAAAATAAAGAGAAAAGAAGAAAGAGAGCCTAATGTGTCTATTTGATTGAAAAAGAAAAAAAAGTAGTAGAATAAATGTGAGGTTGAAAATCAAAAAAGTAGCAGAGTAAATATGAGGCTGATAAGCAAAAAAATAGTAGAATAATTATGAGATTGATAAGTAGAGAGATTAAAATTATACCATCATTTGTTGATAGAAACCGCTGAGAAAGGTGGATGATTTGAAGCAGCTGAGTTAGCGCTTGGAAAAGGGGATTGAATCCTCCTATAGATTGTTATTTATAAATCAAGGAGTTGGTGCTTTCTAGCAAGTGGGTGATTGCTAAATATTTTTGTCTAGTTAGTGCTTAACTATTTGGGGTTGGTGCCTTAAGTTGATTTGGTGCTTAGTAATCTTGTTGACTCATTACATATTTTATTTAGGATAAGTAGTCTATTCAATGATCAATATGGGTTTTCTTCCCTTTAAGGGTTTCCCACCTATATCATGTGTTATGTCTTTATGTTATTTGATATGGTTTGATAGATCTATGGATTATGTATTGATGCTTGACTAATGAACCAAAGTATTAGAAGAAATTTTTAACATCCCACTAATTCACCCCCCCTCTCAGTAATTGTGCTTCCAACATGTACACAGTTGGGTGCACTTTTATTCCCTCAAGATTGCTCATGCAAGTTTTGGAAAAACTTTTTTGGAACCTTCCCTAAGATTGGATAGACCATCTACCACCATGATAAACCAATATATTATTAGTTTCGTGAGATTATAACTTCAAATGCATAGAAAGCCTTTCTAGGTATTATAAGACTGTTAAAGCTTTTCTCACATGATCTTGGCCATTTTGATGTTATATTTCCTTTATAAAAAATATCAATACTTCCAACTCTTTCTCTGAGATCTCTCATACCTTATATAGCTTCTCAAACTCTCTATCTAACACTTAATTTCCTCTTTTAGCTTATCTTATAGGTAGACCTATAGGTGTTTATTTTAGGCTTAGCACCTTCTTCTCTCACAATATGATTAATCTTATCTTTTTGGAATATCATATTGAGAGGAAAGTGAATTTAAATATTTTATTTAATAATATTCACAATGAGGAAACATGTAGAGTTCATCAAGAATTCTCACATCCAATTTGCAAACCTATAGTCTACTAGTATATTTGTGATTATATTAGTCCTTTGACACATATGTTCTTCATAAGCTTGGAAGAATATTGATGTTTTTATTGAGATTACTCACCAATATTAACATATCAAGGTGTATTAAGACTTGATCATTAGTATAACTACTTCAAGAATTCATTGAAAACTTGTTCATTATTCATGGGCTTTTATTCACTCCTTCACACTTGGAATATTGTTGAAGAACACTAAGTCTAATGGCTCTCATGGTTTTCTATCTACATTTCCCCCTTAAGGGTGATCTTGGATAGTATGTGGAGGTATTATTACTTTTTTTAAACACTTCACCAATTACAAAACACATGAATTTGTCAAGAATCATCTCAACTATGTTTGGAGACTCGCTCAGCCCACCTGTGCATGCATAAATACCTTTTTCATTGAATTTTATTGCATTTTTAATGCCTTGATAAGTTATGAGGGGTTAAATAATTTGGATGCACTATGTGCAACTTTCAATCATTCTATGCATATAAATACTTTTTAACCCCCTCAAACCCTGATTATCATGTCCAAATAGTAGGCCACTAAGATTTTCTTGTCAGTACAACCATGAAAAATGGGAGTTTACACCAAGTTTAATATTTAATAGTTCCATAAATTCTAAAATAATTCTCTCTAACCATTTTCATGCATTGACCAATCCTGGACATGCTATTTCAAGGAAAAAATTATGGCAATGGGGATAAACAAGGGTTTTTTAGCACTTATATTCTTAGCGATTGTTCATAGAGCTCTATCTCTTAAACATAGAACTAATACCATAGTTTTGAAGGTAATTGGGGTAGTAAACATACCCTTATGGAATCTTATCTAAAACCTTACCTCTTCCATAAACCAATGTGAAATCATTGACCTTCTTCTGGTTGCCAAGAACCTAATGAAGGAGCTGAGAGGTTTTTTGCCTTTCCTAGGCCTACCACTTCTTGTCAGACATGGATTTTATTTTGAAGGGACTAGATAAATATTTTGAGAGGCTCAATAGTTGATATTCAATGGAAATCCTTTACAATTATACCCTTATAGGCCCTTTTCCTTCAATAAAACTTTTTGTATTACCTTTTGACCTTGTTAGAGCTATGAACCCAGTGTTTATGGAGTCTTCCTTAACCTATATAGAGGTGGATTAATGTACTAGAGCATATTCAACCTTATTTTCCATGTAATTTCTTCATTATGTCTTGTTTGAATGTTAGAAATGATGAGTACGCAATTATAAAAGTGTTAAAACACTATAAAATGAGTTTTAAGGCACCTTATACAAGATGCATGGTCAAGGTACATGTATCATGACATTCAACAAGTGCCAAATGACAAAATACTCCTCTATAATGATTTTATACTTTATGTTTTATTTTTCATAGTAAGTCTCATTAAAACATTAGAGCATGTTATAGGACTAAATAAAATGAATACCTTAATCTTTCCAAAAAAAACCTTAACCTTTTCAAAGGCTTGACAATTAATGTTGGCAACCTACTAGCTTTGTTCCCTAACCCACTTGCTCATGAAACACATTGTCTTCTTGGGTGGTCATCATCTTCTTGCATTTACCGTGATTCAATATTTACATTAACTTTCACAACAAACCTTAACATTTCCAAAGTTACCTTAATCTATGTTAAACACCTCACAAATGACCAAGATATGCAAACTAGTCAATCAACTAAAAATCATGACTTCACACTCTACCTAGACCTAACACAAGATCTTGAAACAACCTAAGACATCCTTACAAGACCTCATCATATAATAAGTTATGACATCAAGAGATGACCCTTAAAAAGGATGTCAATAAAGTTAAATAATCCTGGCTTGTAAGTTTTGAAATGTATTAACCTATGGTGGCCAATTTAGCTAACACAAATCAACAAAATATCCAATTAATTTCCAATCAACACACTATTGCATGACTCTGATTCCATGTAAAATTTATGTAAAATATGAAATATATATTGAATTATACACATAGATAAATATCTAAATGATAATTAATTAACAAAGAACATAAGTCAATGATTGAAATTATATTTAATGTGGAAAAACTTAAATAACTAAAAAACCATAGTTGATATTTATTTATTGAGAACCATGCCCCAATACATAAATCCCTCTCTTCTCACTTTTTTTATGTCTGATCTTCACATGACTCTATGACTAATATATTTTCCACATGCAAATATCTCAATGTCAAAATAATAAAAATCAATTCATGTTCCATGAATCATGTATAATTTACTAATTAACAATTAAACCCTTTTTGTATTGGGGTGTGGAGGTGGATTGTTGTAACCAGTGAGTCTAGCCTCTCCCTGAGAATAATTAAAATAATGGTAATAAATAAATGTGTTTTGTTATTTTTTTACATGAGATTTCCACCTATGTTAATAAATAATTAAACATTATTATTTAATTAAATTTCATATGTTAAGGGTCCATAAAAGGCACCACTTAGACATTAAATGTTCTAACATCATAAAAATCAGGCAAACAAAAATAAATTATAAAATCAACCCTAACAAGGGTATAAAATGGAAACCTTAGCAAAAAATTGAGACCTTAAAGAAACCTATATTTTTTTAATTCAAATAAAAGTTTATTTTCACTAACATTATTTACTTATTTTACTCATAAAATAGAGAAACTATGCACTAATTTAGATTATGTACAATATATCAATAAAACACTAATTAAAATTAAAATGAATTGAAAAATATTTACATGCACTTAATCTATAAATGAAAAATAAAGAGATGGATGATGTACTTAGAATATTTTTCTTTAATTTTGATTTTCATAAGTCATCATTAAATCTATAAATTCTATGTATGTGATTCACCAACCAAAAAAATAAAAAATAGTGGTAGAAAACATATCTAGATGTTGACAACAAAGTCAAATACATGTGGTAACCACAAACTATTAGGGTTTACTAATAATGTCCCAATGCATAGTGGGGGTATAATATATTTAATAACACTATGATTCCACCTAAAATTTTATTATGTGTGTGTACCTCTTTGATAATATGTTTAAATTCCTAGATTGTGTCTTTTCCATCAAACCCTTATTGTACATTTTGACCAAAATAAGCCCTTAAAATTGGGTTAGTATTATTTTGGATTATACTAGAATAAAAAACTCCCCAATGAATTTATAAGTATTTTATACATTCCAATACTCTGAAGAGGCCTCAAACTACATATATTTCTCCCAGTTATATGTGAATTTGTGTTTGCAATATCTTAAACAATCTAGAGTGCAATGCTATATTTTTATCTTTGATACTTGTAACCATGAAAATTTGAATTTTTGTATTTATATTTTTCTATATGGACTATTCTAGGGATGCTTCTTAAATATTTAAGATATGTGTGTGCATTTTTAAAATGTTCCAAGAGTATATTAGATCTTTTCCAATTGATACTTTAGTGTGGCCAATCCATAATAACCTTAGGGGTGATTTTTATTTATAGATGTCTCTTCATTAATTATCATTATGACCAATATCATGAAATGTGTCTAGGACAACCAAATGCATATCTCCCAATTTAAAAAATATCCATTGAGGTAACCTAGACACTACTAGCATAGGTAGATGCCTATGGCAACTCAAATTGTATAGTTTTATTTGTATTATCCTATAAGTGTAAAATAAGGGTCTGAAATATGGATATGGTTATTTTATCTTATTTTGGATTAGTTAACCCTAACAAGATAAAACTAAGGAATTAATTTATATTTTATGATACTTTTAAATTAACAAACTAATATGATTGTAAAAATTAGAATCTTATATGACAATTATACTTGTTATTTATGGAGAGTAGTAAAAGGATTAAGATACTTGGCATTTTACTATTATGTCTAGGTTTAAGATAAATGTGGAAGTTAGAAAAGGTATAAAATTAAATTATGCGTTTATTAGATCTAAAACTGAGTTTGTGGGTGTGTTTGGATGAATTTGTTAGCCTTTGGATGGTAATAAATAATATTATGTTATTAGTATAAAAGTTATATCTATGTAGGTTTTGCTTCTATGTTTCAGCAAAAGGTATTGTGCCTAATTTTTAATTGCCTCTATTTGTGATCTTTAGATGTTGATTACGTGTTTAATCCCATAAACTTGTATCCTTATCTTTGAAACCCTAAGTCTAGTTTCAACATTAGGTTTTGGTATGAAAAAGAGGAAATAAAGTGGGTTGATCTTCCATGAGCCACTCCTATATGAATGGTTGAGTGTTGCTTACATATCCAACAATTTAAAGAGGTAATTCAAATCCTATGTAGTTATCTTATTAGGTGTATATGTGTAATAGTGCCTCTTTAATGAATGCAACTTGTAATATATATTTTGATACTTGTATAATAATAAATTTATATTGTATTTCAGGTGATTTAGACTTGGATATGACCTAATGTTTGATATTGATGGCTAAAGTGGAAATAATTGGATAGTCCCTTTGAGTGTATAAGTGTTTACTATCTAGGTATTAGGATTATAAATACTTTATATTTATATGGGAGTCTTTGGGTGATTTCTCATGCCATAGACATGTGAATTTTATGTGCTAACTCATATAAATTATTTATATTCAAAATCAACCATTTTTTAGTGTGGGTTGAGTCTATCAAACTTGGACAAGTCCAATGTCATACATTTGATCATCGGATAACTTTGTCCTACACATATGGATAGATGAACACCACCTACACATGAAGTCAAAGTTTGACTCACCCTTGGCCTGAGCCATGGAGGTGATTGATTAGATTTTGAGGTTAAATAGTCTAGAGATATTGAAGTGTTATATTAAGTCATCTAAAAGGAACTAGAAGCTAAAAAGAGAATATGGTGGTAGAATCTAGAACCAAACAAGAGCTTTGGCTCATAGGGAGTGAGAAAAAATCTTCAACATCATGCCTTCATCATGTTCCTAATCTATACACACCATTATAAATGTTATGATATTCTCCATGGTAATATCATCCTGAGTTCCATTGAACTTGGGTAGTTTAGGGATTGAAGTAGGAAGGGGAATAACACGTACTTAAGGGGCTAGAGGATTCTTATATATATCCTTAAAGGCATGATTGATATCAAGTTGGTGAAAAACTCCCTAAAGATGCCCATAAGGGTCATGATTATGCTTAAACTAGTAGGGGTCATCAAGACCATGGTCTTATGGGATATGAAATCAAGGTGGATCTTAATATGGTAGATTCTCATAATGGGGATCATCCCAATCACAAGGTGGAAAATAGCCATAATAAAGGTAGCATTCCCTATGGGGATGATGAGATGGCATGGTATGCATAGGGGGATGGTCATGGTGACTTATATACTCATGATGCTAGCCATGTATAGTAAGATAGGGGTCCACATAAGGGCATTGATGTTTTGGATAGGTATCCCATCAGTCACTAATCCTCAAATGGAATTCAAAATTAGTGCACTCATCTGAGACCCTAAAGGAAGGGCTAGGATGATCAGAAAGATCCATGGGATGTGAATGTTGAGTAAATTCAAGTGACCATGTCTCTCAACATGGATACATGGGGTTCTTGTCATAGATTCTCCTACCAAGAAACAGGTAGGGGACTCACATGATAATTGGTCAAGGCACTCAAACTAGATTGGGTGTGATCTCTATCTCCAGAGGAAGCATGCCACCTACTCTTAGGGGAAGAAAGGTGTTATTCATTCACACAAAACCACCTATGATAATTATCAATGATTGTGCACAACTCATCAGTCCTTAATTATGAAATGGGGTCATCTTCACCCCTAACAGGTGAATTAAAAGTGGTCTCAAGGAGGTATCCTCAGACAAGTAAAGATCAGACTATTAAAAAGGTGAAAAATCCCATTGGTTATAGATTTTATAATCTTGTTCCCTATGGAACATGAGAGGATCAAGGTCACTATGTTAGGTCAAGGTAACCTCTTAGGTCTTATAGTGTCTATGGCATTATATTACATCCTTAACCTACTCATGAGTGAGCTCAAGGACAAGACCCTAAATTTGATGAGAATGGCATTCCAAGGGTGGGATACTAGCCATGGATGCAATAAAATAAGAGCAATAAGGGAAAAAATAAAAAAGGAAAATGGTCAAAGAAATAGCATGAAGAAGAACACAAAACCAAAGCAAGATCAAACAACTTAGATAGAAGCCAAAACATAATTAAAATCAAATCCTTATATATATATAATGGGAATTGGCTAAGAGAGATATGAATGGGTTATAAATAGCATGAGACTGTGTGTGTTATCTCATCAGGAATGATAGAATGTAGCTTCAAGAATCCATGAGGGTTTGGCAAAGGGGTACACATAGAGGGACTATTTTAGATAATCTATACTTATGTCCCTAAATTGGAGGGGAGATAATATTTTAAATTAAATAGTTTTTTGGTTCTGCGTAAGTTGCACATGGAGAGTATGGTAATAATTTGGATCTACTCCTTATTTATTAGATCAGAGAAAATTTAAAATTATAAAATTTTGAATAATGTAGGTGTATTCTTGATATTTGTTTTTTATCTGGACTATAGATAAGTCCAAATTTCTGAAATAGTCCTTATAGTACTAAGTAAACACTTATTAAGCTCACAAGTGTTTTAGGCTACTAGAGATATATATAAAGGCTATCCAGTTTGTCAGCTTGCACTAAGCTATAGATAGATTTGTAAACCAAGTTAGGGTTAGTATGATTAAGTGCACAAAGTACAAACATATATCTAATGGGTATAACCAAAATAAAACAAGTAGTCAAGGGGGATAATTTAATGCTTACAGAACAAGAAAGTAAACTACTTGAATAAAAAATCATTACCAAGCAAGAAATGTGTCTCAATAGCATGCAATTCTAGTAATTAAAAGACAATTTTGGAAAGGAAATGATGTTTTAAATCATGAGAGAGAGGGGGGAGTTTGCAGTTTCATAAACCTAAGCTAATGTCTTTGCTCAAACAAAACTATCTTTAGCATGTGATATTTAACTTAGCTAAAATAAATACCATTTTAAGTAAGCAAACTAAGCTATTTGAAAAAGAGAACATATACCAAGTAGTAATATGATTCAAAATCAAGCAAGTCTATGAAATGAAAGACACTTTCAATCAAAAATATGTTTTTAGGTTTATTATAATGGATAAACTTTAAAATCTACTCAAACACATGTTTAAAATGAGCTAAACTAGTATAAAAATAGTAAACCCTAGAAAATACACTAATCTACAACTATGGAGTTTTATTTTGCATAAAAAAATGCCCTCGAATCAAGATCAAATTACTTTGCATATATTCTACCAACCATGCATCCAAATATGAGGTATTTATGGAGGAATACAAGGTTGTAATGTAGGGCCAAGTCCAAACCAGTGTCCAAATAGCAAGGAGGAGGTGAAGTGAGAACATGTGGAAGTGTGTGAGTCCTATCTAGGTGCACAAATTAGGTGTAATGAAACTTTTAAAAGTTAGGAACAAGCCATAATGGAGTAAGAACAATTGGAAGTATCAATGGATTCACCAAATTAGTATGCAATAATGTATGGAATCCTCTATCATAATACAAGCTCAAGATCATGAAGAATGAACCAAGAGAGATTCAAGAAGGTGTGAGAACCAAAAGAGTGAATAATAAGGGTAGATAGGAGTTATTTGGAGTGATATAAGGCATCCAAGGGTTAAGGAGTCCAAAATATACCTATTTTTAGTCATTTAGGGCCAAAAAAGATTGAATAGCATGCATTATAGCCAAGTTACAGCTTAGGCTATAGATTTTGGGCTAAAACATGTAGCCTAGGCCACAACTTGAACTAAAATTAGTGACTTGGGTCAACAAGGCTCTTAATGTGGTCAAAGGTTCTTTAGGAGGATACTTGAAAGCACTAGAGGGTTCTGGTAGTGAGTGGGAGGGCTGAAAGAGTGCATGGAAGGTTTAAATGGGTACACAATAGGATAGGGAAGTGTCCAAGCATGTGGATAGTCTCAAATTATATTGATAAGGTTGGTAGTCTACACATGAGCTGATATACAATCATTAGGAGGATTAGGGTCATGGGAAGTATGATAAAAACATATATATGAGCAAAATATAAAATTTCTCAATAAATAATGAAATGATGAAAATTTTCAAAATTTTACTTTAAAAGGGTAAATAAATATTCATTTGCACATTTGTGATTTTTTGAAACCAAATTAATGTGTGTTCAAATATATAAAATTAAGAGATGATGGGCTATGTGTGATGAGTTGTACGACATGGTGGATGCATCATTGTTATGACTAGTATGATATAGGTACTAGGTGCATTAATTGCTAAATTTTAACATTTTAGATTAAAATTAATTAGATTAGGAAAAGTAGGTGTTGAGGCAAATCTATTTAGTATAATTTTCCATATAAATCATAGGATTAAAGTGAAAAATAATATGGGAATGGGTAGGTGATAAAAATTCAAAATTTAGGTCAAGGGCATTTATTATGGTATAATGAAAAATCAACGTGTAGTTTGAATAGTATCAACTAGGTCGATATAGTATAAAAATAAGGATAACTTATTCTGGTCAATACCATCTAAAGTGGTTTATGAATTTGAGTCATTTCTAGTCGATGTCATTGAACATGACTAATGTAGGATGAAAATAGTAAGGTGGTTGATGGTGTATGTCATGGTTGATGGCATTAGAATATAACCTGATCGATGTAGATAAACAAGTGGTCAATAGCATATAAATTTTGTTATAGATATCTGATGGTATATTATATAAGTTGATACAATAGAGGTAGAAAATTGATCCCATAGATCAAGATTGATATAGTGTTAAGTAGAGGTATAACATTGATCCCCTAGATTAAGGTTGATGGTGTAAGATATAGTACCACTAGGATTTAGCTAGGGAGAGTTGTAGGTGTGGAAGGTTTTGGATCAAGAGAGAGATGCTCACTTAGATATAATGGGTCAAGTGTCAAGATTATAATCCTAGGTGGATAATGTATAGGGGTTGGTTTAGGGGGGCTACAATCATGGACATAGTCCCTATAATGCAATCAATAGAGAACATAGTCTATGTAAGCCTGTATAGGTATTGTAGCATGTCCTTCACTAGATGGATAGGGTGGAACTCAACCATACAATTGATTTTGCATTATGTATCATTTTGTATCATGATGTACAAAATTTTGAGCCATGTGTGTGTGTGTGTGTTTTATCAATTTTGGGAATATTAGTGTATTATTCTTAATTTAGTTAAAAGATCTATATTAATAATCATTAAATAATATGCAGTAAATAAGCTACTAATTTATGAATTTTATTTGTAATTAGAGCTTTTCTAAAAATATTAATAAGAGAGAGGAAATAATACTTAGCTTAAACTATGTTGATTTGACTGAGATAGGGTTTGATATTCATTGTGCAGGCCTGGGACATTATCATAAATAAGATTCTAAATTTTATTTTTTTATTGGATAGGAGCACCGAAGGTGGATAGGAGTGGCACCAGTGCTATAGTCCTTGTCCAGTGTTGTTGTCCTAAGGATCTGAGCATTTTGGATTTTTCTTAGTAGGTCTATGTGACCCAGTCTATGAATTTGCAAAGCCTTGATATCAATAGTGCTCCCTATAACACTGATTTTCTTCATTTTTATGTGTTCAATGTACTTGAATAAAAATTTGGTAAATAAGGAAAAGGGGTTAGTGTGTGTAAGATACACTAGACGTGCTTCACACCCCATGTGTGGGCATGTTGCCTATTACTCTAAAGAGGGGTCAAGCCATATGTAGTTCTCCATTTGAAAGTACTTGGTGTAATTGTGATATGAGAATGTAAGGAAATGCTAAACTAGGTATGCTTGAGATGACTAGGGATTGGTGTAAGGATTTGAATATGTTGGAAATAGTATTAGATGGTTGTATTTAATGAATAGGGAAATGTGCTTGAGTATTCTTACCTATATTCTTGCTTTCTTTGTGATATTATCCAACCCTTTCTAAATGATCTTTGAATTGGATTTTATATGGATCTATTGGTCATGGGTTTAATTTGCTCATGTTAGGCCTACAAGGATAAGGATGAAAAACCAAAAGGAATTGACCATTAGGACCAGAAAAGAGTTTGGACAATAGTATCTAAAGTGAATAGGAGTGGCATTGGCACTATAGTCCTATTGTGGTTGTATTGTCCTAGGTAGACGAGACCTAGGGGGATGGATTTGTCATTAAAAAAAAGGTCCTAACCCAATTTGGATCAAGTTTATAAGGCTACAAATGATTGAAAATTGGTGAAAACAAGCCTAAGAGGGTCATGAGATCAAGCAAGAGGGACCTATTGGTTGGGTGTCATTAGCCACATTCAAGTTACCAATTTTGCATTTTTATATGACTACATTTGCCCTTCCTTTATTCTAGTAATGTAATAAAGTGAAATACTAGGATAAAGGAAAAAATAAAAAGTGTACATAAACTTACGTGTAAGGGTGAAGCTCATGATGCTATTATGATGTTGGGTTTTGCATAGAGAGATCATGTTGTGAAGTGTGAGTTTGCAAGAAAAAATAATAGTATATCAGTTCTTAATAGATACACTATGTCTAAAATAAGAACATACAAAGCTAGATAAGATATAGAAAAAGAAAGGAATGAATAAACATCATCGAATATATGAACCAATACAAAACATGTTGAGTAATGTTGGATGATGTTGTACCAAGAGTAATATCATGAATAGAGATGAGTGTTTAATTTATTGAAAAGTGGCTCAAAAATTCAAAGGCTAACCCTTTAGCTCCATCATCACCCACTAAGTGAAGCTAGGTGGTCATGCATGTGTTGATCGATGTTCTTATTGTGTGTCCAATCCCTCTGAATAGGTGGCTCAAGAATACAAAGGATAGCTAGACCTTTGGCTCCATCCTTACTCTGTGAAGTGAAGCTATGAACTGATATCAATATGAAATGTATGTCGTATGAGATGGATTTTTAATCCCATGAATGTACTATGATTTGATAATGTTGGTGTGGATATTTGAATGTATGTTGAAAACTAGACCACTATTGGCCACTTTTAAAGATGGAGATTAGGTTTATATGAAACCCACTCCAAAACTGAGAATCTAGATTATATGGAAGCCACTCAAAAACTTGGGAATGTGGAGGTAGGCGTGTATCAAAGCCACTATGAAATGATGACAACCACCTACAAATGAAATAAGGCACACAATTGCTAAGGATGTCTAGATAATGCTAAAATAAGAAGGAAAAGAAACAAATGTGTTGCATACATTGCCCCTAATCACTGATATCTAAAACATGGATTCTAATCTAGAAGTTATACCAACTACCGTATTTGAAACTAGAAGTGAGAGCCATCATGCCATGCATTATTCCCCCTATATCTAGATTTTTTTAGTAAAATGTGTACTAAAACTACTTATTTTGAACTAGTTTGGTTGTGCAAATCTATAGCTAAACCTACTTTTCTGCCTACTTCTAAAAATTCTAGTTTTGCTACTATTTGGATATGAGTGCTAGAAATGGATAGTAGTGCCACCAGTGTTGTAGTCTATTATCGGTGTTATTGTCCTGGGCCAAATTTGATGACTATTCTTGGATTTTTAACTATTTATTTGATTTGTTTTGACTGGTTTGATGTCTAGTTATTGTTTTGAGAGTTTTGAAACTAGATTTTTTATTTGATAAGAGCTGCGATCACTATTAAAAAATCCCTATTTGTTGCCCCCTCTTCTGAGGGTAAGAATAGAGACCTTAAAGTGACTTCCCTTAGAAGAAAGAGCCCTACAAGTGTGTTATGATGCAAAATATATGATATAGTAATGATAATTGACAAGATAT
The DNA here is from genome assembly GCA_037957365.1 of Torreya grandis. Classification (NCBI taxonomy): domain Eukaryota; kingdom Viridiplantae; phylum Streptophyta; class Pinopsida; order Cupressales; family Taxaceae; genus Torreya; species Torreya grandis. The sequence goes on along the minus strand of JARHVA010001335.1, from coordinate 525,522 downwards.
ATCATGGTTTCTATTGAGATATTATTAGATCAATAAGGGTATGCCTAGATAGATATAATAATGTAAAAGCATGTGCAATGTACTGAAATAGAATTGAAAGTGTTAGTTGTTAATTGTTAGTTGTCATGGAGGGATGGATCATGATGTCCATCATGGCATCTAAGAAGCAAGATAATGCATGATTTAGATCATGGCATTACAAATAATCAAAATCAATCAATCAAAAAGTACACAAGGCAAGAATCAAGAAGTGTACAAGAGTGACCAAGGGGCCAAGAAAATAAGGGACATGGGCACATGTCACTCAAAATAGAAAGCAAGAATACAAGGCATGTTCAAATTCCACATACACATACAATTGAAATAAGTAAGTTGGCATGAAAACCATAATCACATAAAAGAGTACAGGCAAGGGACATTGGCAAATGTCCAAGACACACACATGAATAATAGCAAAGGATATTAGAAAATGTCCTAAGGCACACACAAGACATAGAAACAAAGGACATTGGAAAATGTCCTAAGGTAGACATAGGAGATAGAGGCAAAGGACATTGGAAAATGTCCTAAGGTACACATAGGAGACAAATAGGAACTAGGAATGCAAACACATCAAGCTACACTAAGCAAGAAGATAAAACATGTAAAGACTAGAAAATACAAGCACATCTAACTAATCAAATCAAGAGTATGAAAGTATGCAAGATATGTGAGTAAAAGACTAGGCATATGCTAAGAAATACACAAGTGTTATATACTACTGAGTGTTGATAGAGTAATTTGTGTAATCAAGTAGGTAACGTACATCAACATGATAATTAAAGTGTGTGGTGTAGGAATGACATAACCTAGATGGTGTAGTCATGTAGAAGATGCTCCCAATGGGTATGTATATTGATGTATGTCTCAAATGTAGAAGTAATATTCCCCCTCAATAGGTAGAGTGAAGCAATAAAAGAGTTGGATGTCACTACACACACTCAAAGAAGATCAAGTGAAGTATGGCAATGTAGATAAATTGACAAATAATAGAATAGAACAGAAAATGTAAGTCTAACATGGTAGTAGTGTTATAAAACATGGAGGATGCATACAATCAATATGTTTTTGGATTTTGATCAAAGCTATGTACAATCAATCATTAGGAGACTATGTACAAAAAATTGAAAATAAGTTATGTGCAATAAATACTAAGAAGAAATGATACAAACCGATGAGTCTCATACGAGACTCCCTATCATGGTGTCCTATATTAAACAAAGGAATCATCCATGATTTTGAATCATGATGGAATGGATGTGAATATGATTCTGAATATTCTGATTCATTGTTGATATCTTGGAAATCATAATAACATGTATTGTTCCACTCATCATTATCATCTTGATTTTGAACCAATGGAATGCTAGTGTTGATTTTTTTTGTATCTAGATCTTTTCCTTTGATAAATTGTATATATGAGTGATTTGTCTTAGGATGTTCAATAAATCTCAAACCTTGGTGACAAATATTATCAACTGCTAGAATAGGAGTAGTGATGCCTTGAGCCTGTTTGCCCATCCCTTGACCTTGATAATCAAATTGTTGTAGATATTTTTTACCAAACCCATACTACTTTGAAAGTTGAGCCTCATTTTAGAGGGGTAGATTTGCATATTTTTTGTGTTTTACCTATGCTTGTAGTATTTTTCCTTGCTCTGATTCTTCTTTTTTATCCTTTTATTATTCTGAGTTATGTTTTGGTGACCACTTTTATACTATTTTTGAATTTGACCCTTTGTGAATGTGTTCCTATGTCACTGTGGATTGATTGATTTATTTACCTTTTATAGGGTCCTCATTAGTAATTATCTATTGTATATGTTTCTTTGATGCCAAACATGAATCTATGTGATTCCCATGCATTCTATGATATGTACAATAATATCTGGATCTTCTCATTGGATATAGGGAAGGTAGTTTAATCAACTTAGATTTAATCATTTCCCTTAGTACCTCACTTGAACTCTTATTTGATCTATGAATTCTTTTTGAATCACTATTTGTAAAGTTACTTTGTTATGATTTCTTATTTTGATATGTAACATTGTTGGCAACCAATTAACTAGGTGAAGGTACATATACATGATTGGCACTAAGATGTCTTTGAGAATTTTGTATTATAATCTAATTTTCTAATGTTATGATCTTGTCATGTAATAATTGATTCTTTGTTTGTAAATCTAAAATTAAATTATTCATATTGGTGATTTGATCCCTTAAAGTCTCACAAGTGCAAACCCTAGTTACTTTCGATTGAACATGTAAGCACATATGTTGAAGAGGTTTTGAAGAAGTTATAGGCTAAATGTATGCATTAGAAACAATAGTATGAGCTACCTCACCTTTTGGAGGGGTGATATCATGAACCTAGTTAGAGGGAAAGTAACTATCACCCTCTTGGTGGGGAGGAGGAGAAGGAAACTATTTCCTATGCATAAGATGTGACATTAAAACTTGACATGTGGTTTTTAGCTTATGCAATGGATCCTCTAGGTAGAAACCATGTATGTGGAATAAAATTCATGTAATTGGAGGTATAAGTTGCATAAAAATATGTTTATAAATATCATTCCACATGAGAGATATCAATTTTGGGATACAAAACATGAATGTGTAAGAAACTTTGGCATGTGCTATGACATTTTGAATGTGTTTAGCATGATAAACTTGAAAAAATTCCATGTGAGAGATAGAAAGCAAGGGGTAGAAAGCATGTATTCGTACACAAATGTATATAAAATTGTGACATGAATCATAACATTTCTAACATGTTTAGCATGATAAACTTGAAAATCTTTCGATATGCATGATATAGAGTATGCAAAAGGAATATTGAAATTTTGTTCATGTTTAGCAATAAATTTTGTAATATCATCCCTTATTATGAAAATTAAGAATGAAAAGAAAAGAATGAAACTTTGCATTAACATATGGTGAACTTCATCATTCATGTACATGATAGGACCAATGATGGTCTCATTGCTATTGACAAGAAATATAAGAAAATTTTGTAAATAAGTGAGATCCATTTTGTGCAATCTGATTATCTATGTAAGGTAATATCTCACAAGTAATAGGATGTAGTGTATGCAGCTAGGGTTTGAAAGATGATAATTTTGACAAATTACTATGAAATTTTGAAATTTAAAGTGAATTTTTGAGTGAAATATGTAACTAAAAAATGTAGAAATTTATTGGAAAATGCTTGATTGAATAGGACCTAGTATGTGAAACTAGGGTTTTGAGAAAAATAATTTTTTAAAAATTACTATAAAATTGTGAAGTTTAAGGTGAAAGTTTGATTTTAATATGCTAGTAAAAAATAAAAGAATTATTGAAAATTTACCAGAAAAATATTGAGACCTAGTATGGACAACTAGGGTTTGAAAGAAAATTATTTTAAAATTTAATACTAAATTTTAAAATTTTAAATGAATTTCTGATTTAAATATTCAATTAAAAATTTAAAAAATTATAGGAAAAATTAGTAAAAATTTTACCTTGGGGTTTATAGGGTTTTTGTGTGCAAACAAAATAAGTTAGGTTCACCAAATGTTTTATCAATTTTGAAAATATTGGTGTATTATTCTTAATTTAGTTAAAGGTTTTGGATTAATAATCAGTAAATAATATGTAGTAAATAAACTAATAATTTGTAAAATTTATTTTTGATTAGATATTTTCTAAAAATAGTAATAAGAGGGAGAAAATAAGACTTAGATTAAACTATGTTGATCTAATTGAGATAGGGTTTGATATTCACTATGCAGGCTTGAGACACTATAATAAATAAGATTATAAATTTTATTTTCTGATTATATAAGATTATTTAAGGTGGATAAGAGTTTCACCAATGCTATAGTCCTTATCCAACATTATTATCATGAGGATCTAAGCTTTCTAGGTTTTGCTCGATAGGTCTATGTGACCCTATCTTTGAATTTGCAAAGTCTCGCTGTCAATAGTGCTCCTTATAAAATTGATTTTATTCATTTATATGCCTTTAATGTACTTGAATAAAACTTTAAAAAATAATAAAAATGGTTTGGTTTGTGTAAAATGCACTAGATGTGCTTCACACCCCATGTGTGGGCACGTTACCTACATACCAATCCTCTGAAGAGGGATCAATCCATATGTAGTTCTCCCTTTAAAAGTGTTTGGTGTAATTGTGATATGAGAATGCAAGGAAATTCTAAACTGGGTGTGCTTGAGATGATTAGAGACTAGTGTAAGGATTTGAATATGATAGAAATAATATTGGATGGCTGTATACAAAGAATAGGAAAATGTGCTTGAGTTGTCTTGCTTACTTTGTGATATTATCCAACCCTTTCCAAATTATCTTTGAATGGGATTTTATAGGTATCTATTGGTCATGAATTGAATTTACTCATATTAGGCTGACAAGGATAAGATGGAAAAATGGAAGGAATTGATTATTGGGGCCAAAAATGAGCTTGGACAATAACACTAAAAGTGGACAGAAGTGGCATTGGTGCTATAGTCCTAGTATGGTGTTATTTTCCTAGGTAGACATAACCTAGGGGGATGGATTGGTCATGAAAAGAGGGTCTTGCCCTAGCTGGGATCAAGTCTAAAAGGCTACAGATGACTGGGAATTAGTGAAAATAAGCCTAAGAGGGTCACGAGAGCAAGCAAGAGGGACCTATGGGTTGGGTGTCATTAGCCACACTCAAGTTACCATTTTTGCATTTTTATATGACTACAGTGTGTGGGTGTGTTCCATTATGATTCATGGATGTTATATATGGATGTATTTTCTTTCTAGCACGTGTTTATTATTTGTTATGTTATGGGAAGATATATGATGTATGTTTTATTTTTTTCTACTAAATTTGATAAAATGCATGGTGAAAAAGAATGATAATTGAAATGTAAAAGGACAAAATGCAAAAGTCGTTAAGTAGATAGAAACTTGGAAAATAAAAGATAAATTAAATAATAAAATGAATGTTAAACACAACACAAAAGATGAGATGTGTAAAACATTCTAATTAAAAGAAATAATGAATGAAAATTTTCAACCAAATATGTGATTAAATTAAATATTGATGAATGACAAAAATGCACATAAAGATATTTAAAATGAGAAATACATAAAATATAGACAAATGAAAATAGGAAGAAGCTCTAAAAAATTGATAACTCAAACTTAGTACTTGTGTTAACATGTAATGTAAGAAATTATGACCACACACTGATATATTAAGGATGATAATATGATTATGTGATAGGATGTGATGTAAAGGGAATTTAAGTATTTTTTAATAAAATCTTTGGCCTATACAAGGTTTTACATTGCAACTCATGAATGTTGAGTATGATGCCAATATGGGCTCTTGAATTATATTTTGGAATTAGTATATTTTAATTTTTTATTGATGATTTTAAAATTTATTTAATATATTTATGACTTTAATTAGTGTCTTTTCACTTTGGGACACTTTCCAATGATTTATTAAAAATAGTTAGAACTGTCAATTCATTCTAGTTCATTGTAGTTCACTTTAGTGTACTCTAGTTCAATATCTGAGTAACTAATTGAGTATAAATCATTATCTACTCATTCCCAAAGATGAACCACTTGGTGTATTTATTATATGATTTAAATTAAATTTAATATGAGTTAATTTGTTTTAATTAGCTTAGTTAGTTGACTAGGATGTCATTTTAGTTGCATGTTTGACTTTATTATTAAAGAAGCTTCTTGCATGATGTCCAAATATTTATAGTAAGTTAAATTTATTTTATTTTTTTATTTTTTATTTTATTTTTAGTTCACTTAGATATCTAATGATATTATATTATATTTTTTAATTTTAGACTTAACTTACAATTCAAGTTATCTTGTAATAAGCTTATTTTAGATTTCTTTATTAATAAGAATTGCGCATAAAAGCTGTGTAGTGAATTAATTAGAATTGAAGATTTTATTGTATATTTTATCTCTGATATTATTTTAGGTATATTGTATTTACCAACAAGTAAATATTTTTAAGTTTGAATCTATTCAGTACACTTTTTGATCAATAATTTCACTAATAATACAGTTAGTTTAACAACTAGTAATTTTGGGATAATTTTATTGATACATAGCTTCAATTTTAGAGAGAAACAAAACTTATTTTTACTCAATCCAATCATTCAAAATATTAATTTGGTATTATATCTACATTCAAAAAAGGATCTAAATATTTTTTAGGCCATTTTTTAGAAGTTATAATGATTTCAGTAAATTTTGCATCCATGAATATTTTTGTTTTCAAAGGTGATAACTTTGAGTATTGGAGAGATCAATTGAAGAGAATTACAATGTGGAAAGGAGTTTAGGAGAATGTTCTTCATGGTTTCACACCACTTCAATATTGTAACACTTTAACACAAGATTAAAAAAAATAAAAAAAGATGAAGAAAGAGGATATTCACAAGCCTTGTTCTATATTTAGAGTGGCATAGATCCAAGCATTTATCTAAGAATTGTCAGATGCAAGAATGCCCATGAGACATAGAATACATTGGATACTTCATATCAAGGCTCTATTAAATTAAGAGAATCACAATTTTAAACCCTTAAAATTAATTTTGAAAATTTGAGAATGTCATATTTTGAAAGAGTTAGAGATTATTATATAAGGTTAAATGATTTAGTTCATAGAATGAGAGTTTATAGAAAAACTATACAAGATAGTGTTATAATAAGAAAAAAAAATTATGATATTTTTAATCCAAATATGATTGTATATTATAATCACTCTTGAAAAGTGTAAATACATGAACACTGTAAGTATTGATGAGTTAGTGGGTTCTCTCTGATCTCATGAAGATAAGATGAGATTATATGCAAGAGATCTAAAACATGGTCAAGAACAAGCACTTGAAACTAAGGCAAGGATTTCAGACCAAAGATAAAAATAATAATCAAAATCAAGTGAGTTTACAAAACTCAAATTCAAAGTAAAAAATTAAATTAAACTTCACAAGTAAGAGAAAAAAATACTTTAGTTGTCATTACTGTAAAAAATCAGGACACATGAAAAAAGATTGCAGGTAACTAGCACCTAAGAATCAAGTCAATCAAGAAATAGAAGAGAAGTTTTTTCACGCTAAAAAAAAATGAGTTTCAATAATGATCATATTATTATCTCACATGTTTTGTGAGAATAGAGGATGAAAATAATTTGTTGTCTCTTAATTCAAATTACTCAAGTCAAGTGATAAGTTATAAAGATAATTTTAGCAAGTTAGATGATTCCTTCAAAAGCTAAGAGAAATTAGGAGATGGAAAGTCCATCCAAGTTGAAATAAATCATAACATTAAAATTAACACAAATAAATTTAAGTGTGATATAATTTATCCTAAGAGTTTTGATCACAGTATCATAGGGTATAGTGATAATGATGCAGGAGCATCCTCACTTTAGAGTGCATTTATCACATTTTGGCTTTGATGTAGCATGTTTTAGTTGTTTTGTTTTCCCTCCATTTTTTGCATTTTCAAAATTTGTTTGTTTTTGTAATATTCTTTAAGCCTGCAAATATAGTCTGTTAGGCGAATAGTTAAACCGTTTTGAATCTTCTTATGTTTAGAAGATTGTTTTATGCATTTTAGGGAGATTGTTGTGCCCAGCTCAGGATAGAATTAATTAGCTATATTGAGAGCATATGCGGATTGGTGTGGGTAAAAAGACAAACAAAATGTACATGTAAATAAGGGAGAGTGTGGCAATTTGAAGAGTAGGGGCACAAGAGAAGAGGAGTTGCAATTCACAGATAAGCTGAGATGTATGTCCTCCTATTTTATTAATAAAGGTGTGTTACAAAAGATATTGTTTTCTCCTATATTCCTTTAAACTGTTATTGGGTCATTTCAAATTCCTTGCTGGTTTGTATATGTTGTGTTGGGACGTTGTTTCCTCTTTACAATGCATATATGCTATAGAGTGTAGTTTCTTTATAATGCATATCTAAATGCTGGGCGTTCAAAGTTAAGTCTAATCTTTACAATGCATAATCATGGCTGGGCGTTCAAAGTTAATTCTAGTCTTATCTTAAAACACATATCACTGCTAGGCATTCAAATGTTTGGGTCATAATGGAGTCTGGCGTTGGTTTGACTTAGGAGAATCGCTCAGGATTCAGCATACAGGAACGTTGTCCAGCCAGAAGAGGACGCCAGGTAACATATTTGTGTTTGAAGAAATACTTTATTAATACATTGTCAAAACATATAATTTTATATAGAAGTCTTGTTCACAGTTTGAAATAGAGCAATCAAAAGATATATCTTTTTCAAGAAGTCTGTTGAACCATTTTGAGTAAACTGTCGAAAAAGGAGAAAATGTAAAGATGATATTCTGTGTATGGAGGACACAAATTGTCAAGACATATATTTTATGCCTGCCATTTGAGGTTTTCTGCTCATAGTTTAAAAGTTTTCTAAACACATTCAATTTAGCCTATGTGTTTGAGTTTCAGTTTTCACCAGATAAAATCAAAACATATAAATTTTTAATCCTAGTAAATCCATAATTATTTCTAGGAATTGTGAATTTTTTAAAAATAGGGTTTATGATGATTATAATAATGTAACTATATAATTAATAATTAAATATATTCATCCTCTTTATTTTTATTTTTAAGGCTTTCAAAATCTTACACAGGTTTTTAATTCATCAGGAAATAATACTAGTTCTTTGTAAGACATTGGTCATCCATCTACATCAACATAAAGTAAGAACAAGCATTTGTTAAATCTTCATTCATCTAATAAAATTTTGGATTAAAATTATGAGAGGAGGATAAAAATTATATAACATTAATAATTTAACTTATTTGATGATACTTATGATAAAAATACTATGTTTGTATTATCATCAGTGACTAGTGAACCTAGAAGTTATGGAAAAACTAGTTAAAAGAAAGAATGGGTTAATGTTGTGATATTAGAGATGGATTAAATTGAGAAAAATGATACATGTAATTTATTTCAAACTAATTTGAATAAATATATCATGGGTACAAATTTGTTCTATAAGATCAAGGTTAAAAGTGCATTCTTTAATGGAGTGATTGAAGAAAAAGTATATATGGGGCAGCCACAAGGTTTTAAGGTAATGGGTAAATAATTTGGTGTATATAAGTTGAAGAAAGATTTTTATGGGTTGAATCAAGTTTCATGAGATTTGTATTCAAGAATTGATATCTAGTTATTGGATTAAGGCTTTTTAAGAATTCAAAATGAACTAACTCTTTACATACAAGCATTGAATTCTAATATTTTATATGTTTGTCTCTATGTAGATGACTTGATCTTTACAAGTAGCTCTATAGAAATGTTGAATAGCTTCAAGGAAGATATGAAATAAGAGTTTGAAATGATTGATCTTTAAATTATGAATTAATTTCTTAGCATAGAAACTTATCAAAATAAAAATGAAGTATTCATTTTTCAAGTCAAATATGCTCAAGACATGCTAAAGATGTACAACCTTCAAGATTCCAAGCCTAAAAACACTCTAATTGAAAGTGGAAAAAGGATTATGAGGGAGGATGAAAGTCCTTTAGCTGATGAAAATAATTTTATAATAATAGTGGGATTTTTTATGTATCTCATTATGACTAGACCTAATATCAATTATGGAGTTTCACTAGTTTCTAGATTTATTGGCAATTCAAAACTGTCAAAGAATCCAATTTTCCATACTAGAACAAAGCACATTGAACTCAAACATAATTTTGTTAAAAACTTAGTTAATGATAAAATATTTTTCATTGAGTATGTGATAATTTAATATCAGTTCATTTATATTCTTACCAAAGGATTGCACAAACAGATTCATGGAAGACTCAAGAGATGATAGGAATCTCATCTTTTTTGCATCAAAGGGAAAATGTTGAGTATAATGCCAATATGATAAATTGAGTTCTATTTTCAGGATATATATATATATATATATATATATATATATATATATATATATATATATATATATATATATATATATTAATGTTATTTAATTTATTTATGACCTTAATTAGTGTTTTAGTCACTTTGAAACACTTTTCAATTATTTTCTAAAAAATAGCTAGAATTACTAGTTAACTCTCAGTTCACTTCAGTGTACTCTAATTCACTATTAGAGTTAGTTAAGTCTAAATTATTATCCACTCATTCCAAAATATAAATCATATGATTTATTTATATGACTTAAATTAAATTTAATTTGCTTTAATTGGCTTGGTTAGTTGACTAGGATATCTTTCTAGTTACATGTTTGACTTTACTATTAAATAAGGCTTCATGCATGATGTCCAAATATTTATAGTAAGTTAAATTAATTATTTACTTTTTATTTTATTTTCAATTCACTTAGTGGTCTAAGAATATTATATTATATTTTTTTAGTTTAGACTTAACTTACAATGCAAGTTGTCTTGTAATAAGCTTATTTTAGTTTTATTTATTAATAAGAATTGCACACAAAAGTTGTGTAGTGCATGAATTAGAATTAAAGAGATTATTGTATGTTTTATCTCTGATATTATTTTAGGTACATAGTATTTTATACTATAAGTCACATATTTTTAAGTTTTAAGCTATTCAGTACACTTTTTAATCAATAATTTCACTCATAATACAACTAGTTTGACAGTAGTAATTTTATGACAGTTTTATGGATAAATAGATTAAAATTTAGAGAGAGAAAAAGGTTATTCTCTCTCGATAAAATCATTTAAAACCTTCAAAAAAAATGAAAACCAAAAGGTGTAAGTAGAAAATGTGATCAGCTAAAATAAATATCTAGTAATGGGAAAATCAAGGAGAATATGATGTAAATAAGGAGTTTGAAATGCCACATGGGGGACATGATATCCTTAGAAATAATGAGTCTCACTAAAAAAGTATGCAATTATTAAAATCTATTGACATAAAGGACCTAAGACACTCTTACTATTAAACACAAATATTGGGCTAACAAGGAAGTACGTAGATCATTTCATGAAGGCTATATGCATAAAAATTAAAATGTTCCTACCTTCCCACACCATGTTCCCAATTCCTTATGACACATTATAGAGTCATCGGTCTACTGTGACAATTGGGTAATTGTGTGAGAAACTAGGTGACACTAGGTAGCATATGATATAATGGACGTTCTATCCTAGTCTACTGGCCACCACATTGCAATGAACCTTAGCTTTATCATGGAGAAAACTGAGTTTGAGATTCAACTAGGATATGAGATGTGACAATTGAAGATCACATATTTTGGTGTGATCTAACTTTTAAGATTGTATTTGCCTTTTGTTTCTTTTATGATATGGCTTTTATTATTTTTATGAACTTTTCTATTCCTCTTCCATGTGGATGTGGAAAACCAATCATAAGTGAAATAAGTGAAAAACACGAGAATACATTTTGTCACTAGAGATAAGTACTAAAAGACCATGGTGTCAAAAAAATCCTAGGTTTGCTCCCAAGTGAGTGTGCAATATCAAAATTGACCTATGTGTGCCTCAAATAAAGGGAAGTAAAGCGAAGATGGGGATCATAGAAGATCAGTCTGTGTAATAAGTGGTGAAATTATGGTTATACTTGTAGCTAATCATAAGGATTTAAATTAGTATCATGAAAATGGTGTGGGCTATGCATTATATCCAAGTCACTAGGAAGCTATATTATCCTACAAAATATATAGCAGAAGTACTAATGAAAGTAGTGATCATCCCAAAAGAGGGGAAATATAAATGGTTATTAAATTATAATAAAGAGACAAAATTAAATTATAATAAATAAGACCCTAAGGTGTTACGTAATCTCTAATATTAAAACAAATTCTACAAGTAGCAAAGGTCTTGATCAAGGAAACAATGGTGTAAAAAATATGTCATAAATGTAGAGTAAATGTAGATAAATTAAGTACTAATTTGAAAGGGAACCATAATATAAGTGAGATATAAATAACAAGGCATCACAAATGCTTATAATAACATGTAAATATAAAATCCAATCATATGATGATGTGAAAAATAATATGATATGACACAATGATGTGCTCACAAATTTGGATATATATATATATATATATATCTCTAATTATAGTCTTGTCTATCTTCACATAGAGTCATGTAAGGAATTCTTGATGGATAATATCTATGGAGAAATTAAGAGCATGATAATAAGAAGGAGTGTGGTTTGGTGCCTCCTACAATGGATAAGAGCATGATAAGAAGGAGGGTGGTTTGGTGCCTCCTGCAATGGATAATCAATGTGAGGAAGCTAAACTGGTGTGTGGTTGATATCCTTTGATGTATGAGAAGGTGAAGGTTGAGGATAAATTTGATCCTTCATCTGATAATGACCTTGATAATGTTGTTGATAAATTTAAGGTGTAGGCCTTGGAAAATCATGAAAATGTTGATGGAGTACTCCACATCTGACTATATGATGTCTAGTGCATTAGTTCCAAAAGTAATAAAATTCTTCATGTTTGGTAATATACTTTGGATATATATTATGAGGTGGTAGGTTATTATCACTATAAGGATGTGTTACTTTAATATGAATAGCATTAATGTATCGTTGAAGAATTTGGTATTATGTTAAAGTATGTGTAGTCGTGCCATGAAAAAAACAAGTGCACCTAAGATTAGGAAGTTGACTATCTGTGGTAGGAATAGATCCCTATAGCTACTATTGTGTTAGGAATATCTGGTATACTCAATAACCTTTTGCCCAATGACCAACTAGTTTTTGAAACTCATAATATGGCTCATCTACCCATCGTCTAAGTGGGGATTCATGCTTAGGAATGGGTAAGACCTCATCAAATAGATCATAATTATCTAAGTATATAATATTAGGATCCTAAATAGACTCTATAGTTATAAGAGATGACCTTAGTGTGGATCAGAGTAATGTGGCCAACATCTTGGGAGGAAGGATGTTTAAATAATCAGAAATGTTTGCAAACCAGTATGGTCCCATCATGGCATGATCAAGGAGAATACTTTGAAGAGGCTTAGAATTGACTAGAGTAAAGTGGGAAGAATTTGGTACCTACTCCATCTTAGACTTGTGAAAATCAAAGGAAGAATGAATAATGTCAATTTTACTAGAAGGATAAGGAACTACATCCACCTAATGAATAATATGCAAATTTAAAGTAGATTTATAAGAATTTTAAAGAAAATTGATAGTGAAGGATTTTTGCATCCTTGGGTTGATCATAGCCAACTAATAATGGGTCATCTAGAGTATAGTCATAATTTTAATCAAGTGTTTTAATTTAAATATGGAAGGCCTAAATTACTTTATTTGTCAAGGAAGAATGAGTAATTGATTGTTTAGGCATGACTATTGAAGCATGAATTTCGTCAGTTGACTTTTGGTAAGATTGAGGTCACAAAAAGGGGTAATTGAGTGATAATGCTATAATGGAGATATGAGGTTTTGATATTAATATTAATCTCATTGGGCTCATCATCATCATAATCTAAGAGATTATGTTGTATGTCTCTGACAAATTTAGGGTGTCCATTATAACCTCAATTAGAATTGATGAGATAGTTGAATTGTTGATATTTGTGAAATAGAATGATAGGAAAAGGTTCAAAGATAAGGATTTTAAAGACACCACATTATTTATATTTTTCAAAATTCCAAGGGATTCTATCTACTTAAATTTGGTATATATCACTGTTGTGTGGAAATTTTACACATTAGCATCTAGAAGAGGTGATAGCTTTCATGGGATGCATCCATGGTCAACCAAGTAAAATGTTATAGGATGGTGGAAAATTGAAAATCATGTTCTTAACTCTAACCATCACAAGAGGGATCATAGTGTGGATTCAAACACAACCAATAAGAGGCATTTATATTCTATCATAACCATGGCACATACTTTGGGTAGATTTTAATTCAATGTATCCAAGGGTTTTGATGAAGTCAAGGGAAGTAACACAAGTACTTTATCCTTCATCAATCAAGGCATGATTGAATTGAGTATCACCAACTTGAACACTAATGAATAGATAAGTATCATTTTCATGAATTAATGTTTCATCAAGAATCATAGAAGCAACAGGAAACTTAAGTGAAAGAGAGGCATCCAAAGTTTCATCAACTTATACAGACATTTCTTCACACTATTGAAGGTTACTATCCTCAGACCTAGAAAAGGTGGCTTCTTTCCCTATAGGTGGAGGTTGAGGGATATTCATTTCAAATAAAATTTACATCAAATAATTATGATGATGAATGGAATTCCTCATTAGCTCCATAAAATTAATTTGAGAGGGGAGTCAAGAGAGTTCTACAATGGGGTCCCACTCATAATATCCTAAGAGGACTGAACTAGAATGAGATGAAGGTGTGTAATATTGAAGTAACTTAGTCTATTGAGGGGTTGGAGTACACTTAAACTAATTAAAAAATGAATTGTGTTGTTTTATCTCAGTCGATGTAGTTTGTCTAGGAGGAACAAATTGAATCAGTCCAGTTGATGTAGTTTTTTAATGAGGAACAAAATGCATTGAGTTGGTCGATGGAGTTTGGTTACAAAGTATAAATTGCATCAAGTTGGTAAATGTATTTGGTTACATAGGATAAATAAAAACTACCTACATCGATTTGGTTGATGTAAAAATCTAGGGTGAAGTAGTGATATGGGATTGCATCGATTTGGTCAATGTAGTTGGGTTTGGTATGGAAATAACTAATTATATTAGGTTGGTTGATGCAAAATTAATAGAGGAGTGAAAAATAATGGACTATGTTAGGGTGGTTGATATAGTGGCAAAGAGGATTATCATATTGTGTCAAGGTGTTTGATGTAGTCTGACCCATTATTATAAAAGGTGACTGTATTGGTCTAGTCGATGTAGTCATATGAGTTGAGTGGGTTGTGATTATATATACTCAACATTCAATAAATGAGATGGATATGTGTATTGAATAGTTTTTTAAGTGGAAAATTATTATGAGTATAATGTGGATATTAATTAATATAAGATAATACATTCATCATGTTGTTTATGTTGACTACATTTTCACCATTGGTTAAAGAGTGAGGATTAATTGATGCTTCGATAACATTGAAGATAAGCAGTTGGGTGGTATTAAATTGATCATTTGGAATTGGATATCTATAGATGGTATGGTGAGCATTAGCTTGATTTAAGGCATATGATTAACTTTAGAATCATGGGTTTTTGCTACATTGTCATAGGCTTTACTCATCTTCTACCTCTCTTATATAACAAGGTGGGTAATCTCATTAGATAATATTAGGATTTTAAAGTGTTTAATAACTCTTAGATCAAGTTGAATTTACATGACAATTGTTTGTATCTTAGTCTTTGAATGTATTATAATGCAAACAAGTTTTACGGATTTTATAAGATTTGGTTAGTTTTATTAAATCATGTTGGGTTTTCTCTTAAATTTGAGAAAATATGTAATCCATTATGGAAGAGAAAAGTCTAATTAAATTGGGTTAACCAGTGTAATTAAAATAAGAAAATTAAAATTAAACAATATCCAAGCAGTTGATACAGTTGATAACTAGAACTGACAAAAGCAAACTATATCATGTTGGCTGATAGAGTTGACAAAAGGCAGGTATGAACAAATTGTATTGGGTTGGCTGATGAAATTGGGGATAAACATAAAATTGTATTGGTTTGGTTAATATAGTCAGGGAGACATAAAAAAGTGGTTTTTTAAATGATTCATACCATATTTGTGAATAGTGCTCCATTCCACCTACTCTCTAAAATAAGTGGTCTAATCATCCTTAAAAATTTGATAATATTGTTAGTTTAATATGTAAAAGTTGGAACCCAATGGGTATAGTGACACACTTATACCATTGATTTGATTTGCTTCAACTAAGAGAGGGGGTTTTTTAAGTTTACGTATAGGAAACGAGAGTGATGCATCGATCTATATTAAAATTGATCATGGTTTAAAATATTTGAGCTAAGGATAAAAATAAATGGTTATTTGTAACATAAATAATTTTTCATAGTTGTGCACACTACACTTTTCTTTCTTGGTTCCATGTTTAATCTTTATCAAATGATTGGAAACTAGCGCTTGGAGGGATAACCAATGACTTGATGTGCTTTTGATTATTGGAATCCCCATCATCCCTTGAGCTAACTAATACCCCCATATGTATCTTTTGAATATTCAAACCATCCTCATGGGTCCTACTTTTATGAATCTTTTATAAATAATCTATTACTATTAAAGGTTGACAAAGAAATGATGCGAGTGACTTTCAATTCATATCGATGGTAGGAGGCATCCTTGGATGTTGAATTTGTCTACCTTTTCTAAAAGGGATTTCATCATTGTAACCTAATCAACAGTGGGAGTATGCCATTGGTATTCTTTTTTATGCAAAGGCAAAATTACATAAGGTTGAAACTTTTGAAATTAGCTAAGGCATGCATTGAAAAAGAACTTGGAATCTTGGAGAGATGAGCTTGGAATCTAAAGATTTGTAATCATGATGATGAATATATGAATAATTGGATGGGAATATTTTCTTAATAATTTGTTTTCATAGAGTGTTGAGATTCACTTGAGTATGGGGTGGCATATAGTTGGGTTTGACTACTTTGGTTTAGTTGTACAATAACTTTTGCATGATTCTAGAATGGGAATATTGGATGATTGGGCCCATTATATTATTGATTTGATGCATATTTATAGGCCTAAATTATATTATACATGATTATAAATAATGTTCCCTGAATCTAGCAGTGGGCTCTGAGGCCTTCAATTTTGAACAACATTGGTTATTCACGATTATAAACAATGGTCCAAGTTAGATTACATGTGCTTTATATTATGGCATAGTAGATGCATGGGATTCATGTCCATTTATGATAGCATTGAGTTCCCACCAAATTGATTTTAAAATATTTTTTAAGGTGAATAGAGTGACATCTTTGTGACCATATGGTAGGGTAGTTTGTATTTACCCTTCATCATGAAAAGTAGTTTATGGAGTTGTGAGGACAATAAATAACATGTTTGCAATTACTTATTCCCATTTTATGTTTTTAGAGAGCATCTTAGTCTCAGGTAAATATGGAAAGAGAGGATTAGATCATGTAGGTTTCCAAGGACACTCATTGACAAAGGAATATGTGGTAAGTGAGATTTTAGATGCATATCACATGGATATTGGTGTTGGCATGGGAGGTAACGGGGTGGAGGTAGAGGATCAATAGATGTAGGTTATGATGGGATATTACGACATATTGGAGGAGGATTTTAGACTCGTTGGGTCTCTATATAACTAATATTTTGATGAGATATATTATACAACATGTTCTTCTTGTGAGGGTGAGCCCACATATGATGTTATTACATAGGAGATGATGAAAGGCTAGGCTGATTTCTCAGAGGTCTGAGACCTCATCAATGTACATGCTATGAATGTGAACCGTTTAATTAAGATAGGTATTTGGTTAAGCATATTTCATATTATTATGGTATAATAGGGTTAATAAAATGAATAGGTTTTAAGTGCTCAAAGTAAGCTAGTAAATGATTGAAATAATGTTTGAAATAAAATATTAAAATTAAAATTACCTGATGCATATTTATTTTTTTATGTAGATATGGTAATTGAGTGGTGGTATTTGATAAATACCACACATCATGGGATTTTAGATAGAGTGTTCCCCGACCACAACATTGTTTTTATGTGGAACATAATATCTCCATCAACTGATAGATATGTAGGCATAATTTAAGATGCACCCTAAAGGTAAAGAGACAATGCAAGAAATTATGTGTTTGTACTTGTATATGGAGAAGCTATGGTGGAGTCACTAAGGAAGAATGTTCTAGACCCTCAGTGATCATTAGTGGTTGAGTAAAAATCTCATATGACTACTATGCTAGAGGCTACTTATAGGAAGTGAATGGTGAAGGGCCATGTCTTGTATCTAGATGGTTGTGTTGCTAATTTTGAGTGTGATTTAGATGATATGATGGGTGAGCTTAGGTATTACGATCATGGATCCCATCCCTTTCTCAGGCCTTTCCAATGTTTAAGAGGATGTCTCTTCTCCTAGTATTTTTTCATGCCTTAATCTTGATATTTTGTGAAACTATTTAAAAACACTTATATTTTGTGTAATCCTCATTTATGTGTCTTGATATTGCATGGTAAACTAATAATGATAATAAAGGGAAGTGGGTTGATATTAAAATTAGGTGATACACCCTTAGATGATAGTTTGTGTTTGGATATGTATCATTGATTTTTGGCTATCATAATATTTGATTAAGTCATATGATCATTTCTTTAGCTTCATATAAGTAATAAGTTCAGTGTATGGTGTTTCCATGACATAATAGGGTATATAGCACTTAATCATATATTATGAATTTTATTCTTATTGTAAGGTTGTGTAAGTTTCTCTCTCAAAGTGGATCATCATTTATTCATATATTATGTTATTTACCTAAGGATATGATATATTAATATGTATGGGTTCATGGAGATGTCAACATGTTGCGCACATCCCCCTTAGTTGTGGCGCACATCCCCCTTAGTTATATGGGTCAAATATATTGGGATAAATAAATAATTTCCATAAGTACTTAATTGGGTAATGATTCAACCTACATTGAGATTAGGAGGTTATCCATCTATTATTAGTTATAGAGGTCTATATAAAGGAGATTAATATAATTGGAAAGGATGTCAAGTAAGTGTTGAGTCTTATATTGTTAAAAATATGTTTAAAGTTCCCCCCTTAAAGTGAAACTATGGAGTTATTCCTTCCTAAAAAAGTATTGTATGGTATTGCCCTACCATAAGAGTATTATTTTATTTATGAATATATTAAATATGTGGGCATCTTGACCCACCAATATCTCTTGTGGTGTATTGATCTACATTATATTCTACATAATTCAATTATTATATATGTGGATAATATCAAGTGGTGTCAAAGTGGTGATTTGGACAAAGTGGAAGAACTTTTGTTTTGTAGATTTGTTAATAAAGATGAGCAGCTTGTAGGACGTTTTTCTCTTTGCATAGGTGTTTAATTCAAACATTTTTTTCATGGCTGGAAAGAGGACTTCGATATATTTTTTAAAATTGGTCACATTAAGGATTATAAGTAGTCTCAAGGAAGATATCACGATCTAAGTTGACCCTGTAAACTTGATTTTTTACCAAAAAAATTATACACGACCCATGAAAAAAATCATATTTTTTATTTTCGGAGAGAAAATTAGGAGCCATTTTTTGCAATTGAAAGGAAAAAATATGATCTATTTTTATACATGATTTTATTTTCAAATCTATGGTAGAAAATTGAGATATATTGAATACTAGTGTTCTTGAAAACCTAGTTTTTTAAATCATGGGGTAAAAAAAAATCTAGAGAGGCAGATATTGATGTTAGAGAATAGTGGCTCATTTTTAAGGAGAGTTATTTTCAAATAATTTTTTGGCAAATAAATTTGTCACATTTTTTCAGGGGTCATGCATACTTTGGTGGGTTCAACTAGGAGGGAAATGATGGAAGTTTTTGTGGGAAAAAATGAAACATGTTTTCTTAGATTGATGGGACATAGAAGAATAAGATGATGAAAAAAAATAAATGACAAAAAATTGATGATGATGATGATGATGATGATGAAGAGAATTCTGATGAAAAATAATAAAAAAAGAGGAAGAAAATAATGATGATGATGGTAATGAGGAAGATAATGTAGGTGATGAAGAAGAATAAGTAAAGGAGCATAATGATGATGATGAAAATGCTACAAAATGAAGATGCTACAAATGATGTAGAAAGAGAGGTAGAGGATCTTGAAGAGGAAAGAGAGATGGAGGGTTAGGGTTCAGATAATTTAGCTCCAAATAAATCAGAGACAAAATTTCAATTTCATGGATGCATTCAAAAGGTCATTGTTTACATAAATCTTAGTATCAAATATAATTTCATCAATATGGATGTGGCCCAACATCTATAGAGTCAAGCAAAGAATATCAAAGAGGCTCAAGTAGATGGTAAGAATATTCTTTTTTTTTTAAGATTTGAAGCTCACTATGGACAAATGTGTTTTTCATCTAAATTTTCATGTTTTGAATATGGATGCTTTGGATATTGTTCTTGGATAACTTTGGTTAGAGAGTTTGGGAATAATCAATATTAATGTGGAAAAAAAATTCATGAAGGTTCGGTACAAGAGAAAGAAGGTCACTTTACATGATATTACACTTAGTGAAGAACAAAGAAAGGTCAAGGTAGAGAGTGAGGATGAATTTGATGGTGAATAAGAGCATAAGGAAGCTTCAGATTAATAAATTTTTAAAGATACGATACTAGCAAAGAAAAACACTTCATCTAATCAAGAGATAAAGGCACTACCAAAGGGAAAGGTGGAAGAGGTAGCTAAAAAATTTGATAAGGTAAAAGTATCATAATAAGTTGAGACATATAAACATCCACATCATCATGAGAGGCAAAAATCATGGAGGCATGTCAAGGAGTGTCATAGCAACAATCATATATATATATATATACGGAGTATCAATAACTATGGTTACACAAGGAATCAATAGAAAAAATAATTTGGATCTGCATGGAAGCCAAATAATAAATACTATCGTCATGTATGGAATTAGAGTAGCACGGTGAAATATAGAACATGGAATCAGTAGAGGAATCATTATGCATGGACACAAAGGAGGTACAATTGTGATCATGAATGGAATCATAGTAACACAAAAGAATTTGGAAACAATTTTGGTTAGCTATCACATACTAAGATCGCATACGAGTGGGTGAATGATTGAGCATGGAGACAAGTGTAATGATTTGAGGCACATTTGTTATTTAATTTTTTCTCATGTTTCGAGGATGAAACTTGTCAAGGAATGGTGACATGCTATGTACCTAGGGTTATGATATATTAATGTATATGGGTTGGTGGGGATGTCGACATGTGGCACACATCCCCCTTAGTTGTATGGGTCAAATTTATTGGGATAAATGAGGAACTTGTAGAATTTCTAAATTGGGTAATGAGTCAGTGTACATTGAGATTAGGAGGTTACCCATCCATTATTAGTTATAGGAGTATATATAAAGAAGATGAATATAATTGTAAAGGATATCAAGTAAATGTTGAGCCTTCTATTTTTTAGAAGGATATTGGAGGTTTTTCCTTCAAAATGAAACAGTAGAGAAATTCCTTCATAAAGGAGTATTGTATGGTGTTACCCTACCATAAGAGTATTATTTTATTTCTGAATATATTGAAAATTTAGGCATCTTGGCCCAACAATATCTCGTGTTGTGTTGATCTACATTATATTCTACATAATTCAATTATTACATGTGTGGTTCAATTCATATTATGTTATATTTCAGTCGTGTTGTGATATTGTTGTGATTATGATTTATTGGTGAAGTAATTTCATTACAAATTGTATCAAAATTTTAATTTGGGAGAAATTGTGGTTAAACCCTTAATTTATAAGAAACACTTATATCTCACAAAGTGTTGATCATTTTTTTACAATCATATAATTAAATATGGAGGATCATTCAATAAAAATAAAATAAAAAATTAGGGTTTGGTGATCATTTTTATGTTTGTCATTGTAATTTTAGGTTTTTTCCTAAATTTGCTCGATACGCTGCAATTTTAAGAATTTTTATACTTTATTTACATATTTGAAAAGATCTCAAATATATTGGGGGTTTATTTTTTTTAAATGTATTTGAGGTTGACCTAAGTCTGAAACCATTTGCTCAAAGTTTTATCAAAGGTGAAAATCAATTTTAAATAGTCAATCCTTTCTATGGTAGTGTCACACACAAGGAGTCAAGGAAACAGATTTGAAACTCCTAGAAAAAATCCTAACAAAGAGGAAATGGAGTCAAAAATAGTAATTGGTAGACTTTTTGGTCCAAGATTTTGTTTGAAAAATACCAAAGTGAGCCAACTTGAGTAAAATGTGCAGAACATGCAGTCTGATATGGCCAGTAAAGCAAATGTCAACAAAATCAATCAATGATTGGATGACGTTGGGCAAAAACTCAATAAATTGTTGAATGTTCCACTAAATCTACTAAATTAGCTACAAATCATTACTACTCAAACCAACCAGTGTGGATCTTTAGGTCAACCTAATATAAGCACTAATACAAATTAGTGTCTACCTTCGATTGGTTATGATTCAGGGCCACAGAGCATGATGTCCACAGTGGAAATATGTAAGATTGATCGGAAGGATCTAGTCGCCTAGATCAACAAAATGGAGAATTTTTTTGATGTACATTAGATCTTTTGTGGATAAAATATGGTAATAAAATATTTATACTTAGAACCTAAGTAATTTATTTGGTATCGATGGTTTTGTGCTCAAAAGAAGAATAAGGCTCTTAATGTCAATTGATCAATTCTTACAAATAAATTACAGTTCCACTATTACAATAGTGTGATGGAAAAATAATTCATCCAGTTAGCAAAGTTGTGCCAAACAAGGTATATCAAGGATTATATTCATCAATTCCATAATCTAACCTTGCGAGTGGAGACAATCAAAAATAAAAAATTTAATGACTTGTTTCTTGGCAAGACCAAGGATCACATCCATCAGGGGGTTTGCATGTTTAATCTAAGTTCTATCAATGATGTTATTGTCATGACATGCAAATCAGGGGAGAGGGCACTAGGCACCAAAAGTCAGCGATTCACAAGTATAAGACATAGTAACACTCAAGCACAATCATTCCCTTAGCGTACCAAACTAACTCCTTAACAATTTGAAGAGGAGGCAAAAGGGTTGTGTTTTGACTATGATAGCAAGTATAGTTGAGGACATAAGTGTGAAAAATATTTTTTTAGACATTGAAGGTACCAATGAAGAAGAGGATGAAGAAGTAGCATGGGGGGATAAAGAGAGCTAAAGGAGGAATCAAAAGAAACCCAACCAAATATTTCTTGTCGTGCACTTTCTGCAAACCCTCAAGGTAGTGGGTTTTCTAAAAAAACATAAGATGGAAGTATTGATTGAATCGGGTAGTACTCACAACTTCATCAACAATAAATTAGCTATGCACTTGAACTATTTTGTTTATCTAACTCAAGAGTTTCAAGTCATGATTGCATATAGTGGGACAGTTAATTATTCTGGGAAATGCCATGGTATGAAACTCTTCATTAGAAAATATAGATAGCCCTTTGTTTTTTGTTCCTATGGGTGTAGTAGACATTGTGTTAGGATTCAAATGGCTAACTACCTTGGGAACAATTGAGACAAATTTCCAAGAGTTATTTATGAGATTGGTAGTGTAGTATACAAATTGGAGTTACCTCACTTAGCAACAATACATCTAGTCTTCCATGTTTCTAGTTTGAAGGTCATTGGAAAAAAGTTTCGTCCCGAATAGAGTTACTAAAGTTTAATGAGGGAAGAATAATTTTGGAACCTAAGGGAATACTTCAAACAGACACCAAATGGTTGTGGACTAGGGTGATTACAGATTATTTAATCAAGAGGAATAATTTAGCCAATAAAAATATGACATAGGAGGATGAAGCATTCCTTCAAAAGCATCCAAAGATCATCAACTTTGAGGACAATGTTGTTTGAAAGGGAGGGGTGTGTTACGCCCTTATATGATAGCATATGTTTGGATATGTACAATCGAGTTGTGGCTATCATAACCTTTGATTAAGTTATATGATAAGTTATTTAACTTCATATTAGTAATAGGGTTGACCTAGGTTGTTTCCATAATATAATTAGGGTATATATAGGAAATAGTGATTAGAACTTTATCATTTATTACAAATTTTGTTCTAATTTTTAAAGTTGTGGATATTTCTATATGCATGGATTATGATAACCTATAACTATCCTCTTTCTCTCAATAAACTAGGACTCAAATAAGGTCAATCGCATAGAGCCTACGTATACTTGGATGATTCGATAAGGACCAAAGAATTTTGTAGATCTAGTAGAGGGTAACTTACAATTCAAATGTCAAAAGAAAAGGATTTCAAATCATAAGTCTATGGCACAAAGATATAGCTCTGATTAGACCTCAACAAAGGTAAATGGTTGCAATTGTGGTTGTAAGAATACAAGTAGAGTAAATGGTTATAATGGGGCATAAATTAAATTAAAAGATGGATTAAAATAGTTGTAAAAGGGTAAGGTGCAATCGTCAACCAAGTGGGGGTCTATGCAACCTAAAGTGATTAATGAAAAGTCTAAGCAATCCTATGTCTACACTAGCTTATTTGGTACATAAAAAGTCTAAACAATGATACACACACGTACATCCACAATGCAATAAACAAAACAATATCTAGTATACTAAAGAAAGAGTGTAAGGATAGAAATACTTATCTTAGGATGGACCCATCCGCACTTCAATTTCCCCCTTCGCACAATTGGAGCTTTGTAAGAGAATGTTGTAGGTTGAAAACCTCAAATGGGTGGGAAGACTTAAATATCCTCAATTAGAAACTCCCGATGACTTCTCTTATTGAGCTTCAATGACAGCACAAGACAATCTTCGAGATAAAGTTCTATGCTGTTAACCCTCTCAAATACTTCCTTATGGTAGAAATGTGAATAAAAAAATGTAACCACTATTTATATGATTCTAATACCCCAAACCAATCTTAAACTCTAAGCCGACAATATCAGCCAAGCCGATACCATAGGGTATAGAGAAACTACAAAATTTGGATATGAAGTAAATAGAAAGGATAGACGGATAGACTCTTGAAGGAGATCAAACTAATAGTAGTAATAATGTAATCAAATAGAATGCCAACATCTCTTGTAAAGCACCACAAACCGTTTCTGCCCCATTCTCAATGCACCCTTTAAGAGACACTCAAGGACACTGATGAGTTGACAAGCCACTGCAAGAGAAATTTAAAAATAAAGTAATAAATATTGTGTATACAATTTCTCCTTTGAAATGGCTCATCATTTATTCATATATTCTGCTCTATTTCAATGATATTGTGATATATTGTTGTGATTCTACTTTTCACTACAATAGAGGTGATAAAAATTTAGATAAGGAGGTAATATAGACTTTTGATAAAAATTATAGACAAATAACACAAACCTATAATTCTAAATCAATGTAATGATAGGAGAGAATGCAATAAGTAGCATATTGATAGGTGCTCATGAGATAGTCCTAGTTTATTCCCAAAATCTTGCAATGCATGACCCACAAGCTTAGCAAGTGTATCAAGATATGGGAATCAAATCTAAAGCATGAGAGAAGATAAATGACTAAAATGTCAAATTACAATTATATCCTTGGCTAGCATTAAAGTGTTTTAAGATTAATGGTATTGCATCAAAGTGATTTTATGAATTCAATGGAGGTGACACACTTGTTAGAGCCTTTGTTAATGGGGTTATTTGAGATGTACATCTTCAATTTTGAAATGTATGAAAGTGGTGGATCATTATCTCAGAGAACTTTGCCAAAGGTCATAGATTGAGTGGAAATTTTGAGAGAAGGTTAGGTCAGTAGTTTGATTAGATTGTGTATGGATAACCCTTCGCTTTATTGTGTGATGCTTTCTTCAAATTAATGTAGAGGGGCCTTTTCTTTAGGCAATGGTGGTTAAAGAATATTCATATCAAAGAGAAGTTTTGGTGATGTTTTGGTGAATGCATGCATTAGTTTAAGAAACAAAATCTTGCTAAGTAAATTGGTTAATTCCTCTATAGGATCTCATTGATCAAAGCTATGTTGATCAAGTTTTTAGGATTTTGAGATAGTGGATATTATAATTATCTCAAAAATGGCTATGGTAGAGTCAAATTTTGATTTATAAAATTTTAATCTTTTCAACGACCACCAACCATGACTTGTGATAATTGTTGTCACCAGCCATGGTCTTTAAAGCATGCTCATCACAAGGCATGACCAATGATACGTATTTTGATGATTTTCAAGTTTTCAAGTTTGGGAATGTTTTGAGGATTTCTCAATGCATTCAAAGTACATTTCATACCACTTTACATTTTGACCATTGATTTGTAGTTGTTTGGGATGTTAAGGTTGACACTTCTATCTATCAAGTTTGTTGATTGGCTTGAATTGCTTTAAGATTGATTGTTTTATTGTTCATTATTTTGAATAGTGGGAGGCATTTTTTTGGTTGCTCTTGGAATGATCAAGGAAATGATTGGTATATATGTCAAGATGTGCATTATCTTGGTGTATAGGTTTGTTTTTTGGTGCGTTGAAGACTTACTTAGCTTTGAAAAACTCTGCATCTTTCATGAACCATGGCTTCATGGTCAAAGTCATGTCCTTATAAGAAACAATATACAACATTGAGATTGCAACAATTTTCATGAGCGGCCTCAATCAGTTCTAGCAAATTTTATGAGGATTGAACAATTGAGGTACAAGTTTAATATAATCTAGTTGTCTAGATTGGGGATTTGCTAACTTGTGTCGTGTAAATCTTTACTTAGAAGTTGATGAGAGGTATTTCACATGGAGACTAGGATAAAAATGATTTCCCATTATCGTTTGGAGCATTGACAATATTTCATTTTTTTTAATTAGTTATTATTTATTGTTAAGTTTCTCGTGCGATGATCCTAGTTGTTTGACTTCATAAAAAGATTTTTGTTGGCCCTAAAAGAGAAGGATCATACTTTGTATTACAATTTTAGTTCTAAAAAGTCCTTTTTCACACGTTCTATGTTTAGGAAAAAAACAAATATGATCATTGACATGGTAAAAATAGATTTCTTAACATGTTACCCTCATATAGAAAAAGGGTATAGGGCCTTCCTAAAAGCACATTAAAAGAATAATAAACAAAATCATGCATGTTTGACAAGAAGTATGAAATTGTAATATAATATATGAAACAAGTGCATACTATAATATAAATGAAATTAAACATTCAACAAAATCAAATCTCACACAACGCAGAAAAAGATGGCTGCGCTAATGAGATTCATGATTAATAAAACTTTTTCAAAGGAAAACAAGTTGTAATGAAATTTCTATCTATGGTTACTTGTATCCATCTTTGATCACACTTATAACCCATCTCTCACAAATTGCTCTGAAGCACATGGGATCACCTATCTTGAATTAACTTGTTAGCTTCTTGATGTATCCTTAACTTTAAGCACACTTACAAAAATGAAGTCAAAATAGATAGAAAGCGAATACCTATTTTATGTAAACTTGTTATGAAGCGGTTAAAATAGATTAAAAA
Organism: Torreya grandis; assembly: GCA_037957365.1. Taxonomy (NCBI): domain Eukaryota; kingdom Viridiplantae; phylum Streptophyta; class Pinopsida; order Cupressales; family Taxaceae; genus Torreya; species Torreya grandis. The sequence goes on along the minus strand of JARHVA010001335.1, from coordinate 498,164 downwards.
GTGATTCTCGGTCAACTTGTTGGCACATTAATCCACATAGGTTTTAAATGCTTTGTGAAAAATAATTATTAATGAAGTTAAAATAGACAACACCCTAAATAGACCACAATTGGCCTCTTAACTGAACGTACTTTGCTAGCATATTCATATTATTGCTCCGATATTTCTTGCCACATTCCTCATTTGATATTTCTTGCCATAATCCTCTTTGGTGTTCTTGAAGGTGATCATAATTTTCTTTTGGCACACATTAACCATTGATTAAAATAAAATAGATGACGATCAACTTAAGACAATGAGGCCAGTGGTGAGTCCAAACATAGCACGCAACATAAAGAAAGACTGAATTGTCAATACGCTTGGTTCATATCTACTTACTAACCAATTTATATTGCCAACCAGTTTTGTTGAAAGGGCATTCAAAGTCACCATCATCATATTCATAATACACCAAACAATCAACATTTAAAGTAACACGGATTGATAAACACCGCAAAAGTTTAAAACCCAGGGAGAGAAGAGACATATATCATATCTCAGTTCCACCAAACTTCTTGAAACTTGAGATGTTAATAACAAACAAGCACTTCTAAAATTCATCTTAAAACAAAGGTTCGAGCCCTGCTCCCCATTAACCACCTTCCAGAATTTAAAAACTCGTGTACTCAATAAATAAATAAAAACATCTTAAAACAAGTAAAAAATTCACATTCAACCAAACCATTCATCCAGCAAGTAAGCAATGACCAAATCATCAGTTTTACACATTCACAAAGTCTGAATATAAGAGATGCCACAACAGATGATCAGCAACTACATAGTCACCTTCATTGTTAATGGGTCTACAACAAATCCACAACGAACATATCCCCACCTCATTGTTAATCTATGTCAAACAACCAAAGACCGTCTACAACAGCGAATCATTTCTCCACGTTTGTTAATCGTCCATCACCATATGGAGAAAACAAAACGCTGGGCAACCGATAATGCATATTTCAACTTTCCTCTATTTGAATCCTAAATAAGTTCCTGCTAGATCCAAACAATCAGTTGTTATGATCTGGCAGATCTTGCATGTTCAACTTTCCTCTATTTAAATCCTAAATAAGTTCCTGCTAGATCCAAAAAATCAGTTGTTATGATCTGGCAGATCTTGCATGTATCACATCAACTTTACAATACCCTACCCATTGCTCTCTCTCAATTATCCACTAGTTCTCCTAAAATTCCTCAGAAGTGAATGGATCACATCAACTGCACAAAAGTCCACCCAGTGCCATCTCTCCATCATCCTGTAGTTCAAACAAGAGTAATCCTTCCAGTAAAAGTGCGTTGAAAATCCAAAGAGATCGTGCTCTTGTCTATCCCCCAGCTTTTCCAAAATCAAAAGACAAATCACATGAAATCTGGCTCCTGGACTTTGTTAACTGCAATCATCTATCCTATTTAAAAATTCAAGCTATATTTTAAATGGCAAGCCATCATTTGATAACCAGTATGTAAAGCGCACACCCAGATACCAGAAACACATAACAAGACTCCCCTTTCATATATAATTAAATATACACAAATATATTTCAACACTACAAGAGTCAGGCATAGCTGTATTTAGCCAAATAGCATCAAACATGCAACGGACCAGGAATCTCCAGTTACGGTACAAACAAAATAAGCAACTGCCAATGATACAGTAATCTGAAAAGTTTTCATTCATAATAGATCACACAAAGTAAATCATCATAACATAGCTATCCTAATAAGAGTCGATGACAAAACATAACCACTCAAACATGCTTGAGCTTGTTTTTCAAGTAACATTCAACATGACACATCATTCATCGTTATAACTAAATTGAACAACAAACTCTTTCGAAGGTCTCTATTATAATTAGTTCCCAAACATCACCTGATTAGTGCAGTGATGAATTAATCAAACAACTACATGAAAGAGACTAAACTATAGAATCAAAAAATGTTTTAACGTCCAAATCTGACAGATTAAAGAGAGCTTATGCTCTTTCACCGCGAATCCTCCTGGCAAGCTGAATGTCCTTGGGCATGATAGTAACCCTCTTGGCATGGATGGCACACAAGTTTGTATCCTCAAATAGCCCCACCAGATATGCCTCTGCTGCCTCTTGCAAAGCTAGCACAGCATGACTCTGAAAACGCAAATCAGTCTGCAAAGCAACAAATTACAAAAATATCAACAAATCAAACAAAACGTAAAAGACAGATTTCAATCTATGTAAAAAACACAGACATATTATAGATTGAATTGTTTTAAAACTTCCTGAATCATGAATCTTCTTTTGTCAACTAAAGTTGTGCTCTTATCATCTAGAAATTGAAAAACATGGACGCAAGAACAAGCTCATACTTGCTTCTTTGCAAGCAAACAAAGTGAGGTTTTATTGTCCCCCATACGACAAATAATGCAGAACCCAATACCGCATTAAGTTTTACGTAGTCTACACAATAATAATAAATCCTTAATATTCCACTTTTGATAACTCAAAGCAAGGTCTCATTATTTAGCAATTGATATTCGTAAATCACACAGCAAGGTCTCATTATTTAGCAATTGATATTCGTAAATCAAAATTTAGAGCAAAAACGTCCATTTTTTCTTTGCAAGAAAAAATGAAATCAAGCATATAATAACCCTTAATATTCAACTTTTGATAAGTCAAAGCAAGGTCTCATCATTTAGTAATCAATATTTGTGAATCAAAAATTGGGCAAAAACACCTCTTTTCTCTTTACCAAAAAAAATGAAATCACGCATAGACGGCATGTGCGTTGAACTCCCCGACATAAAAGCAATTACGGCGGACGCACTCATACAACATGATGTTTTGAATATTCCGCACATCCTGTTGAGTTTGTAAGCTGAAAAAAGTAGGCAATAAATATCAAATATGTTGAGCTGTCAAACTTTTGCAGGTTTTGTTTTAAATTTTGCAGCATGAATCCTAAAATATGGTATGTATTATGTAGAATTCTATAGACTCTCTCATGAACACATTTAGAAAAACATTAGAATGATAATTGTCTATATTTTTACCATCGGTGAGTTGGCCAAGTGACTAGTGGTTTGGTTGTTTCAAGCCCCAGCCAAGTTCAAATCTCAGGAAAGGTATCCGAGGTCGGTTTTATTATCAGGGCCATTCAGAGCCATTGGTTATTCTCAAAGCCAGTAATGACCATCGTTGGTAATAGTTATATCTCATATTTAAATGACATTCAGATGTTTAATAAATCAAATGAGGATCTGGGCTCCCAATTGTATCCCAAACAGGTCGACACTCTGATCAATTGGCACCAATGTTCAAAGAGTCTCGATACAAACACAATAGGGTACATCTATTTAAAGACATTCCTCTTACTACAACAAGAGTAGCAGATAACCCCAACAACACAAAAGACATGCAACGTTGTGGTGCAATTTTTTGGTGAGATAACGAACTTTACACCGACTAAATGAAGAAATTTACCAAATAATAAATACATAAGAGATAACGAACTTTACACCATTCCAACACAGTTTGTACACCGACTAAATGATAGCAGTTCGCACACCCTTATTACAACAAAATGAATACATTACATAGATGCTACACGGATATTCATCATGTACCCACCAAATAGAACAAGAAATCAACCTGGTGGGTACACAAAGGGCACATATGGCTGAGCGTCATGTGTGAATGAGCCGCGTAGAGAGAACCGTGTAAACTTCCGAAAACTTAACCCAAATGCCATGCCACACACTTCCACGAGTATTTCAAAAATAAAATAGAGCAAGGGAATAAAAGCGTTAATTTCAATGTATTGTGAGTGCATACCTTAAAATCCTGAGCGATTTCTCGAACCAACCTCTGAAACGGCAACTTCCTGATTAAAAGCTCAGTGCTCTTCTGGTACTTGCGGATTTCACTGAAACAAAACAAGAGTAATAATAAAATATTACGTCTTAAAAACCCCAAAAAGAAAAGTCTGTACGAAAACAGCCGTCATACAGAAAAAGCCCTACCAATAACAAGAAATTTTAAACACCCATCTATCCACCCCCTCCAAAAGTTTCGAACCTCAAACCCTAAAACAAAATCTTTAAAAATACTTCTAAAAACAACCATACCGCAAGGCGACAGTTCCGGGGCGGTATCTGTGTGGCTTCTTCACCCCCCCTGTTGTTGGAGCGGATTTACGAGCAGCCTGTAATCATAAATAAAAAGCCCTAAATTTATAACCCTGAAAGTAATTTAAAGTATCACTAAACTAAACATAAACCTGCATGGTAGAGGGAAGTAAGTTACCTTGGTAGCGAGCTGCTTCCGAGGAGCCTTCCCTCCAGTGGACTTGCGCGCAGTCTGCTTGGTACGGGCCATCCTGATTTATTTCACACACGCACAAATCTGCAATCGCCAAAAAAATCATACGTCAAAAAGCAACCCATCGGCAATAATTATGGCCCTCAATCTATACGCAGGCGGGGTAAACGAAAACGACAATCTCAACCTGGTTTTTCCGATACCACGTTAAAACGCTGTCGAGAACCGAAGACCACCAGACCGATAAACATGCACCTCTGACGATCGTTAGGCTTTTATATGATCTAATTTAATACATCTCACCCCGTGTGTTATAATATTTGTGTTTCTTTTGGACCATGATCTGACGGTCAGGATTTATGTTCATTTCTGTCACCAATGGATTTCCGTTGATTGTTATCCGTGGCGTCTCAGGTGATTAGTTGAGTCAACCTAAACATGGATCGAGTAGGGCATTTATCGGTTTTAGCAAAGAGGTTGGTGTTCTGGCGGTGACGGGTGACGGTTGAATAATAACAATTTTGTTTCTTTAAAACATATTTTTCATTGATTTTATTGGATGGGACTCTTTTATCTAGTCAAAATATGCACTCCAATATCAGGGTCGAATATATTTAAGAATTACAAATTTTCTTAAATAATTTGTTGTAGTATAAATATATCTTTGATTCATTTCAGGATAATTATTAATTTGTTGTATTATAAATATATCTTAGACTCATTTTAGGATAATTATTAAATGTGTAATTAGTCATTATAACAACAAAATTAAATTAGAATCACCAATTAATAATATAATATAAGTATATTTAAACATGGAGAAGTTATTAATCAAAACAATACAATTTTTTCCAAAAAAAATTAATCAAAATAATGTAATTTTTTAAAAAAAAATCTTCTTCCAATTAAATAACGAAGTGTCATAGAAATTTAATAAAACCACAAATGAAATTTAGTTAGAATCTACAATTTAGACATAAGATGGATGGGCAAGTTATTAATCCATCCCTTGCATACATTAAGTGATTGTCATGTTTAAGATAAAATGTGATTCAATTAGCAAAAATAAGATTTAATTTTTCGCAATAGAACATTAAAAGAGCAAATAAACATGCTAAATAGTATGTAACAAACCCAGTTTTGTTATTGCTTACTTTAGAGCTAAACATGTATGCATGCACGTTTTAATTTTAGGACTTAATAAGGAATTTAAAATTTGTATTGTGTTTTATACTTATTTTATCCTTCGATATGATTTAGAATATTTTTGTTTTATAAATCATCGCTATAAATTAACGTGGTTCATTCTAACACAAATGTCATGTCAACTTCATCAAACCAACCTATTCATGATCTATATAATCGAAGCTAAAGACAAAAAAGTAACGAGTTGCCCAAATGTATTCCTTAAACTAACACTACATCTAGAATCATAATGATTCACCTTATTTAACCCTTTTTTTATTTAGGTTGAGGGTTAGTGGGGAGTAGCCTAATCAACTATGGAGTAAGCTATTCTAAAAGTAGTCCAATTAAATGAATTCAGATTTACAATATTATGATAAATATATTGAATCTGAGAATATGTTAAATATAGAAAAGTACAATGCCAAATAATATTCTGAAAGTTGCACTATGAAGGAGAAATAACACTTAGTTTATTCAATGATGCACAAGTAGATCTGACAAGTACAGTTGGAGAAGAAGATAAAATGATATTATGCTTTAATTCATCATATTCTAAAAAAATAGCTTTTTCTCGACCTAGACATTACTATCAGGATCCAAACACTACCGTCAACATTTATGTCCTAGTTTTGATGGTTTTCTCTAGGTCAAGATACAAACTTTTTTCTTGAATAGGCACATGTGCCTATTAGGGTTCATTGTCAGCTTGTAGGTTGTTAATTCAAATCATATGCACAGCTTCTTGGAATCAATCATTTTACTCGAACCTCTAGGTCCTCCTATTAGGGCATGTCACCTTACAAAATAGGGGTTAGTGGGCTCAAGTGAAGTCAAGCTAACTTCAAATACCCCTCTGTGAATGAGTTTTACCTACATAGCCATATACTCTGAAGAGGGCATCAAATTGATGTAGTTTTCCCCCTTATATGGGCTCGTATGTGAACAATTGTGTAATATGTTATATACGAGTGCATATAGTGATCTAGCCTATAACTTGACAAATATTGTTCATGGGTTACTCTTTGAATGTTTCATATCTATAATAAGACTGCTCCTATGATTGATTTAAAAATAGGGAAGAATAGGGCAGTCTAGCTTAGTTGTGCAAATTATCTTTAGTAGTGTAGTGTGAGTTTTAAACGTGTCTACTTAGTATTTTTTAGATAGGCAATGAATGACTTTTGATTTGTATTTATACTGCACCTTTTGAAATAATCTCACAGGAGGGTTAAAGGAGACAAATAAGTTGACCCATATATGTCAAAATAATTACAATTTGATCATTTGGAAGCCAAGGACACTAGTGTCCAACTGGGGACACTTTTTTCTTACAAGGTAAAAAGTTTTCAAGGATTTGTAACTATTTCTGTAAGATAGAAAATTAGGTTTTTTGCAGACTTTAGACTACAGGTAGTTTGTATCATCAAAATGTTAGGTTTAAACTTTAGAATAAACAATTGGGCACATTGAAATGGTGAACGAAAGTCTTTTGGTAGTAGGAAGGTTATGTATTGTAGAGTTAAGCCATGATTAGTATTTGTCAAGTGTATAAGACTAATATGTCATATAAAATTATATTTTAATATCTACATTTGCCCCCTCTCCCTACCCCCACCTTTAATGTAGTAATACATAAGGATAAAATTACTAGGTTAAAGGAAATAAATGTGTACCTTAATGTGTACAACACACCTTGTCTTTGCTTGAGCCCCATTTGAATTTGTTGTTTGTGCAATACCTGCAACCAATATCATGTTATCTTGTAATTAGTGCATGTAATCTAAAAATTGAATAATTTAAATAATTTAAATCAAAGAGGTGAAGGAAGGAGTACATGTGTGTTGATGCAACCATGTTTTCCCTTGGTACTTTGCTTAGGCAATGATGCTTCCTTATTGAAGCATTAGAGAAAGAGGTTCAAAACCAAACCTTGGAGATGTGAAGAGGGAATTGGAGGGTGATCAAGCCCCCAATCTGGTGCAAGAGGAATTTGTGCCAAGGCCATTAAAAGCACTGAATCTCAATCACACAACTCAAGTGTAAATATAATATAACCAAGGTCAAGTGATGTAGCCATCTAAACTTGAAAAGGGGAGTAGTGCCAAGGCCGTCGAGGGCATTAAATCTCCATCACACTACTCAAGGGAGCCAATTGTTGTAGACAAATAAAAGGCTCAATCAATGCATTTTGGAAAAGTCGGTGTATCAATGTGTGGTGAGAAATGAATGGACCTTGTTCATGCCCCCTCATCAAATATATTGTAAATTATGTATAATATGAATATGTGATTTGGGGCATCTCCACAGCATATGCCCCTTTAATACGTCTCAAGCTAAAGTATTTGTCAAAATGTAATCTCTACTCTATAAATTATATGTGATATTTGTCTCAAATTTGGAAAACCTTGTCCCAAATCTATGAAAATCATTTCCAAATGGATAAGATTTTATCCCAAGTGTATATTTGAATCATGTAAACTATATGCAATCATAAATGCATCATGTCTATAAATCAATCCTAGATCGGATGGGATAGAGCACACCTACACTTTCGATTGAGGGCATACAATTGTTAAGCAGGAGCATGATTATAGTCATATAAAAATGCAAAATTGGTAACTTGAGTGTGGCTTATGATTCCCAATCCATATATCCCTCTTACTTGCTCTCCTAATCCTCTCAGGCTTATTTTCACTGATTCCCAAACATCAGCAGCCTTCCATACTTGATCCCAGCTGAGTCAGAACCCTCTTTTCATGACCAATCCATCCCCCCAAGTCCCGTCTACCCAGGACAGTAACACCACACTTGGATTATAGCACTAGTGTCACTACTATCCACTTTCGATAATATTGTCCAAGCCCATTTTTTGCCCCAATGGTCAATTTATCCCAGTTCCCCGTCCTTATCCCTGTCAGCCTAACGCGATCAAATTCAATTCATGATTAATAGATCCCTATAAAAGCCCATTCAAAGATCATTTGGAAAGGGTCAATAATTATCACTGAGCAAACAAGAATACAAGAAAGAATACTCAATAAATCTTCCCTGTTCTCTACATGCAACCAACCAACACATTTACAAGCTCATTTAAGTCCTTACACTAGTCTCTAGCCACCTCAAGCGCATCTAGTTTAGCATTTTACATCTTCATATACACAAATTGCACAAAGCACATCAAATGGGAGAATTACATATGGCTTAATCCCTCTTTAGACTATTGGTATGTAGGAAGTGTGCCCATACACGAGGTGTGAAGCATGTCTAGTGCATCTTACACACACTAACGCCCTTTCTTTCTCAAAATTGGTCAAATCACAATGGAAGATAGGGTTTGAAGAAAGAATCTACTCTATAGGGAACTGTATAGACTTCCAACTAACGAAACTTCATAGAAAGGGTCACACAGACATAGCGAACAAAACCTATAAAGCTTAGATCCTTAAGATAACAATGGCAAAGGTAGACTATAGCACCAATGACACTACTATCCAATTTTAGCACTCCTGTCCAGTCACAAAATGAAGTTCAAATCTTAGTTTGTGATAGTGTCTCAGTCTTTCACAGTAAATTCTACCCTATGTCTCAGTCGAATCAATCAATTTCCAACTAAGTTTTATTTTCTTCTCCTTATTACTATTTTAAAAAAAGTTTGAATTGTAATTAATTTATACAAACTAGTAGTTTAATTATTATCTATTTATTTACCGATGTTACTGTTGTAGGCTAAAATTGCACCCCTGTAAGAGAGTTTTTCAGGCTCTCTCATTCCAGCTACAATATTGGAGCAACCTTAGGCTGTGGGTATCCTATAATGAGGTTGAACCTCTAGGATTTTTAATGAGGCTAGCTCCTCAAATGCTTCACTTCAACTTGTTTCCCCACACTAAAATCTACTATCGACTAAGGAAAATGGAGAGAAAGATAACATGAAAGGGAAATCTAAGCTAACGATGGTGATGCACCAATATATGAAATGATCCACTTTCAGCCTAGAAACCTTAACAACTACTAATGAACCTAACCAATACATAGACTAATATGATCATATCTCAAGGTCGCAAGCATAAGTAATTTGTGTGGAGGTTGAAGAGAAGCCCTACAATTTGGAAGATAGAAAGAAATAGGTCTGTATGAGACATTATAAACTTGGGACACTTCATGAAGGTGCTAATGTCTAACACTTTAGACAGCCTACAAGGAACTAATAGAATTAAAACAAGGTACGTAGAGAACCTACAAATGATGAAAAGGGACATACATCTACAAGTTAAACTCCAATAATGTACACTTGACTTCAAACTAGAATCAAAAAAATCATCTTATTACTTCAAGAGAGTGTTACAAGGCAAATTTGATAGACTAACTCTATCACTAGTTGAGGGATCTCTTTTTAGGCTCAAAAGCCTGTATATATAGTAGAAAGGGATCAGAGAAGAAGGGGCTTGCATGAGAAAATAGAGGGGGGGTCATAAATGGCTACAACCACCACTATTATCCTTGAGTTCCTTTGCATTCAAAGCATGCAACTACCTTGATCATGAGATGAACTGCCTAAGATCATCACAAATCTCCTTGATCCCTTCGCACATTCAAGCCTCCCCTTGTTTGTTAGGACAAGGTCCCCATACTTATGCATTTGATAGCGTCATGATCGAACCTATTTTGGGGGGCTGTCTATCGAGGGTATGGCTCAAGACGCCCTTCATTGAACACAGACATCAAATCTCATTTTAAAACTAGACCTAAGCTCATTATGGATGAAAACCAATCCAAAATATTAGTTTTTCTAGATTATGGAGGTCAGGGACTCAACCGAAAGCATGGTTTCACTTTTTCATCTAAGTTGCCGACCCACCTTGTGGTAGTAGGTGTGAATATCCCACTTGTGTCTTCAAGGAGCTTTAATGATGGAGTCTAATCTTTATCTACATATTGATTCCACTTTTGAAATTTTGAATACCAACAGCTACTTGCAAGGGCTAAAGTTAACATCTATGGGCCTGTCATGGGATATTTGAATCCCAAGGACTATTCCTTCAGACTATTTATTTTGGCAATTGTATTTGGCATCATTTCAAGCTCTTCTTCTCAAACTTTCTTCCCGAAGGAATTCCTTTGACATTTTATTTTGGGTAATTCCTCCGAGATTTTATTCGAGCCTTTTTCCCGCAAGAGAAATTATTTGGGACCTTTACTTAGGGTGCCTTTATGATGGAGAAATCCTTCAAAAATTTGTTAAGTGCCCTTCAAAACTTGAAATTGCCCTTTTCTGAAGGGAAAGAATCCTTCAAATTTTTGAAAATGGATCGTTGGAACTTTGAAAATGCCTTCAACTTTTGAAAAGGTATATTTTCCAAAGGGAAAGGACCCTTCAAAACTTTTGAAAAGACCATTTCCTTGAAACTTTTGAATCGACACTTCTCTCCGAAGGAATTTTTTCCTTTGGCTTTCTTGAAAATGAACCCTTTTCTTCAGGACAAATGTTCTAAAAGAAATCTTCCTTCGAAAAAATTATCTTGGACAATTTTATCGAAGGAAAAGTGTCTTGGACAATTTTCCCAAAGGAAAAGTGTCTTTTGGAAAATTCTTTCGAGATTTTGAAAATAAACCTTTTTGAAAGGAACATACCCTTTGAAAATTTTAAATGGACCATTTTGTGAAGAGTGCCCTTCGGCTTGCTGAAAAAGACCATTTTTTTGGAAAAGATATCTTTCAATGCCATGTCTAAAAGAAAATTACCCTTCGAGAAAAGTGTTTAGGACACTTCGTTGTAGAAGAATTCTTTTGAGAATTCTGAAAAGTACCATTTCAAGTTGAAGAGTTACCCTTTGAGAAAATTGTCCTAGATAATTTTTCTAAAAGAAAAGGTCTTTGTATTTCGCTTCAGACATTTTGTCTAAAAGAATTATCCCTTTGAAACTTTGTCTCGAACAACTTATCCAAAAGAATTCAACACTTAACACTTAGCCAAAAAGGGGTCCTGAAAGAAAAGAAACAATTTGTCCCCACAAAGTCTGAAAGAATGAACAAGTAAAGACTTAGCTAAATAAAATATTTTGCACTTAGCTTCTAGCTTGTAGGCTTATCCTTGAACACTATTGTTGGATCCTTAGAAAACCTTGCTTGGATCCTCTCTGTTTGCAAATGTTGGATTCCTTTCTAAGTCTTTGATCCACTGTTTCATCAAACCATGCAAGAGCTTTATATGTGGACCGAAAATGGTCAACATCTTTAGTGGCTCACATGGGTTATATGCATATCGATGCAAGAGAATCTAGACCATGTTGCCTTGTTTAGTCCATTAGGCATGGAGTCATTAGCCTCTATAACTAAGTTGGTTTGAAGTTGGATACAAGGCTAACCCTTTCTAGAACCTCTTCTTAAAACAATAAGGACAATAAGAACAAAACAAACACTTTGTCTAAGGCACTTAAGGAATGAAAACACACAACTGAAAAGGAAAGTGCACAAGGCACTTGGAAGAAAACATGAAAAACTATACAAAATGTACAATATATACAATGGCTACAAACTCTTATAACAGCAAGGCTTTAGATGAATCCCATTGATTTTGATGGATATTATCTCTCCATCTAGTTGGGCCAGCTGAAAAGCATTATGTTGTTTTCATCCATGGATCAAATAAGGACCACTCCACAAGTTATCAAATTTGGTATGGTTATCTGGCTTGGCCTTGTTTGAATCTCACTTGAGGACTATATCCCCCTCCTTGAAGTTCCTCACTATGGATCTCTTGTCAAAGGCCTTCTTGACTTGAGCTTGATGTGATTCTAGTGTTTTCATTACAAGGTCTCTCATTTCTTCAAGCTCCATGAGTTTTGCAAGTCTCACATGCATAGGCTCATCTTCTATCAACTCTAGTTGATGGGCTATTTCTAATGTAGGTAGCTCAAGAGAAATGGGAAACTTGGCCTCCCTTCCATGTACTAAGACATATGGAGAATTGTCAATGGTAGCTTTAAGAGTCACCCTATTAGCCCACAAGGCTGTCTTTAGTTTAGTGTGACATGTCCTCTGATTCTCTTCTATAATTCTCCTAGTGATTCTCAACAAAATTTTATTTGTGGAATCGGCCAGTCCATTTCTTTGAGGATAATAGTTAGAAGAGGTGCTGAGGTAGATGCCCATCTTGAGAGCCCATTCATTCATTTTCAGGCTGAGGAATGCTAATGCGTTATCAGAAGTGATAGTGGATGGAACACCAAACCTGGTCACAATGTTGTCATAAAAGCATAGGACTGCACCTTCATTAGCTTCTTTCAACACAATGGCTTCCACCCACCTGGTGAAGTAGTTGGTTGTAGAAAGCACACATTTATGTCCTGCACTTGATGGAGGATTGATCATTCCCATGAAATATAGCCCCCATTACATGAAGGGTTGCTCTACCTGAATTACATTGAGAGGAAGGGTTACCAATCTTTGCTTACCCACAAAGAAAGCACACTTTTGACACTTTTTTACCCATGCATACACATATTTGAAGAGGTTGGGCCGATAATAAATAGCCCTCATTATCTTTGTTTTTATAGTCATAGGTGTAAGATGACCTCCTACAGGTCCATCATGGAATTATTCCAAGAGCCTTATCACTTGGTCATCATATATGCACCTTAAGAGCACTCCATTGAGGTTTTTTTTTAATAAAACCCCATAAACCAATGCATAAGGTATGGACTAAAGACTAAAATACCTTCTCTTTTCCCTGTCCATACCTTGTGGGCACTCACTTGTTATCAAAAAATGTGTCATATCCTAGAGCCAACTAGTGTGAGGTGGAGGTGCATCTATTTGTGAGTTATCTTGTGTCACCATGGCAACTTCTTTGTCCTCATGAAGGTCATCAATCATATGCTCACACAAGCCTTTACCTCTTACTAGCTTAGTGACCTTGATCTCCATGTCATACTCCATAACCTTAGTAATCCAACCAGCCCTCTTTTCATTCAAGTCTTTGTTAAGAAGGAAGTCTCTCACTCTAGGATGAGACACCATAAGATAGATTTTACTATTGGAGAGAATTATCCTAAACTTTTTAAAGCTTATTATCGCTGAAAGGACTTGCTTCCCTATGAAAGTATACCTTGCCTCATACCCCTCAAGCCCTTGACTGAAAAATGCTATTGGATGCTCAAGTCCTTCACCATTCTTTTGCATCAGCATAGCTGATATATTGTCAATATTGGCAAAGGCATACACTATGAAATCTCTTGAGAAATTAGGATTGATGACTTTGGGTGATTAGACAATGGCTTGCTTGATAGCCTCAAATGTTGATTTACCTTCATTTGACCAAGTGAACACTTGGTTCTTCTTCAGCATAACAGTGATGGGTTTGACCAAGTTTGTAAAACTAGGTATAAACCTTCTCACAAAGTTTATTTTCCCAGGGAAACTTTAGAGTCCCTTCTTATGCTTAGGTAAGGATAGGGCCAAAATGGCACTTACTCTATCAAGATCAATAGTTAATCCCTATTTTGAGATAACATGACCCAAGAGTTTGCCCTCATGGACAACAAACACACATTTCTTAGGATTCAAAGAGATCCCATACTCTTTGTATCTCTCAAAGATCAACCTCAGGTGGTGAATGTGTTCATTGGCATCTTTGGAGAAAATTGTGATGTCATCCAAGTAGACCAACACCATTTGATTCAACAGCCCTTGGAAGGCTATGTCCATGGTTCTTTGGAAATTTTCCCCAACATTAGATAAGTTAAATGCATCTTTTGGTATGCATATGTGCCCCATTTGGTGGTGAAGTCAATATTGTACTGATCTTCTTTTTTTACTAATACATGGTTGTAACCTGAATATCCATCAAAAAGAGAAGAATGTTTTGAACCTACAACTATTTGAAGAACTACTCCATGGATGGTAGAGGTTAATGGTCCTTCAAGGAGACCCTATTCAGATCTCTAAAGTCAACACACAACCTAATCTCCCCACTCTTTTTCCTTATAGGCACCAAATTGGCTACCCATGATGAGTGCTTGATGGGAAAGATGATATTGGATTTGATTAACTTGGTCATTTCTCTCCTCATAAGCTCTTCTATTTTAGGGTTAATGGGCCTTTGTTTTTGCCTCACAGGCTCAGCATCAACCTTTAGTTCTATAGCATGTTAGGCTAACTTTGGATCAAAACCCTTCAGGTCACTATATTACCAAGCAAAGATGTCTGAATATTCCTTACAAATTTCAATTAAAGCATTCATTTATACCTCATTATTTACCTTCCCAAGCTTAAGGAGCTTGTCCTTAAAAATAAGGACCCTTTCATAATTCTCCTCATCAGTTGACATCATTGCCTTATCTTTCCTCATATGGTCTCCCTCATGGAAAAGACTTTCAAGGGTGACTAGCCCTTTAGGAAGTTTGCTTGACTTTAGTTGAACAATTTGATCCCCATACTAATGTTGAAATTTACCTTAGTTTATTAAGGAAAACTTTGATTTCTATTACAAGAAATAAGCAATTTGTTTATCATTTTCAAAGACTTGCCAGTGGATTTCATTATTTGGTATTGATGGCCTCACCACCACCTTGACATGTGGCTGAACCTTGGCCTCGTTTAGCTTACTTAGAATATCAAACTGGGCTCCCATAGTCGCCAACTTGTCAGCATGCCAATTTTGGTTCCTTGGCATAGCTTGAATGTTAAAGGCTTTGAAATCTTCAATTAGGTCCCATACTCTATTTTTTTAGGACCTCGTCAAAGGATTCTTCATAATGTTTAGGCCCCTGACTTGGTTCACTATAAGCTCACTATCTCCATATGCTTGCAACTGCTTGATCCCTCTCTTACTGGCCCATTAGAGGCCATGGATTAGGCCTTCATATTTTGCTACATTGGAGGAGCAACTGAAATAGAATCTATAAGAAGAGAAATACTTATCATCTAAAGAGGAAATCAGCATTGCCCCTACACCTACTCCATTTTTGCTCCTTAAACCATCAAAGAACAATTTCCACATACCATCAAAGTCTTTTGTAGGTCTGATAAGGGAAGGCATGAGTTGATTTTCTTCATGTAGTAAATAAACACCCATGTCTCTTTCTTCTACACCTTCCAAAGGGTTGAGAAATTGATTATCTCCCTATAGCTCATCCAAGAACAAGTCTGGAATCTCCTCAGGATAATTATTCATTTCTTAACCAATTATAAATTCATCCTCATCAAAGATAATACAATTGAGGTTTATGCTATTTGGTTGATGGGGTTCAATGTGAAATTGTGCCATGGGCTCAACCTTGATTGATACCTTAGTCCCATACCTTGTTCTGAAAGCTATGTAATACCAATCTACTTCTAGATAACCCCTAATTTTGGCTATGAATTTTCTAGAGAGGCATAACACAAAATGAGGAGTTACATCAAGGATCAACACATCCTGAAGCACTGAAACATTATGATAAGCATGTAGGGTCAAGCTCAATTCTTGGATGATACCAGATAGCTTTATGGAAGAACCATCAAGCTGCAGAACTCCCTTAGTATGTGTCTCATATTTGAGGTTTAGCTGATTATCCATAGACTTTAGCATTACTAAAGTGATAGTTTTACTATCTACCAAGCAATTATGTACATAAGAATCACCAATGATTAATGACATATAGAATGGAGGAGGTTTGACCACCTTACTTGATTCTTCTCCCATAGGACCTTGGGTTGCATTGGTGAGGACCTCAGTTTCTTTGCTTAGTTGTTTGCCTACAGTTGTTGTGAAACCTATCTTGGACAAACCTTCTTGAAGGATATCCACCTAAATGGGCATAGAAAGCATGTCCCACATCAGTACACTCACACTAGATTTATTCATGTGCTCAACAATGTTGATTGGTGGACCACCAACCTTTGCATGAGCTTTGGGAGCCATTATTGTTGTTTTTTAGATTTGTGAGTTTTATGGATCAGAACCTTACTCTCAATTTTGATTTTTAGGAGGTGTCAGGACCTTTGGAGTGATAGCAAGCTCATTAGGCTTAGATAATGAAGGAGTATTGACATGAGATTATTTGAATTCCTCTTGAATACCATCCATATTCCTTCTTTTAAACCTTATATTAGTTTCCACTGGAATGTATGCTTGGCTAGAACTAGCCTATTGATTGAGTGCATAACACTCTTCTTGCTCACTGATGACCATTGTGGCATCCAGCTAGTTTGGTACTTGATCAGATCCTTGGTCCTATAAATATTATCTTGGTTTTGTCATCATGGGGGTCTCTGTGTTTTGAGCCATAAGAGCTTGATTGTATCTATAAACAATAACTTGCTGCCATTGGTCATTGAATGCTTGGGTAAAACCATTAGTTGGAACAATGGATTGCCCAAAATATTGATCCCAAGGTATGGTCCCTTCAGCCTCTTGAGCCATATTATTTTGAATAGGAACTAAGGAGTTGGAAGAGCCTACAACATTTGAATTATAATTATTTTATCTAGCATAGTTAGGTTGTCCTTGTCCTTGCTCATGGTTTTGGTTTTGGAAACTTCCCTTGAAGGGTGGTCTATTCCCTTGATAAGATTATTATTGACGCTGATAAGGAGCTTGATAAGGTTTATTAAACTGAGCTTTTTGCCTTTTAACATTTACCACATCATTTCCCAAGGATTAGAGCATGCTCTTAGGTAGTTTTTCTACTCTTGGGAATCACTTGATCCACTAGTGGAGGCCTTTTCCTTCTTAGGTAAAGGTATATCAACAATTGTTGGAGTTGGAAGAATAACATCAAGTGGGGGAATAACTATAGGGGGTGGTCTGATTTCAGGGAAAAGAAGCATTACGGGTCTAGGAGAAAGCTTGCCAAACTGAACTAGGCAATTTTATGCTTTAATAGCCACCTCATAAGCATCTAACAATATGTCCCCTCCCATGGATTGGATCATTAAAACTATATCTCTATTTAGGGCCTTCAAGTAGTATAAGAATGCAAAGTTAGGAGACAGTTTAATAAAGGCTAGAATTCTGTCCCAAGCCTTTTGGAATCTTGTGTTGAAATCTTACATGACTTCATAGGGGACTCTCTTAATTGTGGTAAGTTGTTCTGCTAGTGAAAAATGGTCACTCTTGTTTGCAAATATTTTACACAAGGCCTCTCTTAGTTGATTCCATGATTGAATAAAATTAAGAGCTAAGCCTCTATACCAATCTAAAGCTTTTCCCTTAAGGGATACAACTAACAATCTGATAGATATATTTTTTGCAATGACATTATCGATATTAAAAAAATTAGTTGTTATTGATGTGTTTAGCAAGGGTTGTGGCTTGGTCTCCTGTAAAACATGGTATGCTTTTGAAAAATGCTACTGACATAAGATCATATTGTGGTAGATTCAAAGGACTTTGGCCACTGAAGCCTACAAAAGCTCTTTGGGGAATCATGGTAGAAAAAGGGGCTAACAAAGGTCTTCTTACATAGGTATACCTCATGACTGGTTTAGGAAAATGGTTTTCTACATATGGGTGAGTATGGGTGAACCTTAACCTTTTGGCCAAATTAAAGGGGAGTTTAACAAACTCAAAAGGAATACCCTCTAGATGCTGATCTTATAGTCACCTTTGGCATGAAAGATAGTTGTTATTCTACCACCAAATTAATGAGTGTTCTTCAGAGTCACCAGATACTGAAAGATGAAAGCTATAACCCCTGTAAAGTGATCAAACTAGCATCAAACTTGATCAATCTTCCTTGAAAATTATCCCACCAGGCATGCTAGAAACTATTGTAGGCTAAAATTACACCCCTATGGGAGAGTTTTTTAGGCTCTCTCACTTCTAGCTACAATATTGGAACAACCTTAGGCTGTGGGTATCTTATAATGAGGTTGAACCTCTAGGATTTTTAATGAGGCTATCTCCTCAGATGCTTCACTTCAACTTGTTTCCCCACACTAAAATCTACTACCGACTAAAGAAAAGGGAGAGAAAGATAACATGAAAGGAAAATCTAAGCTAAGGATGGTGATGCACCAAAATATGAAATGATCCACTTTCAACCTGGAAACCTTAACAACTACCAATGAACCTAACCAATACATAAACTAATCTAATCCTATCTCAAGGCCAAAAACATAAGTAATTTGTGTAGAGGTTGAAGGAAAGCCCTATAATTTGGAGGATAGAAATAAATAGGTCTATATGAGACACTATAAACTTGTGACACTTTAAGAAGGCACCAATGTCTAACACTTCACACAACCTGTAAGGAACCAATATAATTAAAGCAAGGTATATAGAGAACCCACAGATGATGAAAAGGGACATACATCTACAAGTTAAACTCCAATAATGTACACTTGACTTCAAACTAGATTAAAAAAATTCATCTTATTATTTCAAGAGAGTGTTACAAGGCAATTTTGATAGAGTAACTCTATCACTAGTCAAGGGATCTCGTTTTAGGCTCAAAAGCCTGTATATATAGCAAAAATGGATCAAAGAAGAAGGGGTTTATGTGAGAAAATGGAGAGGGGGGGTCATAAATGGCTGCAACCACCACTATTGTCCTTGATCTCCTTTGCATTCAAAGTATGCAACTGCTTTGATCATGAAATGAACCACCTAAGATCACCATAAATCTCCTTGAGCCCTTCACGCATTCAAGTCTCCCCTTGTTTGCCAAGACAAGGTCCCCATACTTATGTATTTAGTAGCGTCATGATCAAAACTATTTTGGGGGGCTGTCTGTCGAGGGTATGGCTTGAGATGCCCTTAATTGAATGCAAACATCAAATCTCATTTTTAAACTAGACCCAAGTTCATTATGGAGGAAAACCAATCCAAAATATTGGTTTTCCTAGATTTTGGAGGTCAGGGACTCGATCGAAAGCATAGTTTCACTTTTTCATTTAAGTTGTCGACCCACCTTTTGGTAGTAGGTGTGAATATCCCACTTGTGTCTTTGAGGAACTTTAATGATGGAGTTTGACCTTAATCTACATATTGATTCCACTTTTGATATTTTGAATACCAACAGTTACAGGGGTTGAAGTTGACATCTATAGGCCCATCATCGGATATTTGAATCCCAACAGCTATTCCTTTAGACTATTTGTTTTGGTCATTGTCTTTGACATCATTTTGGGCTCTTCTTCTCAGACTTTCTTCTTGAAAGAATTCCTTTGGCATTTTGTTTCAAGCAATTCCTCAGGGATTTTATTCAAGCCTTTTTCTCATAAGAGAAAGCCTCTGGGACCTTTGCTTGGGGTGCCTTTATGATGGAGAGATCCTTCAAATTTTTGTTAAGTGCCCTTCAGAACTTGAATTTTTTGAAGGGAAAGAATCCTTCAGATTTTTGAAAATGGACTGTTGGAACTTTGAAAATGGCTTCGGCTTTTGAAAAGGTATCTATTCTAAAGAGAAAGGACCCTTCAAAACTTTTGAAAAGACCATTTCCTCAGAACTTTTGATTCGACACTTTTCTCTGAAGGAATTCTTTCAGAATTTTTTCCTTTGACTTTCTTGAAAATGAACCCTTTACTTCAGGACAAAAGTTTTGAAAGAAATCTTCCTTCGAAAAAATTGTCTCGGACAATTTTCCAGATGGAAAAGTGTCTTTTAGAAAATTCTTTCCAGCTTTTGAAAAGAAACCTTTCTGAAAGGAACATACCCTTCAGATTTTTGAAATGGACCATTTTACTAAGAAAAGTGCCCTTCAACTTGCTAAAAAAGACCATTTCTTTAGAAAAGATATCTTTTAATTTTTTTGAAAAGTGCCCTATCTAAAAGAAAAGTACCCTTCGAGAAAAGTGTTTAGGATACTTTGTTGTAGAACAATTCATTTGGGAATTATGAAAAGGATCATTTCAAGTTGAAGAGTTACCCTTCAGGAAAATTGTCCCGAATAATTTTCTTGAAAGAAAAGGTCTTTGTCTTTTGCTTCAAACATTTTATCCAAAGGAATTATCCCTTCAAAACTTTGTCTTGGACAACTTGTCTAAAAGAATTCAACACTTAACACTTAGCCAAAAAGGGGTCCCAAAAGAAAATAAACACTTAGTCCCTATAAAGTTCAAAAGAATGAACAAGTAAAGACTTAGCTGACTAAAAGATTTTGCACTTCGCTTCTGGCTTACAGGCTTATCCTTGAACACTGCTGCTGGATCCTTAGAAAACCTTGCTTGGATCATCTCTGTTTGTAAATATTGGATCCATTTCTAAGTCTTTGATCCACTATTTCATCAAACCATGCAAGAGCTTTATATGTGGGCCAAAAATGGCCAATAGTTACCACTCATACCCTTTAACTAAATTAGGAATAATACACCAATATTCCTAAATTTTTTAAATTAATGACCAATGTGAGGATCTGTTAGACCCAATTAGGGGATCACTTGTCACAACACATTGTGTGAGGTAAGGTTTGAAAGCCTAAAGTCTAACACAATCACACAACATCCCTAAAAGAATCCTATGATTTAATATTTCACTAATTTAATAACAAGAAAAGTAAATCTAATTTAGTGCACACCAAAGCTTGTGGCACAGAGTGGGGGTTAGAAACAAAATAAATAAATAAATAAACTAAACATGTATTACAAGACATATACTCACATCAATGTATACAAAATCCTATTACATGAAAGAGAAGAATACAAATGCACTATCTATCTAATCTTACAAAGGAATAATAAAGTTAGGAATACTTACATTTGAAGATGCAGCCGCCAAGCCTCAATCTGCCCCTTGGCCAAGGTGCTTTGCAAGAGATTGTTTAGGTATGTAAGGATAACTAAGATAAATCATCTCTAGGCTAAACAACCTATCCAAGCATTCAAAAGACTTATCCACAAGACGAGATTAGAGCTCCAAAGAAAGTATTGAACCCTAAAGCTTTATTCCCCAAGTAGAATGTTTAATACATATATGTTTATTCACATGTCTTTGCTTAATTCTTCACTCTTAAAAATGGTGGTAAATGACCTTGTATATACTGTAGAAACTTACCCTAAAATCATTTGGATATGTCGATTGTGCTAGGTCGACCCGATTGACCTAGCACATTTTTGGGCTAACTCACTAGGTTTGTGATAGGTCAGCCAAGAGGCTAACAAAACAAAAGAGAGAAAAATACCCTAAACTATACTAGGTCAACCAGGTCGACATAGTTTGCTTAACAGGAAGCCTGAAAATACACTAGGTCGACCATGGTGGTCGACCTAGTTTGTTGAATAGGAAGAAGGGAGATAAAGCAAGGAAAAGAGGGATAAATCATGGAAAACGATAGGAATGGTTAGGAATGATAATAATAATCTTAGGTTACATGGTTTTATGAGACAAGTGTGTAGGTGGCAAGTGGTAAAAAGAATGACAATCTTACGAAGCATCGATGGTCTGCCCACCCCTTTCTCGATGCACCCCTTAAGGCATGCACTCAGAGAGATTGAGACTCAACATGTTCCTTCAAGATACAAAATGTCAATAATCAATCAAAGTTGAAAATATTATGTGTATACATATTCCCCAATTGAAGCTCATCACATGTCACTAAGGTGCAACAGGGGATGGTGCTTCAAAATAAAACATGATAACACACAATGCCAATGCTAAGTATGATGCAGTAAGTAACAAATAAGATAAATGAAAGGACATAATTGAAAAACACATACCTTTAAATTACCTTAGTGTCATAGATAAAAAATTATACTACAAAAAATGAAGGTGTCCAATGTAGAGTACACTAGGCGAACCTGTAGAAGTCAGTGCAAAAAATAGACAAAAATAGATTTAAAAAAAAAAAATAGGCATATAATAGTGAAAAGGATAGAGATTTTTAGGAAAGTTTAGAAAATTAGGATTGGTAAGGCAAGGTTTATAATATTGAAGGCAAATAAATGTCAAAAGGATGGCAAATGGATGACAAATGATTAACAAATGAGTGACAAATAAATGACAAATGAATGACAAATGATAAGAAATAAATGATAAATGATTAGAAATAAATGACAAATAATATGAAATAAATGACAAATTATATTGGAAAGAAAAGAACAAATGATAAGAAAAATATGAATGACAAAAAGGAATGTATAACATACCAAATCACATCGAGAAGTAGGTAAAACATAAATGGAAAAGAAAGATGTAGAACATACTAAATCATGTTGAGAAACATGTAAAACATGAATGACAAATGAAATATCCATGCAAGACAAATCTAACAAAGATATGGAAGAAGGTAAAAAATAATCTTATGTAAGATAGCCAAAAAGAAAAACATAAAGAAAAATATGAAAGAATGTTGAATGAAATGCAAGTCAAGATGTAAGACAAACATGAAGAAGGCATACATAAAGAAAAATATGTAATAATGGCAAAAAGGAGTGCAGACTCAACTGTCCACAACCAAAGGGTAGTACAATAATGATAAATGAAAGAAAAGAGTGATCCATAATTAGTCAAACATGTTGTTTTACTTTGAAAGATAGATAAAACTGAAACAAAGTAGTGTCAGCATGTTTTTAAGAGATGAAAAAGAGGGAAACAAAGAAGAGGGAAAAAATATCTGGAATCACAATTTGCTTATCAAGGGAGGGAAATGAAATGGGTGGTGGGGATAATGAAGGAAAAACCAAAGTAAAGAAAACTCTATCGAAATCAAGACACTCAAATTAGGTTTGTCAAAACAAGGACTGTCGACCTTAAGGACTCTAAAGAACTTATCTTAGCTAAATAAGTCTTAGGTCAACAAATGGAGTATATAGTTCATCTCATGAAGGCTATATGCATGAAAATTAAAATGGACCTACCTCCCCACAATGTGTTCCCTGTTCTTCAAGACCCCTTATAGAGTCATCAATCTACTATGAAGACTAGGTACTTATATGAGAAAGTAGGTAGCACTATAGAGTTTTTTGAAATCCCCTATTCCAATCTACTAGCCTACCACACCCCAAAGGAATTTGACTCTATGTGAAGTTGACTATGGAGTTTGAGCTTCGATTGGAGATATGAGATGTGCTTGTAATAATGTCCTTTGGTGTGATTTTGACTTTTGAGATTTATATGTTGCCTTGTATATATCATTGCCTTTTGTTTCAAATGATTTGGCTTTTAACTTTATTTTGATGGCTTTTTAATATTCCTCCTCCATACGGATTTGAAAGACCAAACATGGGTGTTAAAGGTGACTTTCATTTGAAAACTTGGGATGAGATTGCTAAGAGAGATAAACTTCAAAGAGCACGAGGTCTAAGAATCTTGTAAAACTAGGTGAAATAAAAGTACTATCTTGACTTCGACCTTGTTTTATCCAATGCAGAGATGAAAGAAAGGGGAAATCAAGAGGAATGACACATGGAATAATTTTATTTGTTTCAAATTACAAAAAATGTGACAAAGGGAAAAGAGGGGATATAATGACAACAAAAGTGTGATTCCTTATCATAAGAACAAGGGAAATGGAAGAAAACATGCTAACATAGATTGTTGTGAAAATTTCATCTAGCAAAAGAAGTAAAATCTAAAGTTGAGAACAAGGATTAATACCATGAAAATATGGTAATTCTATGAGGATGGTCGGGTCTTACAAAACAACTCATAAAAGAGAGACTCATGAGGGTACCAAAACAACATTGGCAAGTAGCAACATGAGAAAAATAAGTAAAAGAGATGGTAATTTTGTAAGGGATGTCAGGTCCTATCTGTGGTCTTACAAAGCAACTCACAAAAGAGAAACCCATGAGGGTTCCAAAAGAGAAATGTCAAAAAGAGAAAGAATACTATGGTGCATCAAGAGATAAATGCTAAAGAAAGGGGCAAAAATGATCATAAAGTTAGAAAGGCAAAAAATGACATAAAAAGATAAAAAATAAAAGAGATATATAAGGAGCCAAAAATGAAAGCAAATGACAAATGTGATATGTAATAAATCCAAAAGAACATAAAGGAAAATAATGATGCTTAGAAAACTGAAATTAAAATGCATAAAAACAAAGAAACATGAGACAAAAAGAATGAGTAAAATCTATGTTAACATCTGTATCACAGATGAGCATGTGAAAGACAAGTCTATAAGTCTCGAAAGGTTTCTTGAAGCTGGATGTGTTTGTTATTATGTGTTGGAGAAGAAGAATGGGCATTGCAAGATGCCCCAATAGGTAAGTGGATGTAGGGATGGGCATTGTAAGATGCCCCAAAGTCTGAATGAACTTGTGGATGGGCATAGTGAGATGCCCCAAAATGTGAGTTAGAGTGATTAAACTATTAAAATGATTTGCATTGGGTTGGTAGGTGCATTTGGAGATAGGTAAATGTGTTGGTGTGTTAGATTTTAATGAGGTTGAATCTGACATATGATGTTTAGGAGAGGTATGAGGAGGTAAAGGAGGACCATGTATGATATGAGTTGGATTAGGAATTTGAATTAGAAACTCCTTTGATTCATGTGACTTAAGAGGTTGAGTTTCAATAGATGCCACAACATGTTTAAATTTGTTCATGTTATTTATCCTTTCCTTATTGGTGTAGGAAGAAGGATCAATTGTGGTTTGAACAAAATTAGTGGATAAGGTTTGTTTATTAGAGAATTGATGTTGATGTGATTGTGGATCTTGAGATTGAATTTGAGAATCTTGATGGTAGTCTTGATAACATTCTTTTATGAGAGTGTCAAGATTGAAATGTGGACCAAACAAGGAAGAAATGAGAAATTGGTGAAGATCATGACAAGACTTATGAGAATGACCTATAGTAACATACCACCAACAAAATTTATCTGGATTGTACCATTTTGGAGGAGGTTTGGAAGGATCAAATTTCATGGGTTTAGAAGGTGGCAATTTATCCTTAAGTTGTTATATACTCAAGGGAGGGTGGGTTGGGTCAAAATTGGTTGATTTAGATGCTTCATTTTGAGGTTGGGAAAGCTTAGATGAATCAATAGTATGAGAAAAAGATTGAAAATATGCTTTAGTATTTGTTTGAGGTGTTTCAAATTGAGTCATAGGAAAGTCTTGCCTTTTTGCTTGGTCTAAGGCTTTTTCTAAAGTTTTAGGTGAAAAGATTCAAACTTTGTATTGAAGGGAAGGTTTAAGAGTAGTGACAAATAGTTTTAGAAGAGTGTCATCATTAATGTTATGGTCTACTTTATGAGCAAGAGACCTTCATCATTTGATGAAAGTATGATCAGATTCATTAGGAAGTTGCTTGGCATTGATTAAATAGTTAAGGTATTTTTTTAGGAAGGTCATCATGTTGGAATTCCTTCACTAGAGCATTGACTATATTCTCTAGTTGTGAGATGGAATGTCTAGGAAGCTGGTTGTACCATTCAAGTGAATCACCAACAAAGGTTTTGGCTAAGAGCTTGGTGGTAGCAAAGGTGTTAGTTTGGACCCATTCCTTATAGATATTTCCAAGAGACTTAAGAAATAAAGTAGGATCCTTAGTCCCATTATATGTGATAGTTGGAGAAATGTTTCCAATATCTATGGATGCAATAAATGGGGTTAAAGGCTCATTTTGAATATGTTGAAGCATTTTATTATTCATTGGAGGTCGAGGGATGATATTCAAATTGGAATCTCTATGAGGAGGAGGGACAAAATTTTGATTTGGTTGAGACATGATGACTTGAGATGGTTGGCTAATCATGTTGCATAAATGTTGTTGCATGCTCATCATTTGAGATTGATTGGAAATTTGCATGATGTTCATTTGATGTATGACTTGGGCAAGAAGTTGAGTCATATCAATAAGTGGATTTGAAGGTGGGGTATTGGTATTGATAGGAAGAGTATTATTAGTATTGGTGGTGGAGGATTCCCAACATTATTGTTAATTGTTTTAAGCGTGGTAGAAGGAAGCATAGTAAGTCCACCATTCTTGTGAGGAGTGTGGATAGTATTATCATCAATATTTTTGAATATTTGGGAACCATATAGATTATCAATTTGAGTATTATTATTTGGTGAAGGAATCCCAACATTGGTATTGGGAGGAGGATTATGACGAAGGATCTCAACTACATTGCATTATGTAGTGAGTTCTTTAGGCTTAGGAGAAGGGGAAGAAAGAAATTGGATAGTTTCATCAGAAATAATGAAATAAGTGAGGTTACTATCCAAATCCTTGATTATGTAATGTTATATATTAAGATAAGGCTAAAAATATGTCATCATGATGAAACAAGACTAGATAACCACACAAGGAGAATAAAAAGTGACAAAAAATAGTACAGAGTTGACCTAACACAAAAATAGGGACTGTAAAACTGTACAAGGTCGATCAGGTCAATCTAGTATAGTGTATAGAGATTGGAAGAAAAGGTAAAAGGGTTGTAGATATTATAAGGTTGACCAGGTCAACCTTGTATAGTAGATAGAGGCTAAAAAAGATACTAGGTTGAGAGGGTCGACCTAGTACAACAGGCAGGGGTTGATTTCTTATTTTGCCTATATCTTTGGTTCTACTCGACCATTTTGCAAACCATAAAATGCATTGGATTCATGATGATGTAGGAAATATGATAAAATTTATATAAAGTTATGAATTAAAATAAGACAATTTTCAAATAATGAAAATCAATAAGTACTAAAGGGAAACAAATAGTCAATTGAATTGATATTGGCCAATCTAATTGATGCACACAAAGCAAAACCTTGCACTAACACTAGCTAATGCAATATTTTGCACACACAATTGATCAAAGAGAAAGAAAACAACTTGAAAGTAAATATATCTAATTGGTCAACCTATAACATTGATTAGATTATTAAGAATGATTTTAAATGTGAAAGGGAGATTGGCTATAAGCAAGGTACTAGATAGTAATCAATGGATAGTTTTAGGTAAGTTTAGGATGAAAGGGACTGTAGTGGAAATGATACAATATTGGTATTGGGGCCTACCCCCTCACTTCACACACCACAACAATAAGGGTAACAGGTGCTTAGCCAAAATATACCATTAACCACACTTTATACTTGACTAGAGCATCAAGTCAGCTTCTCCCTTGGTGATAAAATTCAAGTAGGTTGGCCTGGGTAGTCAAATGTTTCAATAATTTTTTATGTTTATGTGATTTGGCCATGTGTGCATAAAATATAAATAGTATAACTAATCAATTGATTGAAAATCCCCTGATTAGACTATGTGATCTATTCTAAGCATGTAAAAAATTAAAAGGAAAGTTGTGATTAACATATATAGTTTATTCTAACTTTGAAATAAAGTATAATTAAGAAACTATATGGATAATAATATAGAATAGGGTTGATAGGGTTGAACCTATACTGTGCAAATAAAGTCTGAAAGTGAACTAGGTTGATCAGGTTGACCTAGTTATTTCAGAAAACAGAAAACATAAAACTAGGTCCACAGGGTCGACCTAATTGACTGTGTAGGGGTAGTTTTAAAGACTACAAATTATGAAAGGAAAGTACATAAAAATAAAGATACAGACGAATATAAATTGACCTTTGTGGATCAAAGATGAAAATAAATAAGATTGTTGATCAAGAACCTTGGAAAATTTTGGTAAAACCTACAAACTGGTCGATCAAACAATACAAGAACTTGCTGAAAATGTAGTAGGTCGACCTGGTCGACCTAGTAAGCCGAATAGGAAATCTAAAAACCTAAAAAACTTGTATTAGGTTGAGTTGGTTGATCCAATTTTTTGAATAAAATTCTATAAGTTCTAAAACTTGTACTAGGTTGAGTTAATTGAGCCAGTTACCTGTTCTTACAAACCTATGCACAAAGATAAATAATTGGGTCGACAAGGTTGATCCAATATAGAAAAGATATGATAAAAATAATGATGAATAGAAATGAAATAAGAGAACAAATTTTTTCAAGGGTTTGATTCATGTCAAGTTCACCAGAATATATGCAATTAGAAATACATCATGTCCTTAAATTAATCTTAGATCAGATGGGATATATCACACCTACACTTTTGATTAGGGGCATATAATTGTTAAGCAGGAGCATGACTAATGTGAGGATTTTATAGACCTAATTAGGGGATCACTTGTCACAACACACCGTATGAGGTAGGGTTCTAAAGCCTACAGTCTAACACAATCGTACAACAAAAGAATCCTATGATTTAATATTTCACTAATCTAATAACAAGAAAAGTAAATCTAATCTAGTGTGCACCAAAGCTTGTGGCATAAAGTGGGGGTTAGAAACAAAACAAATAAACTAAACATGTATTAGAAGACATATACTCATGTAAATGTATATGAAATCTTAATACATGGAAGAGAATAATACAAATGCACTATTTATCTACTCTTACAAAGGAAGAATAAAGTTAGGAATACTTACCTTTGAAGATGAACCCATCGAGCCTAAATCTCCCCTTTGGCCAAGGTGATTTTCAAGAGATTCTCATGGTATATAAGGATAACTAAGATAAATCATTTCTAGGCTACACAACCTATCCAAGCATCCAAAATACTTATCCACAAGATGAGATCGGAGCTTCAAAGAAAGTATTGAACCCTAAAGCTTTCTTCCCCGAGTAGAATGGTCAATAAGCAGATGTTCATTCACACTTCTCTTAATTCTTCGCTCTTACAAATGGTGTTAAATGACCTTATATATATAGTATAAACTTACCCTAAAATCATTTAGATATGTTAGCTGTGCTAGGTCGACCCGATCGACCTAGCACATGTTTGGGCTAACTCACTAGGTCTGTGCTAGGTCGACTAGCAGGCTAACAAACCAAAAGAGAGAAAAAGACCCTAAATTATACTAGGTCAACCAGGTCAACCTAGTTTTCTGAATAGGAAGCCTAAAAATACAGTAGGTCAGCCATGGTGGTTGATCTAGTTTGCTAAACAGGAAGAAGGGAGATAAAGCAAGGAAAAGAGGGATAAAGCATGGAAAGTGATATGAATGGTTAGGAATGAGAAGAATAAGCTTAGGGATCATGATTTTAGGAGACAAGTGTGTAGATGACAAGTGGAAAAATGAATGACAATCTTACAAATCATTGATGGTCTACCACCCCTTTCTTGATGCACTCCTTAAGGCATACAATTATAGAGATTGAGACTCAATAGGGTCTTGCAAGACACAAAGTGTCAGTAATCAATAAAAGTTAAAAATATTATGGGTACAAAAACTATATCAAAAAATTTCAATTCTACCCATTATATGTGTGTGGACTCATGTCTCTATGACATGCCCCACTAATATGGCCCTCCTTTCAAGGAGAAGGGAATGCAACCTAGTAGTCACCTTATCTCAAAAGAATAAGCATGTAGTAAGCAAGCATATAGTGGTATCATGTTTAAGTAGATATATCAATGAAGTTCATAATATCCAATCATAATAAGCCCTATGATGCATGATAAAGATCATGGCATCATCTAGGAGTAAAAAGCACAAGCTCAGAAAATAGTCAAGCACACACATAAGAGCACTTAATGTCACACAAAAGAGGTTTAAGGAGACCACACACTCGAATGAAGGCCATGTTCAAATGTTCCATAGTCAAAATAAGGCATTAAATAAGAAGTACACTCAAGTAAGCCATGTGATAGGATGAATACATGAAATATATAAGCAACCAACATAAGCATATCATACTAGTTCATGTATACATGTGTTAGAAAAATGTCTTGTAACATAACATATCTATCACATTGTGTAAGATGTAAGCATGGGTATAGACATGTGTAAGCATTAGTATATAAGCTCAACATGTTAATGTAAGGTGATTATAAAATAATGTAACATATATCAATCATGACCAATGAAGCAAATGCCTCTAATGTAACATGTCACATAGGTCAAGAAAAAGGTCCAACATTTTTATGCTTGTGTATCATGTATTTAGTATATGCCTGTATCACAATCAATTACCCATGAAACATGTTATTGAGTATGGTCATTGATGTCTTATATTTTCATTAATGTCAAAGAGAGCATGTGGTACTAGTACATTAATGATAGAGAAGTTGTGTTTGATAGCTTGGAGAGATATGACACATGTGCAGGTCCATAAGGATAAAGAAGTTGTGAGGAATCCATAGATGTCTTGGTGAAGTTTTAGTGTGTCATTTGATACCACTTGTCAGGATCTAGGAAGTAAAATTGATTACCATGCAACTAAACATGCAAAAATATCCAGAAGCAATAAGTATCTAGAATCAGAAACAACACAAAATATGAGAGACAATACCCAATTGTATTAATACTCTTCCAGAAGGAAATACAACAAAGAAGATGCCACAGTCTTCTTCCTTACACACCTCTAGGGCTCCCACACCTCTAGGGCATAAACAATAAATCTCTTCAAGAGCTCACTCTCTCTCTTATGGTCCCAACACACAACTCAAACACAGAGTTGGTGTTCACCTCCACCAGCCAGTAACAACACCACCAGTCAACCAGTCAGTAACAATACTGCCAGTACACTGAGTATACACACATACTCAAACTAAGAACACAACGCACTCCAAGTAGATCTCTCTTGATCTTGCTACCTGTTGTGTTGCTGACCTCCTCCCTGATCTTGCACACCTACAAATCAATATGGTTCTGCACACCTGCAAACCTGGATCTCGCGCACACACACACACCTGCAGATCAACTGATCTTACTTACCACATGTAGATCTCCAAACATGGCCTTGCACACCTGCTGACCAAGATCATAAATACCATGAAGAACCCTTGTCCTCCAAACTAGCACCCATGTGGATCTTCTACCAAAACTTGCACAACCTGTAGCTCTATATCTGATCATACACACTCGGCACTATGGTATTATGAGGAGCCAAGCTTGCTCTCTATCTAGCACCCCAGGGAATGCCTGCTTTGATCCCTCACACTTTACAATACAGCCCATGAGTCTCTTATATAGATCCCATGCAAACAATAATTAGACATCTAATTACAATAATTAGATCCGCAGCTCAAGACTAAAATTAGCCTCTTAACATGCAAACAACCGGTTCATTAACTAACTGTTCGTCAACTGGCAGTTCTAAAACCACACAGGCAACTGACATCGGTCCCTGTCTGCCTGGAGGTGACCGACGCTGGCTGATCCTTGATCGACGTCGATTTCTCTTTTCACTATATATGATCGACGTCGGTTTCTCTACAACTCAGCAACCTCTCAGCAACCTCCTCCATGTCTGCATCACTGAAGCTTTTAGCTCCACAACCTAACAACTAGTACATTAATGATAGAGAAGTTGTGTTTGATAGCTTAAAGAGATATGACACATGTGCAGGTCTATAAGGATAAAGAAGTTGTGAGGAATCCATAGATGTCTTGGTGAAGTTTTAGTGTGTCATTTGATCATTTGGAAAGAGAAATTTACTTGTTCTACCTTAAGAGAAGTTAGACCATCACTTCAAATCATGCAAATATGAACCAATAAGTTTATGCATTTATTGTAGGTACTTAAAAAGTTAACAACGATCAAAGGTTTTCATGGAAAAGTTGTCTATAGTGCCAAGAAGGTACCCTGAAGATTTGGACTCTTGAAGTGTTTTCTAGCTCTAGTTATAAACTTTCAAAATTGCTCTAGTAGACTATGATGGACCAAGGACCATCAATTTTAACTACGCTGAAGTCTAGGGTCAAATAGTTAAGACGGATCAATGGTGAGTGTTCATCATCTAGATTGTGATTCAACGACGTACGTGAAGTCAATATGTCAAAGAATGAACATGTTAGTGACATGTGTCACAATCATGGAGTTTGAGTAGTAGATCTAATGGTTAGCATGAAACCTATCAGACAAAGATTCAATAAAATGCATGATCTTGTCACTAATGATCCAATAATGCATATTAAATCAAAATGTCAAAGGATGCAAGGTATGCAGGACTGTCAAGTGGCATGATCACGGAAGCGTATATCTAAGATCAATGGTGACCGATGCAGAGTTAAAGCTAGGAAGCTTGCAAGGAGATCAATAGAGTGTGTTTGATCAAGCTGTGCAAGAGCACAAGATGATGACAAGTTTTAGTTGTTTCTATATTTACACAATGACCATTGGAATTTGAATATTCAAATTAATGAAGGAAAAACTAGTTTATATTGTTTGAGCTATAACTTTTGATATATGTAGAATTTGATCACAATGTAAAAGACAAATTTGAAGAATATTTCAAGGTGTATATAGAGAAGCTAATTATAATGTTTGAATATCTATACAGTCAAAGTTATTGAGCTCCAAAGTTAACTAGATGTTCGTTCATGGTGTTCATATGTACATAATATTGTTTAAGCAATTGTGCTTTAGCAGAAGAGTGTTTTGGCATGAGTAATAATTTGAAAATGTCTTAGAGGTCATATGGAGTGGACCCATGTATTTAAAAGTGATATTGTGTTCTTGTTTTGCTTAATGTAGTGTTAAAAGGGTAATATGTCTTTAGAGGTCATATAGAGTGGACCCATGTATTTGAAAGTGATATTGTGTTCTTGTTTTGCTCGATGCAGTGTTAAAAGGGTAATAGGTCTCCATGAGACCTATAACAGCTACTAAAGCCTAATTGAAAGGTGTAGATACTTAAGTGCGACCCATGGATGCTATGGCTGACCTGTATGGATGGTATTGAGTTATGCATTAGTATGATAGAAGTCTTAAGGGTTAAGACAAGTATTATGGCTGATCTAGAAGTTGATATTCATGAAGACTCTATAAATAGTGAAGACCAAGGTAATGGTTTCTAGACTTACATGTGAATGTGTTGAGAGAGTATAAGATAGAGATGAAGGAAAGAGATCAGAGGGAGTGTACTCAGTGGATGGACTAAAGTATAGAGCATATTGAAGATGAATGAAGAATGCTCTACTAGAGTGATCCAAAAGGGGTGTTTAGATGCATTGCTTGTATGAAAAAGTTTGAGTGTGTGTTAAGAGTTGAAAGAGAGGTGTTATACATTGTTTCTCCAACTAGATTGAATTATAATCAGAGTTATGGATTTGTTGATTTCATAGGTGTTGTGTGGGTGTTTAACATCTAGAACAAGTGGGTGTTTTTTCATACTTAGGGGTGGGTACTCCTTGTGAAGTGGGTGCTTCACTAAAAGGTCTCATGTGTGTGATAATCTTATAAGACAAGTAGTACATGTATTTTTAGGCTTAAGAGTGGGTTTTATTTCCCAAGAGGGTTTCCCACATAGATCTTATGTTATGTGTGTGATCTTGCATCATCTTTCTTATTCATTGTTATGAACATCTTATATGCTTTATGAATACTTATGGTCATTGATTAAGAGTTTGAACGGATTAAAATTGAAGTTTAAATATCTTTCATCATTGATTCATCCCCCTCAATGATTATACCTCAAACAATTGGTATCAGAGTAGGACCTTCATTACAAGTTTAACCACTTGAAGGTGATCTAAGGTATAATATGACAAGTCAACAAAAGCGGGATTTCTCTACAAAGCAAGCACCATTGTTCAATGGGTCAAATTATGCTATTTGGATTATAAAAATGAGGACATACATCATGTATCTAGGGTTTGATACTTGGAAATCTATCATAGATAGTTATACTACACTAGTTACTCTTCCAACTAGTGCTACGAACAAGAAGTTGAGTGAGAATAATTCTAAATCTATGAATGCTATCATTTGTGGTCTATCCGAGGTTGAGTTCACCAAAGTGATCCATTACAAGTATGCCAAGTAAATTTGGGTCAAATTATAGACTATCTATGAAGGAAACTCAAAGGTAAAACTAGCTAAGTTGTAGACCTACCAAAGGTAATTTAAAGGTCTTAAAATGAAAAAAGATACTATGTCATCCTATATTTTAAGGGTTGATGAGGTAGTAAACATGATCATAGGTTTTGGAGAGGTGATTGATGAAGCTACTATAGTACAAAACGTATTGAGGACTCTATTACTCCCTTAACCATTGGTGTGTATAGGGATATGCGTGGCTGACTTGTGGCTTACATACCTATTTTATTTACTTGTTACATTTCTCTATGTTCTTAGATAGGTAATCCAATGGAATAACCTTGGCTAAGTAGACTATATATCAAAGGTACTGGTTAGTCTTTATGGATTATGTTAAGTATTCTACTATTAGTGCATTGATGTGGAGGCTGCCCCCTCAAAGTGGCTTTGCTATATTATCTAGTATTATATTCTGCTGTCAATTATCATTGTGTGATCTCTCATATTTGCTTATTCTACATAATATAAAATCATTCTATGTAAATATCTAAGTAATTTAATTATAAGTGGTATTAGAGCTTCGATTTGGGCAAGTTTCCTGCAACATTTTTTTTGGATTCGATGAGGCATGGCTTTTGGGAGCAGTGAGAGCAAAAAAACATAACTTGCAATTTAGGAAGAATTAATTTTTTTCGTTAGCATAGTATTGCTCGAAATAATTTAAAAAAAATATATATTTAATTAAAAAAAATAGTTTGGGAAAAAATTTCCCCCTTGCACAATTATAGTCATTGGATTTGTCTTGGCAAGATGATCACAATGGTATATTTTATTAGTATACTTTTTTGGTACCAAAATTTTTACCCTAGTGCACAAAGGTAGTCATTATATTCATCTTGATAAGGTGATCACAATGGTACCATTTCTTGATACATTTTTTTTGGGGTCAAAACCCTCTTAGGGTTTGTATATGGTAGGTCTAGGTACTCGAGGAAGAAAAGGGGGGAAGAAAATCCTAAGACTCCTACCAATGACATGGAATTTGAAACTTCAGATCTGGTGATTTTTTAGCTTCAAATAGGCATAAAGAACTTGGTGAGGCATGATGACTTTGTTATAGACCAAGTTGATGTTTTAGGGATGCACAAAGAGATTAATGGGGTTTATAATGAATTATATCTTATCACTACATAATTAGATGCCCTTACATCTCAATTTTAGACCCACAACCCTCGACTTCAGCATTCAAATCCTTCTCTCAACAAATCCCATGTTGGTATGAAACTAATGTTGCCAAAAGTGGACATGTGTAAGTTTGATGGTAAGGATCCTCTCACTTGGATTACCCAAATTGAGAATTTATTTGAGTTGCATAAAACCCCTAGTTCTCAAAGGGTGATTGTGGCATCCCTGTATCTGGAACTTGAGCAATTCATTTGGTATCATTGGTTATGTGCTTAAAAGAAAATTAATGGTGCTTCTATTACATGGACTATTTTAACTGAGGAATTAACAACTCATTATCAAAATAATGTCTCTGAGAACTATTTTAGCCATTTAGCCAAGCTATGGCAAATAAGAACTGTGAAGGATTATATTCATTAGTTTTAGAATCTCTCTTTATAGGTGGAAGATATCACTGAGGAAAATTTGACTAATCTATTTTTGGGTGGCCTCAAAGATAGCATCCAATTTGAGGTTTGAATGTTTAACCCAACATTTGTATCAAAAGCTATCCCTAAGGCACACATGATAAAAGAAAAAGAGATGGTCAAAAGAAAAACTTTCACTACTGGTCATGATTACAACTTTCTAGCACCATCATTTCCATAGCCCACAAGATTAACACAATGATAAATTGAGGAAAAATGAGCCAAAATGTTATGTTATGGTTGTGACAACAAATGGATCAAAGACCATCATTGTGCTGAAAAAAAGTTAATTTCACTTGAAGGTGCCAATGATGATGAAGATGATGAAGTACATGATGAGGATGCAAAAGTTCTTGAGGATGAATCTAAAGACTCTCAACCTACTATTTCATGTCATGCCCTTTCAGGTATTAGTACTCCCCAAACTCTTAAGGTGATGGGTTTCTTTAAGAAACAAAAGGCCACTATCTTGATTGATTCTAGGAGCACACACAACTTCATCTACAGTAAGTTGGCTGCTCATTTGAACTATTTCATTTATCTATCTCTAAAATTTTAGGTTATGATTGAAGATGGTGGTAATGTCAACTGTTCAAGAAAATTTCATAGTATTAAGTTGGCCATGGGAGACTACTTATTGGATTCTCCTATGTTTGCTATTCCCATGGATGGAGCTAATATTATTCTGGAAGTCTAGTGGCTCACCACTTTAGGAACTATTGAGATAAAATTTCAAGAATTATTCATGCATTTTCATTCTAAATAAAGGACATTTGAGTTAAGGATATTAAAGGCTAAATCTCCACAACTTGTTATTTCCCATCAAATGACAAAGATTCTCTATAAGCGTGTTGAGGGATTTGTAGCTCACTTATTTTTTAGGGAAGTATAACTAACTCAACCATCTCCACATCTTGATCTACAACAAATAATTGATGCTCATTCTGTTATTTTTGGAGACATATCAAAAGGACTTCTACCTAGATGTATGCATGATCATGTTATCACACTTATTCCTAGTAGTACACCACCCAATATCAGGTCATACAGGTATCCTTATGCCCAAAAAAGTGAAATTGAAAATATGGTACAAGAGATGTTGAATGCAAAAATCATTCGCCATAGCCAAAGTGAATAATCTTCACCAGTTGTCATGGTGAGAAAGAAAGATGACACCTAGAGGATGTGCCTTAACTACAAAGAACTCAACAAGTACATTATCAAAGATAAGTTTTTGATTCCTATCATTGATGATTTTCTAGATGAATTGAATGTTGCTCTTTATTTTATTAAGTTAGATCTATGTTCTAGGTATCAGCAAATCTAGATATGTGGTGAAGACATACCCAAAACCATTTTTAGGACTCATGAGGGCCATTATTAGTTTTTGGTTATGCCTTTTGGTTTGACAAATGCACCATCTACTTTTCAAAGTTTGATGAATACTATTTTTAAGCCATTTTTTAGGAAACTTGTTCTGGTATTCTTTGATGATATCTTCATTTATAGTAAAAATTGGGAAGACCATTTGCAACATGTGAAATAGGTACTCTCCATTTTGGAGCAAAATCAATTGTATGCCAAACCTTCTAAATGTACTTTTTGGGCTGGTGAGGTTGAATATTTGGGTCATCTAGTGTCTTATGAAGGAGTGAAAGTGGATCCTAAAAAAATTCAAGCAATGGTGGACTGGCCAATTCCTAAGACACTCAAGCAACTCTAGGGATTTTTGGGGCTTACTAGTTACTATCGTAGGTTTGTCAAAAAATATGGTAGTATTATAGCCCCACTCACCTCTTTGTTCAAGAAAGACTCCTTTCAGTGGACTGATGTAGCTATCTGAGGATTTGAACAATTGAAATTGGCTATGTGCACTACTCCTGTATTAGCCACTCTTAATTTTTATAAGACTTTTGTGGTTGTATGTGATGCATCTGGGTATCGTATGGGTTTTTTACTCATACAAGAAGGCAGACCACTTGCATTTTAAAGTCATTAACTAAAGGGTAAAAATCAACACAAGCCCATCTATGAGAAGGAAATGATGGCAATTTTACATGTAGTCAAACAATGGAGACCTTATTTAATGGGTCATCACTTTAAGGTAAAGACTAATCATGATAGTCTCAAATATTTTTTATAACAAAGGTTGTCATCTGAAGAAAAACAAAAATGGGTAACTAAGATGTTAGGATACGATTTTTAAATAGTCTACAAAAAAGACAAGGACAATGTGGTGATAGATGCACTATCCAAAAAAGATGAATCAATTAAGGCATTGCTATGTGCCATAACCATTTAGCAGACATATTGGCCAGAGGAAACACAATCAGAATGGGAACATGATAGTGCTTCCCATGATTTGATTCAAAATCTTTAGCAAGGTTTAGGTGGATTTGAAAAATTCACATGGAAAGGTAATGCATTATGGTATAAAGACATATTGTACCTATGTAAGAATTCTCTTCTTAAAAAAAAAATCCTTCAATAACTTCATGCAACTCCAATTGGGGTTCATTTAGGATTGTTGAAAACCTATCATAGAATCAAAGTCTTTTATAGCCTTTATCCATCCCTAGCCAACATTGGGAAGAGGTATCTATGGATTTCATTATAGGGTTACCAAGATCTGATGGTCAAAATGTTATCATGGTTATTGTAGATCATCTCAGTAAGTATTCTCATTTTTGTTCATATTCCCAACCATTTATTGCTAGTACAGTAGCTGCTATTTTTCTCAATATAATTTAGAAATTGCATGAAACCCTTAAGATCATTATCAGTGATAGAGATCCCATTTTTACTAGTAATTTTTGGACTAAGTTATTTATGTTTAGGAACCCAATTGGCTCATAGTTCATCCTATCATCCTCAATCTGATGGACAAACTGAGGTAGTCAACAAATGTCTAGAAGTATCTCTCCATTGTTTTGTTTATGATAAATAGGATAAATGGGTTCATTGGCTACCACTTGTTAAATGATGGTATAATACTTTTGTTCATAGTTCTTCCAAAATGTCTCCTTTTGTGACACTATATATATACCACCCTCCATCCATAACTTCAACCTTGAAGGTCCATCCAAAGGTTCATGCCATTGAAGAACATATTCACCATCAACAGGAGGTCCTTGCAAGTTTGTGTGAAAATTTAGCTATGGCGCAAAATCACATGAAACAACAGATAGATCAACATAGAAGTGAGAGGCATTTTGAAATTGGTGATTGGGTCTTTGTTCACCTATAGCCATACAAATAGATGTCATTAAAGAAACAAAAAAAGGATAACAAGCTGTCCCCTAAGTATTATGGGCCTGATCAGATCTTGCAAAAAATTGGTAGTGTGGCCTACAAGTTAGAGTTTATTTCATCCACTCGCATACATCTAGTATTTCATGTATCATGCCTGAATAAAGTCATTAGACACAGAGTTTCCATTCAAACAAAATTACCAAAATTGGATGAGGAAGGTAGATTTGTTCTTGATCCTAAGGTGATCCTTCAAAGGCAAACCAAGCAACTGCATTCTAGAGTAATTATAGAGTATTTGATCCAATGGAAGAATTTGTCATGTGAAGATGCCACTTGGGATGATAAAGCATTTGTGTAGTAGCATCCAAAGTTGCCACAATATTGAGGATAATGTTGTTTTGAAGGGGAGGGGCTTGTTACGCCCTTAACCATTGGTGTGTCTAGGGATATGTGTGGCTGATTTGTGGCTTACATACCTCTTTTATTTACTTGTTACATTTCTCTATGTTCTTAGATAGGTCAGCCTATGGAATAAACTTAGCTAAGTAGACTATATATAGGAGGTAGTGGTTAGTCTTTATGGATTATGTTAAGTATTATGCTATTAGTGCATTGATGTGGAGGTTGCCCCCTCAAAGTGGCTTTGCTATATTATCCAATCTTCTATTCTGCTATCAGTCATCATTGTGTGATCTCTCTTATTATACATAATATAAAATCATTTTATGTAAATATCTAAGTAATTTCATTACAGACTCTTACACTCAAGTTTGATTCAAAAAATTTTATTGTAGAAGAAAGTCTTGATCTCACTTATTTATAGATGGATGAATTGCATGGCATCCTTACTACCTATGAGATGAGAGTTGATGAGGATAGACCTCCTAAGAAGGAAGAAACCTTCAAGGTGATCAAGGAGACAACAACTAAGAAGAATAAGTTAAGTATTGAATATTTTGATTTTAATGAAGATCAACTTGAAGCCATGATTGTAAGAAGATTGAGTGTAGGATCAGGAAGTATGAAGGAGAACTTACTTTTAAATGTTTTTCATGTGATAAAATTGGTCATTTTGCAGCTAAATGTCTAGAAAAGTTTGAACTCAAAGAAGCTTATAAGGAATCTCATGATGGATGAACATAATAAATATGAGGGTCCTAGCAAGTACAAAAAGTTATTTGATAAGAAAAATGGAAAGAAGGAATCATACAAAGGTAGTAAGAGCCTTTTTCATGAAGAAGATAATAACTCATTTGCAGAAGAAGTAAACACATCTGACAGTGATGATTCTTTTCATAATGAGGACATGGAGACATTATTCATGGCTTTTAGTGATGATGAAGGTGAATGTTCTTTAAGCAAAGATTTCTTTGGCATAGATAGCTTAGAGGAATAAGATGATAAAGTCACTCTTGAAGATAAATATCTAGATACTATGGAAGAAATGAAGTTATTACAAATAAAGAACAAAAAACAAGATTCATTGATCAAATCCTATGAGGAGAAAATTGGACTTTTTGAAGGAAGGCTGAGTAATGAAGTCAAGGAGCATGATGCGATCAAATAATAGCTTGAAACTCAAGTTTGTACTCTTAATTAAGAAGTAAATAGTAAGGATGAAGAGTGTATCATGTATCAATCAGAGATAAAGTCTTTGTAGATGAAACTAAATCAAGCTATGAGCAAAGATACAACTAATGATTTAGATAATAAGGATGAATTGATGAATGCTCCTAAAGATCTGAAGATTGAGAAAAAAAGGAACAAGAAGATGATGTCACAAATCAAGGACTATGAAGAACAATTCAGTGTGTTTGGAAGCAAAAATGAATGATGACACTAGGGAACATGAAGATACTATCAAGCATCCCAATAATCAATTAAAAACTATGTCTATTAAGCCTAAAATCCAAATAAGATGTGTGATTAAGGTATGCAATTGAAATTGAGTCATTAAAAGTTGAGTTAGATAAGACATTTTGTAAGGTGGAGTCATTTGTGAAGTATGAAAAGAGCTCAAATGATCTTGACAATATTTTGAGTAGTCAAAAGCATTCTAGTGATAGATCTAGTCTTGGATACAAAGAAGAATAAAAGCATGTAACTCAAGACAAGATAAAGGCTTTAAAAATTAATCATCAGTCAAGGAATGAAGGTATTGACAGAATGAAGACAAATCAGATCAGACAACCAAATGCTATGAGTTATGCAAATTTTAATGGTCATTATTACTCTTGTAATTAATTTGGTCATAGGTTAAAAGATTGTAAAATATCTTCAAATAATGAATTTGCATGGAATTATGAGCAAGACAATGGAAAGCATGAAGAACATCATCACTCAAGATAGTCAACAGGTTTACAAGGAAAAAATGACATCTTTTGCTACAAGTGTTGAGGATTTGGTCATATTGCAAAGTTTTGTAATATCTTCATCAAGAGACCAAATGATTAGGTACATAAACTGATTCATGAAACTTCAAGGAATCATGTTATTTCTCAATCACAAGGTATGTACAATCTGATAAAACTAATTTATTTCAAATGTTATGAGAGAGGTCACATAACAAGATTCTATAAAAATGATTAGTATTCTACTTCAAAAAATATTCATCCTATCATGAAGAGGAGTCATAGTGAATGGAGGATGAAGGTAAATGAAAAAATAAGATCAAAGTGGATTATTTGCCATGGCAAAACATTGAACAAGTTCAAGT
The DNA here is from genome assembly GCA_037957365.1 of Torreya grandis. Taxonomy (NCBI): domain Eukaryota; kingdom Viridiplantae; phylum Streptophyta; class Pinopsida; order Cupressales; family Taxaceae; genus Torreya; species Torreya grandis. The sequence continues at coordinate 456,373 of JARHVA010001335.1, read as the reverse complement.
ATCAAGGAACAAGCCTTATTTGCCCAAATGGACAAGGAAATCAAGTAGGATCCTGAAATAAAAGAAAAGATTAAGGTTGAGAACTCATTCAAACACAATATGAAGATGAGGAAGGACTACAACTCAAGTACGAGCATAGAGATATGCGATTCTCTTGAGTTTTGGGATATTTAGTCCCTCTATGACAAGTGGGTGTCTCTACCTATGCTTCTTAGGAGTTATTTGTCATGTGTGGAAGCAAGTGTATGTGCTCTAGGTATTGATTAAAATGCTAATCAGTACAAATGTATGTTCTCTTCAATTTGAAATATGTAAGGTATGCATTGACTAGGGGGCATGTGTGAGATGTTTCAATTTCAAAAAGCTTGCATAGTATGGTTTTAGAATAGATGACAGGAGATGGAGCATGATGTTAGGGGGAGCTTTTTAAGCTCTATGAGTAGTTTATCAGGTCCAAGGATCAGACAAGTCCAAGTTTAGATTGGTGCATGTCAAAGGGGGAACAATTTATTCATATGTTTGAAAGTATGTAAGTATCCCGAGCATCTTAAATAATATTTGAATGCACACATGATGTTTAGGAATGATTATTAGCATGTTGAGCAAGAGACCCTTTATCATTAATGTTAAAGGGGGAGAAAGATAAGAGTGAAGAAGTTCAAATGAGTAAGAAGTCATGATGAGGGTGTTTTGCCATCAATGACAAAGGGGGAGATTGTTGAGTATGGTCACTGATGTCTTAGGTTGTCATTGATGTCAAAGAGAGCATATGGTATTAGTACATGAATGATAAAGAAGTTATGTTTGATATCTTGCAGAGATATGGCACATGTGTAGGTATGTAAGGACAAAGAAGAAGTGAGGCATTCATAGATGTCTTGGTGAAGTTTTGGTGTGTCATTTGATCATTTGGAAAGAGAAACTTGCATATTCTAGCTAAAGATAAGCCAAACCTTTACTGCATGTCATATAGATATGAATGAACCAACAAGTTTATGTATTTAGTGTAGGTACTTAGAAAGTCAATAGTGGTTAAAGGTTTTCATGGAGATGTTGTCTATAGTGCTAAGAAGGTACCCTAAAGATTTAGACTCTTGAAGTGTTTTCTATCTCTAGTTATAAACCTTCAAAGTTTCTCTAGTAGACTATGATAGACCAGAGACTATCAAATTTAACTACGTTGAAGCTTGGGGTCAAATAATCAAGACAGATCAACATTGAGTATTCATCATCCAAATTGTGATCCAATGATGCGCATGAATTCAACATGTTAAAGAATGAACGTGCTAATGACAGGTGTCATAATCACAAAGTTTAAGTAGCAGATCTAATAATGAGTGTGAAACTTATCAGATGAAGATCCAATAGACCATATGATCTTGTTAGTAATGATCCAATAGTGCATATTAAGTTAAAATGTCAAAGGATGCTCAAAAGGCATGTGGGACTGCCAAGTCGCATGATCATAAAAGCACAAATCTAAGATCAATGATGATTAATGCAGAGTTAAAGCTAGGAAGCTTGTGAGGAGATCAATAGAGTGTATTTGATCAAGCTGTGTGAGAGCACAAGATGATGATAAGTGTCAGATTTTTTTGTATTTACACGATGACTGTTGGAATTTGAATATTGAAATTAATGAGGAAAAAACTAGTCTATATTGTTGGAGTTATAAAATTTGATATATACAAAATTTGATCATGGTGTGAAAGGCAAAGTTGAAGATGACTTCAAGGTGCATCTAGAAAACCTAGTTACGAGGTTTGATTGTCTGTAAAGTTGAAGTTATTGAGCTCCAAAGTTAATTATATGTTCATTCATGGTGTGTATATGTATAGAATATTGTTTAAGCAATTTGTGCTTTAATAGAAGACTATTTTGGCAGAGTAATCATTTGAACATGCCTTAGAGGTCATATGGAGTGGACCCATGTATTTGAAAGTGATCTTGTGTTCTTATTTTTCTCGATGTAGTGCTAAAAGGGTAATAGGTCTCCATGAGACCTATAAGGGCTACTAAGGCCTAATTGAAAGGCGTAAATGCTTAAGTGTGAACCATGGATGCTATGGTTGCCCTGTATGGATGGTATTGAGCTATGTGTTAGCATGATAGAAGTTTTAAGGGTTAAGACAATTATTATGGACAACCTATAAGTTGATATTCATGAAGACTCTATAAATAGTGAAGACCAAGGTAATGGTTTCTAGACTTGCATGTGGATGTGTTGAGAGAGAAGAAGATAGAGATGAAGGAAAGAGATCAGAGGGACTATGTTAGGACCCCACAGAAGCACAATTGATTACCAAATACAAGCAACTAAATATGCAGAATTAACCAGAAGTAACAAGTAACTAGAATTCAGAAATAACACAAAATATGAGAGACAATACTTAATTGTATTAATACTCATCCAAAAAAGAATACAATAAAGAAGATGCCACTTCTTCACACCTCTCAGAGGCTTCTCACACCTCAAGTGTACAGTAATTCTTTCCTCAAAGCTCTCTCTCTTACGGTCCCATCACACAACTCAAACACATAGTTAGTGTTCACCTCCAACCAGTCAGTATCCACTACTGCCAGTACACAAGTGCTCCACGCACTCCACAAGTGCTCCATGCACTCCAAGTAGATCTCCCCTGAACTTGCAACAACCTGCAACTCAAATGATCTTACTTATGGAAGGATCTACCTTGCCTTCCTCTTTGCTCAATAATCGAGTACACACCGTACTCCAAGTAGATCTCTCTTGATCTTGATACCTGTTGTGTTACTGTCCTCCCTGATCTTGCACACCTGTAAATCAATCTGGTTCTGCACACCTGCAAACCTAGATCCTACACACACATACACCTGCAGATCAATGATCTTACTTACCATGTAGATCTCCAAACGTGGCCTTGCACACTTGCTGACCAAGATCTTACATACATGAAGAACCCCTTTGATTCTCCAAACTAGTACCCACACTTGGCACTGTGGCACTAGGAGGAACACACCATGCTCTCTTCACACACAGAAGGAGCTAATATTTGCTCTCTTACTCTCTAGCACAAATTACAATACAACCCATGAGTATATTATATAGATCTCATGCAAATAATAATTAGACATCTAATTACAATAATTAGATCCGCAGCTCGAGACTATAATTAGCCCTCAACATGCAAACACCTGATTTGTTAACTAACTATCCGTAAAACTCACAGTTCAAACCACACAGGCGACTAACATCAGTCCCTGTTTGCCTGGAGGTGACCGATGTCGGTCGACCAATGACCGACGTCAATTGCTCTTCTGCCTGCACCTTACCGACGTCGGTTGGCCTGACCGACGCCGGCGTCTCTAACACTCAGCAACCTCCTCCCCTGTTTGCATTAGTGAAGCTTTTAGCTCCACAACCTAACAATCTCCCACTTGGAGATAAATAGCTGCACTGTACGTATACTTGTACTTCATTTAATCTATTTTTTGGCTTGTATCCCTCTTCAAGCTCAATCCTAAAGACCAACCATCACACAACTTATGGTGCACCTCTTGTCATCTAAGTAACCTGCCACATCTGAACCTACAAACCCATGTAGTGAAGCCCTGACCCTGCATAGCATGAATCCCTACTACTGGTCCCTCTCAGATACCTGAGAACCCACTTCCTTGAATTGGCTCCTAACTCTCTAACAGCTCCCACTGTGTGGGCAAACTCAGGTCTATACCAGACCTCATGTGATTTCAGACACCGAACTGTCCAGCCCTTAGTGTGATCCGGTTCTGCATCCTATGTATTGAACCTCGCTAACACCTGATTCACATCAGCTCCCACTGGAGACAAAATCAACCTGTGATCTTCCATGTCTCTCATGTCAAAGAATTTCACTGCTCCAAATTCCTCATGACATGCCACTAAACTAACCTTACCCTTAGCTCAGCAAAACTCTGTATGTCTGAACCTGCTAGCTAGCATACCATCCACATATAGTAACAAGATAATGTTGCAATCATTATCCACCTGGTAAGACAAACACAATGGTTACACTGACATTGGCTAAAGCCCTGCTTTGTCATCCACCTATCAAAACCTGTACCACTGTTCTACAGCTTCCTCAAGACCATATGACCTGGCCTTCCGTCTCACGTATCCATTCTCTCTATTCTTTAACCAAGGAATCCATTCATCTCTCAGTGCTTTCATACCGGCTGGCAACCCTACCAAATCTCCCGTTTGGTCTTGCATCCTGTTCATGCCATGCTCCTATTGTTTCCTAGATCCTTTCTGCTTTGTAGTAAGAAATAATTATAAAGAAGAGGAACAACGAATTTGAGGCTTACTTACCATTTTCAGTCCTCCATATGGGCGTTTGAGACTCCTTGACAGCTTGCTATCTGCCCAAAATCTGTTACAGTGATCGACCTCGATCACCACACAATCTGCATCTGACTGATGTCAGTTCCCATGTGACTGTCCTTTCTATCGATGATAGTTTCCTGACTGACGTCGGTCTTACCTGGTCATTGACATTGGTTCCCTGATCGATGCCGTTAGCCACCTTACCTGACACCACCGACTTCTCTGGTCTGCACATGATCGACGTCGGCCCCTGTCTATTTGACGTCAATTACCCTTGACCGATGCTGGTACCTGTGTATGCATGTGAGTGATGACTTTTTACTCACGACCTCTCCATGGATCAAAACCTTGTCCAAATTGCCCTGCTCAGAGATGTCCAGCCCCATCCACTGATCTCTGTCCGTCATCTTCTCCAAGAACACCAAGGATTTCTAGTTATTAAGTCTGTCAAACACATCTATCTTTCACTTAAGAACATGCATCTCTTTCTTGCTCATGTGACCAAGCCTACAAAGCCACGTCTTCGCAATAGAAGAAGAATTAGTAATTCAAGTAAGTAGATAAAGAGTACCTGCTTTCTTACCACACGCTAATTCAAGTGTATCTGCTATGAGAGTTCTTGTGCATCTCTCATCACCCAACTTTTCTGAAGCAATTAACTGCATCTTCAAGACCGAAACCTGCATGACCTCTTTCAACACCCATGTGCTGGCCGCCTACAATTTCAGCTTCACTTCCCCTTTGCCAATTCTTTGGCAAGGCACACCAGCCCTTAAATAAATCTTTCCAAAGTCTCCAAAGACTTTAACATGGAAAAATACTCTATTTCAAACTGCATGGAAAGAGGCAACAGAATCTATAAAACAAGATTCTACTTTATCCAAGAAACATCCCAGAGCATCCTGTGTAACAACACCTGCAACATCTGCTTCTTCAGTTTCTTCATGCTGATCTGCTACCAACCAACAATCTTTCTTTACCTGCTCTTTCTTTCCATAACACCATAATTGACCATCCATGCTTTTCAATTCCTCCATTCTTAGTGTACTTTTTTCTACCGTTGCTATACTCCCACTCAATTAGAAACCCCTAAGAGTGACCTATAACCAAACACAAATCTGCTCCCTGTAACCTTAGCTCTGATACCAACTTTTAGGACCCCATGGAAGCACAATTGATTACCAAATACAAGCAACTGAATATGCAGAATTAACCAAAAGTAACAAGTAACTAGAATTCAAAAACAACACAGAATATGAGAGACAATACCCAATTGTATTAATACTCATCCAGAAAAGAATACAATAAAAAAGATGCTACTTCTTCTTCACATCTCTCAGAGGTTTCCCACACCTCAAGTGTATAGTAATTCTTTCCTTAAAGCTCTCTCTCTTACGGTCCCAACACACAACTCAAACACAGAGTTCGTGTTCACCTTCAACCAATCAATATCCACTACTGTCAGTACACAAGTGCTCCACACACTCCACAAGTGCTCCATGCACTCCAAGTAGATCTCCCCTGAACTTGCAACAACCTGTAACTCAAATGATTTTACTTATAAAAGGATCTACCTTGCCTTCCTCTTTGCTTAATAACTGAGTACACACCATACTCCAAGTAGATCTCTCTTGATCTTGCTACCTGTTATGTTGCTATCCTCCCTGATCTTGCACACCTACAAATCAATTTGGTTCTGCACACCTGCAAACCTGGATCCTACACACACATACACCTACAGATCAATGATTTTACTTACCATGTAGATCTCCAAATGTGGCCTTGCACACTTGCTGACCAAGATCTTACATACATGAAGAACCCCTCTGATTCTCCAAACCAGTACCCACACTTGGCACTGTGGCACTAGGAGGAACACACCATGCTCTCTTCACACACAGAAGGAGCTAATATTTGCTCTCTTACTCTCTAGCACAAATTACAATACAACCCATGAGTATATTATATAGATCTCATGCAAATAATAATTAGACATCTAATTACAATAATTAGATCTGCAGCTCGAGACTATAATTAGCCCTCAACATGTAAACACCCGATTCGTTAACTAACTATCTGTAAAACTCACAGTTCAAACCACACAGGCGACTAACATCAGTCCCTGTTTGCCTGGAGATGACCGATGTCGATCAACTAATGACTGACGTCAATTGCTCTTCTGCCTGCACCTTACCGACGTCGGTTGGCCTGACCGACGCCGGCGTCTCTAACACTCAACAACCTCCTCCCATGTTTGCATTAGTGAAGCTTTTAGCTCCATAACCTAACAATCTCCCACTTGGAGATAAATAGCTGCACTGTACGTATACTTGTACTTCATTTAATCTATTTCTTGGCTTGTATCCCTCTTCAAGCTCAATCCTAAAGACCAACCACCACACAACTTGTGGTGCACCTCCTATCATCCGAGTAACCTACCACATTCGAACTTATAAACCCATGTAGTGAAGCCCTGACCCTGCATAGCATGAATCCCTATTGCTGGTCCCTCTTAGATACCTAAGAACCCACTTCCTTGAATTTGCTCCTAACTCTCTGACAACTCCCACTGTGTGGGCAAACTCAGGTCTATACCAGACTTCATGTGATTTTAGACACCAAATTTTCTAACCCTTGGTGTGATCCGATTCTGCATCCTACGTATTAAGCCTCGCTAACACCTGATTCACATCAGCTCCCACTGGAGACAAAATAAACCTGTGATCTTCCATGTCTCTTATGCCAAAGAATTTCGTTGCTTCAAATTCCTCATGACATGCCACTGAACTAACCTTACCCTTAGCTCAGCAAAACTCTATATGTCTGAACCTGCTAGCTAGCATACCATCCACATACAATAACAGGATAATGTTGCAATCATTATCCACTTGTTAAGACAAACACAATGGTTACACTGACATTGACTAAAGCCCTGCTTTGTCATCCACCTATTAAAACCTATACCACTGTTCTGCAGCTTCCTCAAGACCATATGACCTAGCCTTCTATCTCACGTATCCATTCTCTCTATTCTTTAACCAAGGAATCCATTCGTCTCTCAGTGCTTTCATACCGGCTGGTAATCCTACCAAATCTCTCGTTTGGTCTTGCATCCTGTTCATGCCATGCTCCCATTGTTTCCTGGATCCTTCCTGCTCTACAGTAAGCAATGAGTATAAAGAAGAGGAACAACAAATTTGAGGCTTACTTACCACTTTCAATCCTCCATATGGGCGTTTGAGACTCCTTGACAGCTTGCTATCTGCCCAAAATCTGTTACAGTGATCGACCTCAGTCACCACACAATCTGCATCTGACTGACGTTGATTCCCATGTGACTATCCTTTCTGCTGACACTGGTTTCCTGATCGACGTCGGTCTTACCTGGTCGCCGACATCAGTTCCCTGATCGACGCCCACAGCCACCTTGCCTGACACCACCGTCTTCTCTGGTCTGCACATGATCGACATCGGCCCTTGTCTATTTGACGTCGGTTACCCTTGACCAACGCCGGTACCTGTGTATGCCTGTGAGTGATGAATTTTTACTCACGAGCTCTCCATAAATCAAAACCCTATCCAAAATGCCTTGCTCAGAGATGTCCAACCCATCCACTGATCTCTATTTGTTATCTCCTCCAAAAACACCAAGGCTTTCCAGTTCTTAAGTCTGTCAAACACATCTATTTTATGCTTAAGAACATGCATCTCCTTCTTGCTCATGTGACCAAGCCTACAAAGACACGTCTTCGCAACAGAAGAAGAATTAGTAATACAAGCAAGTAGATAAAGAGTACCTGCTTTCTTACCACACTCTAATTCAAGTGTATCCACTGTGAGAGTTCTTGTGCATCTCTCATCACCCAACTTTTTTGAAGCAATTAGCCACATCTTTAAGACCAGGACCTGCATGACCTCCTTCAACACCCATGTGTTGGCCGCCTGCGATTTCAACTTCACTTCCCCTTTGCCAATTCTTTGGCAAGGCACACCAACCCCTAAATAAATCTTTTCAAAGTCTCCAAAGACCTTAACATAGAAAAATACTCTATTTCGGACTGCATGGAAAGAGGCAATAAAATCTATAAAACAAGATTCTACTTTATGCAAGAAACATCTCAGAGCATCCTGTGCAATAACACCTGCAACATCTGCTTCTTCAATTTCTTTATGCTGATTTGCTACCAACCAACAATCTTTCTTTACCTTCTCTTTCTTTCCATAACATCGTAATTGACCATCCATGCTTTTCAATTCCTCCATTCTTAGTGTACTTTCTTTTGTCGTTGCTATACTCCCACTCAATCAAAAACCCCTAAGAGTGACCTGTAATCAAACACAAATCTGCTCCCTACAACCTTAGCTTTGATACCAACTGTTAGGACCCCACGAAAGCACAATTGATTACCAAATACAAGCAACTGAATATGCAGAATTAACCAGAAGTAACAAGTAACTAGAATTCAAAAACAACATAAAATATGAGAGATAATACCCAATTGTATTAATACTCATCCAAAATAAAATAAAATAAATAAGATGCCACTTCTTCTTCACACCTCTCAGAGGCTTCCCACACCTCAAGTGTACAGTAATTCTTTCCTCAAAGCTCTCTCTCTTACGGTCCCAACACACAACTCAAACATAGAGTTGGTGTTCACCTCCAACCAGTCAGTATCCACTACTGCCAGTACACAAGTGCTCCACGCACTCCACAAGTGCTCCACGCACTCCAAGTAGATCTCCTCTAAACTTGTAACAACCTGCAACTCAAACGATCTTACTTATAGAAGGATCTACCTTACCTTCCTCTTTGCTTAATAATCGAGTACACACCGTACTCCAAGTAGATCTCTCCTGATCTTGCTACCTATTGTGTTTCTGTCTTCCCTGATCTTGCACACCTGAAAATCAATCTGGTTCTGCACACCTGCAAACCTAGATCCTACACACACATACACCTGCAGATCAATGATCTTACTTACCATGTAGATCTCCAAACATGGCCTTGCACACCTGCTAACCAAGATCCTACATACATGAAGAACCCCTCTGATTCTCCGAACCAGTACCCACACTTGGCACTGTGGCACTAAGAGGAACACACCATGCTCTCTTCATACACAGAAGGAGCTAATATTTGCTTTCTTACTCTCTAACACAAATTAAAATACAACCCATGAGTCTCTTATATAGATCTCATGCAAATAATAATTAGACATCTAATTACAATAATTAGATCTACAGCTTGAGACTATAATTAGCCCTCAACATGCAAACACTCAGTTCGTTAACTAATTGTCTGTAAAACTCACAGTTGGAACTGCACAGGCGACCGACGTCTGTCCTTATCTGCCTGGAGGTGATCGACGTCCGCTGACCAATGACTGATATCAGTTGCTCTTCTGTCTATACCTTACCGACGTTAGTTGGCCTGACTGACGCTGGTGTTTATGACACTTAGCAACCTCCTCCCCTGTTTGCATCAGTGAAGCTTTTAACTCCACAACCTAACAATCTCCCACTTGGAGATAAATAGCTGCACTGTACTTATACTTGTACCCTGTCTAATCTATTTCCTGGCTTGTATCCCTCTTCAAACTCAATCCTAAAGACCAACCACCACACAACCTGTGGTGCACCACCTGTCATCCGAGTAACCTGCCACATTCGAACCTACAAACCCATGTAGTGAAGCCCTGACCTTGCATAGCATGAATCCCTGTTGCTGGTCCCTCTCAAATACCTGAGAACCCACTTCTCTGAATTGGATCTTAACTCTCTAACAACTCCCACTGCATGGGCAAACTTAGGTCTATACCAAACTTCATGTGATTTCAGACACTAAACTATCCAGCCCTTGGTGTGATCTGATTCTGCATCCTGCGCATTGAACCTTGCTAACACCTAATTCACATCAGCTCCCACTGGAGACAAAATCAACCTATGATCTTCCATGTCTCTCATGCCAAAGAATTTTGCTGCTCCAAATTCCTCATGACATGCCACTGAACTAACCTTACCCTTAGCTCAGCAAAAATCTGTATGTCTGAACCTGCTAGCTAGCATACCATCCAAATATAGTAATAGGATATTGTTGCAATCCTTATCCACCTGGTAAGATAAACATAATGGTTACATTGACATTGACTAAAGCCCTGCTTTGTCATCCACCTGTCAAAATTTATACCACTGTCTTGCAGTTTCCTCAAGACCATATGACCTGGCCTTTCGTCTCACGTATCCATTCTTTCTATTCTTTAACCAAGAAATCTATTTGTCTCTCAGTGCTTTCATATCGGCTGGCAACCCTACCAAATCTCTCGTTTGGTCCTGCATCCTGTTCATGCCATGCTCCCACTGTTTCCTGGATCCTTCTCGCTCTGCAATAAGCAACAAATATAAAGAAGAGGAACAACAAATTTGAGGCTTACTTACCACTTTCAGTCCTCCATATGGGCGTTTGAGACTCCTTGACAGCTTGTTGTCTGCCCAAAATCTGTTACAGTGATCGACCTTGGTCACCACACAATCTACATCCGATCGATGTCGGTTCCCATGCGACTGTCCTTTATGCCAACGCCAGTTTCCTGACTGACATCGGTCTTACCTGGTCACCGACATCAGTTCCCTGATCAATGCCGACAACCACCCTACCTGACACCACCGACTTCTCTGGTCTGCACATGACCGACGTTGGCCCCTGTTTATTCGACATCAGTTACCCTTGATCGATGCCAGTACCTGTGTATGCCTGTGAGTGATGACTTTTTACTCATGAGCTCTCCATGGATCAAAACCCTGTCCAAACTGCCCTGCTCAGAGATGTCCAGCCCCATCCACTGATCTCTATTTGTCATCTCCTCCAAGAACACCAAGGCTTTCCAGTTCTTAAGTCTATCAAACACATCTATCTTCTGCTTAAGAACATGCATCTCTTTTTTGCTCATGTGACCAAGCCTACAAAGCCACGTCTTCACAACAAAAGAAGAATCAGTAATACAAGCAAGTAGATAAAGAGTACTTGCTTTCTTACCACATGCTAATTCAAGTGTATTCGCTATGAGAGTTCTTATGCATCTGTCATCACCCAACTTTCCTGAAGCAATTAGCCACATCTTCAAGATCGGGACCTGCATGACCTCCTTCAACACCCATGTGTTGGCCGCCTGCAATTTCAGCTTCACTTCCCCTTTGCCAATTCTTTGGCAAGGCACACCAGCCCCTAAATAAATCTTTCCAAAGTATCCAAAGACTTTAACATGGAAAAATACTCTATTTCAGACTGCATGGAAAGAGGCAATAAAATCTATAAAATAAGATTCTACTTTATCCAAGAAACATCCCAGAGCATCTTGTGTAACAACACCTGCAACATCTGCTTCTTCAGTTTCTTCATGCTGATTTGCTACCAACTAACAATCTTTTTTTACTTGCTCTTTCTTTCCATAACACTGTAATTGACCATCCATGCTTTTTAATTCTTGCATTCTTAGTGTACTTTCTTCTGCCGTTGCTATACTCTCACTCAATCAGAAACCCTTGAGAGTGATCTATAACCAAACACAAATCTGCTTGCTGCAACCTTAACTCTGATACCAACTGTTAGGACCCCACGGAAGCACAATTGATTACCAAATACAAGCAACTGAATATGCAGAATTAACCAGAAGTAACAAGTAACTAGAATTCAAAAACAACAAAGAATATGAGAGACAATACCCAATTATATTAATACTCATCCAAAAAAAAATACAATAAAGAAGATGCCACTTCTTCTTCACACCTCTCAGAGGCTTCCCACACCTGAAGTGTACAGTAATTCTTTCCTTAAAGCTCTCTCTCTTACGGTCCCAACACACAACTCAAACACATAGTTGGTGTTCACCTCCAACCAGTCAGTATCCACTACTGCTAGTACACAAGTGCTCCACGCACTCCAAGTAGATCTCCTCTAAACTTGCAACAACTTGTAACTCAAACGATCTTACTTATGCAAGGATCTACCTTGCCTTCCTCTTTGCTCAATAATCGAGTACGCACCATACTGCAAGTAGATCTCTCCTGATCTTTCTACCTATTGTGTTGCTGTCCTCCCTGATCTTGCACACCTGCAAATCAATCTAGTTCTACACACCTGCAAACCTGGATCTTGCACACACATACACCTGCAGATCAATGATCTTACTTACCATGTAGATCTCCAAATGTGGCCTTGCACATCTGCTGACCAAGATCCTACATACATGAAGAACCCCTCTAATTCTCTAAACTAGTACCCACACTTGGAACTGTGGCACTAGGAGGAACACACCATGCTCTCTTCACACACAGAAGGAGCTAATATCTGCTCTCTTACTCTCTAGCATAAATTACAACACAACCCATGAGTCTATTATATAGATCTCATGCAAACAATAATTAGACATCTAATTACAATAATTAGATCTGCTGCGTGAGACTATAATTAACCCTCAACATGCAAACACCCAGTTAGTTAACTAACTATCCGTAAAACTCATAGTTCAAATTGCACAAGCGACTGACGTCGATCCCTGTCTGCCTGGAGGTGACCGACGTCGGCTGACCAATGACCGATGTCGGTTGCTCTTCTGTGTGCACCTTGTCGACGTCGGTTGGCTTGACCGACATCGATGTCTGTGATACTCAGCAACCTCCTCCCCTATTTGCATCAGTGAAGCTTTTAGCTGCACAACCTAACAGAGTGTGCTCAGTGGATGGACTGAAGTATAGATCAGATTGAGGATGAGCGAAGAATCTTAGAGTGCTCCAAAATGGGTGTTTGGATGCATTACTTGTATGAGAAAGTTTGAGTGTGTGTGAAGAGTTGAAAGAGAGGTGTTATACATTGTTTATCCAATTAGATTGAATTGCAATCAGATTTATGGAGTTGTTGATTTCATAAGTGTTGTGTGGGTGCTCAACATCTAGAACAAGTGGGTGTTTGTTCATACTTAGGGGTGGGTGCTCCTTGTGAAGTGGGTACTTCACTAAAAGGTCTCATGTTTGTGATCATCTTATAGGACAAGTAGTCCCTATATTTTCAAGCTTGAGAGTGGGTTTTATTACCCAAGAGGGTTTCCCACCTAGATCTTATGTTATGTGTGTGATATTGCACCATATTTCTTATTCATTGTTATGAACATCTTGTATGATTTATGAATGCTTGTGGTCATTGATTAAGAGTTTGAAAGAATTACAATTAAAGTTTGAAATATCTTGCATCACTAATTCACCCCCCACTCTTAGTGATTGTACCTCCAACACGTGTGTATAGAAAGGAAATGATATACTATCTACCAACATAAAGTAACAACAGATACACAAAATCTAGTAAAATTATGTATGATAAATATTTTATGTATTTTTCCTTTATTTGAATGTTTTTGTATTTTCTTGATTATTTGATTTATTTGTATTTTTTCATATTTAGGATGATAATCAAAGAAGCTATGGATAGGGAAAAAATGTTATTAGAGTCTAAGGGACTCGTTAATGGAATGCCTATTATTGGGTGGGTTGATCCATAGTTACTAGTTTGATTTAATAGTTCAATAAATGTATTGGGACATGCATCATTTCATGTGACACCCACATTAGTTTATTAGTAAGTTGATTTTACTTGTCAGGAGGTTAGTTTATTGGGTGGTTGAATCCATTGGGTAATTGTCATTGGTAAACTTCTCAAAAGCCTTTATAAGCCTCTTTATATAAAAATAAACTAAGTTTTTACCATTAAAAATAATTTTAAACATTATTCCTTCATTGTTATCGATCCAATAGTGGTACTAGAGCTTGGTTAATCAAGTGAAGGTAAAATGAAGAGAAAGGAATGATGTAAGGTCCATGAAAAACCATGTGAAGGAGATAGAAATCATTTTTTATACCAAAGGTATGACCAAAAATTATTTTTTATGTCTGTCAAACATGATTTGTACGGCCTCCATTCCCTGAATTAATTTTTGTAGCTTTACCAAGATCATGTTTGGAAGCCATGTTTGTTTTTGTTTTACTAGAAAACATATTTGTACAACCCAATCTCTCATTTAAATCCATGTTTTCTAATCTATATGATCAAACCATAGTTTTTTACAACCCAAGCAATTCAAATTTTCATTTGTATGACTTTTCATTGTTGAAAATGATAAATACTTTCAAATGGTATCCTTATGAATTTATATTTATTATTGCTACCCATTTTTTATTTATTGTATGACCTAAATCCCTTTAAAAACTCTTCCTCTAGATTTTTGGTATTTCTGAACATCCTTGTAGAATTTGTATGGCTTTCAACCTATGAAATTTGAATCTGTAGTTTTTCTGTATGGCATTCCATAGTAAAACTCAATATTGATTCATTTTTGAAAGTACTAAAAGCAAAAATATATGGATTTCCTTCAATCTAAGAGATTATAGCATATAATATGTAGTAGTATAGCCTATGTATGGTCTGGAGTGTGCTACAATGAAACAAAGCATAATAGTGACTATTTTTAATGTATTTGTTATATTTTTGCTAATTGAAAGTTTCCTATATTATGTGGATCCCACAAGGGAAGAAAGATATAATTCTTTTTCACATACAAGTAAAAAAATGGGTGAATTGATTTCATATTTAATTTTACATGCAAATATTTATTTTTTAATTTTTAAACTTAGAAAAATAAGGGGTAAAAAGAACTTTTTCCCTTTATGACTTCAAGTTGGATGAAGATAAGTTGGCTAATTATTATTTATTTTATTTTTTTATAAAGGGGTCTGGTGATGAGATCAAGTGGTAGGGTTTGAGTACTTTATCAACACCCATCTAGGTTCAATACCCCCTAGGTCTTAGGGGACCAATTACCCTTGCATTTACATAGCCAGCTAGGTAGAGGGTGTTTGCATTATAAGTTGTATAAACTCTAGGTTGCAGCCATACATTGATCCCTAAGAATTTATACTCTCTCTCTCTCTCTCTCTCTCTCTCTCTCTCTCTCTCTCTCTCTCTCTCTCTCTCTCTCTCTCTCTCTCTCTCTCTCTCTCTCCAAATAGAGGTCAAGAGTTCAAACCTTCCAAGTATATTTTTTCTCAAAATTCTTTTTATCATAATTTTATCACATTCATCATTGAATAACTTATACATCGACACTTTTTTTGACAAATCACTATTTTTTCTAAAGGTGGTCATGTGACAAGTTGATTTAAAGGTTTTCAGATGTTTTAAACACATTAGAATGGTAAATTATATGAATTAAAATTTATTTATATGATTTTTGTAACCAATATATTGAAAATGATGTATAAAGGTGTATTTTTTGATGGAAATCGACACCTTCAAAATTACAAGTTTCAAAATCTCATCCCACACCTCTACTATTAGAGAATGTATTATCCTTTATAGGTCCAACAAGATCCTTATGATTGACAAAGTGTAAGTGTCACACTGGAGGTTGGAGGATTTGTTGGAGGCTGGAGGACTATTTCCCTTCTCTAGTTAGTTATTTACTTAGAATTTGGGTTCAATGCTTGAATGATAATTTTGGTAGCAGTAGTTTACTTATTTTAGTTCTAGTTTTGGCATTCTATCCTTGATATTCATGACATATAGTAGACAATATTGTTTGATTTTCTTTTTCTTGTTGCACAACTTCTCACCTCTCAACTGATAAGGAGAGAAGATATAACATTGGTAAGTCTTTGACCAATCATTGATGATAGTACGAGTTGATAGAGGTCATTAGCACTAACAATGTTGAGCAAAGGTCATCAAAATTTATTGAACATTAGGGAGATGTGCCATACATAGTATAGGTTGGTCACTTTGATGGACTTCTAGGTGGAGTCTTATGTAGATTGATGTAGTTGGACAGGGTTTGATCATGTTTTACTATAGTATAATACGATGATCATAGGGGATGATTAGGCCTTGATCATGTTCATAAACCTTTTATGCCACAACTCACCTTTCATCAACCTTTTATGTAAACTTGCCTTCTGTCAGGATCTTGCTCCACCAATAGAGCACATATGATTACTTCTTGTATTAGCAACTAAACACGGAATTCAACCAGAATGATAAGTAACTAGAAATATGAAACAACACAGGAATATGAGAGACAATACACAATTGTATTAATAATCACTCAAAAGAAAATACAATAAAGAAGATGCCACTTCTTCTTCCACCTCAAAGGCTCGCCACACCTCAAGACCTTCTTCCCTCTCTCGATCCCAACAATCAACTCCAATACAGAATTGATGTTCACCTCCACCAATCAGAAACAACGCTGCCAGTACACCAAGTACACAACCGTACTCCAAGTAGATCCCCTGCTCTCTACTGCTACCTACAAATCACTAGACCTTACTCACCATTGTAGATCTGTAAAAGAAGCCATGCTCACCTGCTGACCAAGATCATACAAATACGATGAACCCTTCTGATTCTCCAAACCAACACCCACACTTGGTACTATGGCACTAAGAGGAACACTCCATTGCTCTCTTCTCTCAGAAGGAGCTTATTTGCTCTCTTACTCTCTAGCACTCTTTTATAATACAGCCCATGAGTCCATATATAGATGTCATGCTTACAATAATTAGACTATCCTAATTACAATAATTAGACATGCAACTCAAGACTATAATTAGCCTTTACATGCAAACTCTCGATTCAACGAACTAACTGTCCATGCAATGAATAGTTTTTAAACTGCCACAGGCAATCGACGTCAGTCCCTGTCTGCTTAGAGGTGACCGACGTCGGCCGACCTCCTACCGATGCCAGTTGTCTGCAGCTCACACTTGCCGATGTTGGTTTCCTTCTGCACTGCAATCCACCGACACTGGTCTCCCTGGAACTCAGCAACCTCCTCCATGTTTGCACCAGTTAAAGCTTTTAGCTCCACATCCTAACAATCTCCCACTTGGAGATAAATAGCTGCAACTATACCTATACACCGTCTAATTTATACCTTGGCTTATATCCCTCTTCAAGCTTAATCTTGAAGACCAACCACCACACACCTTGTGATGCTCTACATGTCATCCAAAACTCTTGCCACATCCACATCTACAAACCCCTGTAGAAAAGAACTTGACCCTACATAACATGTGCACTTGCTATTGGTCCCTCTAACAATCCACTGAATTGCCCTCCAGTACTTCTTTCCTGAATTGGCTCCAAACTTTCTGACAACTCCCACTGCTTGGGAAAACTCAGGTCTACACTAGACCTCATGTGATTTTGAACACTTGTTCTAAGCTAAGCTTGAACTGTCCAGCCCTTGGTGTGCTTTCTGATTCTACATCCTGTATCATAAACCCCGCCAACACCATCTTCACACCAGCTCCCACTGGAGACAAAATCTCCATGTCTCTTATGCCAAAGAATTTTGCTGCTCCAAATTCTTCCTGACATACCTCTGAACTAACCTTACCCTTAGCTCAGCGAATCCCTGTATGTACAAACCTTCTAGCAAATCACCCACATACAGTAACTAGAGAATGTCGTGACTCATCATCCACCTAGTAAGACAAAACCATAATAGTAACACTGACATTGACTGAAGCCATGCTTAGTCATCCACCTATCAA
Source organism: Torreya grandis (assembly GCA_037957365.1). NCBI lineage: Eukaryota > Viridiplantae > Streptophyta > Pinopsida > Cupressales > Taxaceae > Torreya > Torreya grandis. Next base: position 438,429 of record JARHVA010001335.1, on the reverse strand, counting down.
AACTTGTACCACTGTCCTGCAGCTACCTCAAGACCATATGCCTTGGCCTTCCGTCTCACGTATCCATCCACTCTCTTCTTTAACTTGGGAATCCATCCCTCATCCAGTGCTTTCTTCCAGCTAACAACTCCACCAATAAATACCTGTTTGGTTCTTCTCCAAGGACTCACTCCTCATCCATGCCAAGCTCCCACTGTTTCTAGATTCTACCTGCATTGCCTCTTCACGTCTTCCTAGTTCTTAACCATCAGTAAGCAATATAAAGAAGGTGAACAACAAATATGAGGCTCACTTACCCTTTTTGACCCCCATATGGGCGTTTGAGACTTATTGATAGCTAGCTGTCCACCCACCATCCATCCCAGTGATCGATCTCGGCCATCTCCCAGTCTGCAACCGATTGATGTCGGTTCCCTACGCTGACCCTGACTACCGACGTCATTTTCCTAGCCAACACCGGTATCCTTTCTATCGACGTTGGTTCCTTCATGACTAACGTCGATCTTCCTATTGCCGACGTCGGTTACTATCTGACCGATGCTAGTACCTGTGATCACCTGTGAGTGATAACTTTTTACCCATGAGCTCTCCATGGATCAAGATCCTGTTCAAATCAACACAGCCCTGTTAAGAATAATTCAGTCCACTCCGCTGATCTCTGTCCCTCATCTCCTCCATGAACACCAAGGCTTTCCAATTCTTTAGCTTGTCAAAAATATCTGTCTTCTGCTTAAGAACATGCATTCCCCTCCTACATATGTGACCAAGCCTACAAAGCCACATCTCTGCAACAGAAGGTGAATCAGTAATATAAGTAGATAGATAAAGGATACCTACTTTCTTACCACTATCTAATTCAAGTATATCTGTTGTGAGAGTTACAGTGCATCTCCCATCACCCAAATTTTCTAAAGAAATTAGACTCATCTCTAAGACTGGTACCTGCATGACCTCCTTCAACCACTGTGTGTCATCCGTCTGCAATTTCAGCTTCACTTCCCCTTTGTCAATAATCTGACAAGGCTCTCCAACCCCTAAATAAATCTCTCCAAAGTCTCCAAAGACATACCCATGAAAAGATGCTTTATTTTGGGCTGCATGGAAGAGGCAAAAGAATCTGTAATCAAAGATTCTACTTTATCCAGAGCAACCTGTGCAACAACACCTGCAACATCTGCTTCTACACGCTGATCTTCTACCAACCAACAATCTCCTTTTACCTGCTCTTTCTTTTCATCAATCAGACCATTCGTGCTATTTAGTTTCTCCATTCGTAGCTTACTTTTTTCTGCCATCGCTATACTCTCACTTAATCTAAAATCCCTGAGAGTGACCTATAATCAAAAACACTACCAGATCTGAAACCACCTGTTAGTCAACCCAACCAAAAGCTCTGATACCACTTGATGGTATCAGCTCTTGAACCTACAACCAAGGCTCTGATACTAACTTGTCAGGATCTTGCTCCACCAATAGAGCACATATGATTGCTTCTTGTATTAGCAACTAAACACGAAATTCAACCAGAATGATAAGTAACTAGAAATATGAAACAACACAAGAATATGAGAGACAATACATAATTGTATTAATAATCACTCAGAAGAAAATACAATAAAGAAGATGCCACTTCTTCTTCCACCTCAAAGGCTCGCCACACCTCAAGACCTTCTTCCCTCTCTCTCTCGGTCCCAACAATCAACTCCAATATAGAATTGATGTTCACCTCCACCAGCCAGAAACAACGCTGCCAGTACACCAAGTACACAACCGTACTCCAAGTAGATCTCCTGCTCTCTGCTGCTACCTACAAATCACTAGACCTTACTCAGCATTGTAGATCTCCAAAAGAAGCCATTCTCACCTGCTGACCAAGATCATACAAATATGAAGAACCCTTTTGATTCTCCAAACCAGCACCCACACTTGGTACTGTGGCACTAAGAGGAACACTCCATTGCTCTCTTCTCTCAGAAGGAGCTTATTTGCTCTCTTAATCTCTAGCACTCTTTTACAATACAACCCATGAGTCCATATATAGATGTCATGCTTACAATAATTAGACTATCCTAATTACAATAATTAGACACGCAACTCAAGACTATAATTAGCCTTTACATGTAAACTCTCGATTCAACGAACTAATTGTCTGTGCAATGAACAGTTTTGGAACTGCCACAGGCAACCGACATCGGTCCCTGTCTACCTGGAGGTGACCGATGTCAGCTGACCTCCTGCCGATGCCAGTTGTCTTTAGCTGACACCTGCCGATGTCAGTTTCCTTCTACACTGCAATCTATCGACACCGGTCTCCCTGAAACTCAGCAACCTCCTCCATGTTTACACTAATTGAAGCTTTTAGCTCCACATCCTAACACCTTCATGATCAAATGATATTTAACCTTTATTTTTTATGACTAATTAATCTTATTGATTTTAACCATACTCCTCTGAATACAACATTATATGCTTTTGGATTTTAAATTAAATATGAAAATTAAGATATCACTCTTTTTGTTAGGTTATGGAGCTAAAAGCTTCAACTAATGCAAACATGGAGGAGGTTGCTGAGTTCTAGGGATACCGGCATCAGCAGCGCAACCGACGTCGGTCAGGGGTGAATAGAAGGGCAACCGACATCGATAGGAGTCGATCAACGTCGGTCACCTCCAGATAGATAGGGACTGCCATCGGCCGCCTGTGCAATTTCAAAACTGTTCGTTGCACGAACAGTGAGTTTGTTGAACCAATTGTTTGCATGTAAAAGCTATTTTTGGTCTTGAGTTGTGAGTCTAATTATTGTAAATTAAAAGTCTAAGTTATTGTTTAGTATGGGATCTATTTATAGACTCATTGGCATGTATTGTAATTATGAGCAAATAGAGGAAGGCAGGGGAGATCCTTCCAATTGTAAAAACAAGTTGATCTGTAGGTGGCAGCAAGATCAGGGAGAAGTTCTACATGGTAAGTAAGATCATTTGAGTTGTAGGTTATTGCAGGTTCATGGGAGATCTACTTGAAGTACTTTGAGTACTTGTGTTCTGGCAGGGTTATTATTGACTAGTTGGAGGTGAACACCAACTCTGTGTTTGAGTTGTGTGTTGGGACCGTTTTTGGTAGGAGAGTGAACTCTTGAGGGAAAGAGATCTATACATCTGAGAGGTGTGGAAGATTGTGACATCTTCATTATATTTCCTTCTAGCATGAGTATTAATACAAGATTGTGTATTGTCTCTCATATTCTGTGTCATTTGTGAATTCTAGTTACTTGTTAGTTTTGGTATAATTCCATGTTTAGTTGCTTATACAAGGTAATCATATTGTGCTCTTATTGAGGAGCAAGATCCTGACAAGTGGTATCAGAGCATGTTTGTTGTTCTAGGTGCCTGACATCTGGTATCAGAGCTTTTGGTTGGGTTACTAACAGGTGTTTCAGATCTGGTTAGTGTGTGTTGATTATAGGTCACTCACAGGGATTTCTGTTTGAGTGGGAGTATAGCAATGGCAGAAGAAAGTAAGCTACGAATGGAGAAGTTTAATGGTAAGAACTATCAATTATGGAGGAAGCAGATTGAAGATTATCTGTATTAGAAAGATTTATACTTACCGTTGGGTGGGGTTGCATGCAAGCCCACGGATATGAAGGATGAAGAATGGGAGGTTCTTGATCGGAAGGCTCTGGGATCTATAAGGTTGAGCCTTGCATCATCTGTGATTTCCAACTTATCACAGGCTAAGACAATGGTAGAGTTGATGGAATCTTTGGTAAATTTATATGAAAAACCCTCAGCGTTGAATAAGGAAATTCTTATGAAGCAATTATTTAATTTGCAAATGTTGAAAGGTGGATCTATACATAGTCATCTTAGTGATTTCCATGGTTTGGTAAACCAGTTAAATTTAGTCAATATTATTTTTGATGATGAAATTAAGGCTTTCTTAATCTTATGCTCATTACCTGAAAGTTGGGAGAGTTTGGTAATGGTAGTTAGTAATACTGCGTCTGCTTCTAAAATCTTAAAAGTGGATGATGTTGTGAGTGTAATCTTGAATGAAGAAATTTGTAGAAAAAGCACAGGTGAATCATCAGGGAATGCTTTGAGTGTTGAAAGTAGGGGAAGGCAAAGAGAGAAGATCGAGCATGGGAGATCAAAGTCAAAGATAGGCAGGAGATCCAAGTCCAGGTATGGCAAAATAACCTACTGGAAATGTGGAAAGCAAGGGCACATAAAGAAATATTATTGGTTGGTTGAAGATCAACAAGAAAGAACTAAAGAAGTAGATGTTGCAGATGTTATAGATATTGTTGCAAGTATTGTTGCATAGGATGCTCTGGTATGTTCTTTGGATAAAGTAGAATCTTGGGTTTTAGATTTTGGTGCGTCTTTCCATGCATCCCCAAATAGAGAATTTTTTCATGAGTATGTCTAGGGAGACTTTGGAGAAATTTATTTAGGGGATGGTAAGCCTTGTCAAATGGTTGGCAAAGGGAAAGTGAAGCTGAAATTGCAGACGGGCAACACATGGGTGTTGAAGGAGGTCATGCATATCCCAATCCTGAAGCAGAATTTGATTTCTATTAGAAAGTTGGGTGATGAGGGTTACACAGTAACTCTCATAGCGGACTCTTGGAAGGTTACCAAGGGTGAACTTGTTGTAGCAAGAGGTAAGAAAGTAGGTATGCTTTATCTATCTACTTGTATTACTAATTATCCTTCTGGTTTATCTACTTCAGCTGTAGATTCGAAGATGTGGCTTAATAGGCTTGGTCACATGAATAAGAAGGAGATGCATGTTCTTGAGTCAAAGGGTATGCTTTTGGGTTTGAAAATCATGGATCGAGATTTTTGTAAGCAAAGGAAGAAAGTGACTTTTCTTAAGGAATCTGATGTTCATGACAAGAATAAGAAAGTCTTGGTTTTTAAGGAGAAGATGATAGACAGAGATCAGCATAAGGGGCTAAAGAATTTTGAGCAAAGCAAGGTTGATATGGACAAGGGTTTGATCCAAAAGGAACTCACGGGTAGAAGTCATCACTCACAAGTAAAACACAGAGATCGACGTCAGTTAGAGAACCAACATCGGCATCCAGACAAGGACTGATGTCGGCTATGTGCAGCTTGATGTCAATGACTCCAGATAGATAAACACCAGCATCAGTTAAGGGGAACTGACGTCGGTGATGAGGCAGTCACATGGAACCGACGTCAGTCAGGTGCAGACTGAGATGTGACTGGCATCGGTCCTTGAGACAAATTTTGGGTGGACAGCAAGCTGTCAAGGAGTCTCAAGCACCCATATGGAGGACTTAAAGGGTAAGTAAGCTTCAAATTCATCATTTCCCTTCTTTACACTACTTGTTGCTCACTAATGGTCAAGAACTAAGAAGTTATTAAAAAAGCAGAGCAGGTAGATCAAGGAAACAGTGGGAGCTTGGCATGGATGAAGGATGTGATTCCTTGGAGAGGAACCAAACAAGAGTTTTTGGGTGGAGTTGCCAGCTGGAAGAAAGCACTAAGAGATGAATGGATGTTCAAGATAAAGAAGAGTGAGAATGGACACGTGAGACGAAAGGCCAGGGTATATGGTCTTGAGTAAGCTGCAGGATAATGGAGGTTTGACTATTGTGTTTCTCTTTACCAGGTTGGATAATATTAGCTACATTATCCTATTACTGTATGTTGTGCTTGTTGTAGGGTTACACATATAGGGAGTTGTTGAACTAAAAGTAAAATTAGTTCAGAGGTGTGTCATGAGGAATCTGGGAGCAACAAGATTCTTTGGCATGAGTGTGTTCTGGGGACATTAAAGGTCACAAGTTGATTTTTTCTCTAGATGATTGTGTGAAACCGGTTAGCACGCTGATGGTTGGACAGTTTTATGAACAGTGTCATGATTCACATAATGAGGTTAAGTGCATGGTATGTACTAGACCTAAGATTTCCTAAGTAGTGGGAGTTGTCAACAAGTTTGGAGCCAATCTAGGAAAGAAGCACTGGAGGGCAGTTCAGTGGATTCTCAGGTATCTGAGAGGGACCAACAACAAGTGCACATGCTATGTAGGGTCAAGTTATTTTCTACATGGGATTGTAGATGCGGATGTGGCAAGTGATTTGGATGATAGGAGGTGCACCACAAAATTTGTGGTGGTTGGTCTTCAAGAGTGATCTTGAAGAGGGATACAAAGCCAGGGAACAAACTAGATGATGTATAGGTATAGGTACAATTGCAGCTATTTATCTCCAAGTGGGAGATTGTTAGGTTGTGGAGCTAAAAGCTTCAACTAATGCAAACATGGAAGAGGTTGCTGAGTTTTAGGAATATCGGCTTCGGTAGTGTAACTGACGTCGATCAGGGGTGAACAGAAGGGCAATCGACATCGACAAGAGTCAGTTGATGTCGGTCACCTTTAGACAGATAGCGACCGTCATCGATCGCTTGTGCGGTTCCAAAACTGTTCATTGCATGAATAGTTAGTTTGTTGAACTGATTATTTGCATGTAAAGGCTATTTTTGGTCTTGAGTTGCGAGTCTAATTATTTTAAATTAGAAGTCTAAGTTATTGTTTAGTATGGGATCTATTTATAGACTCATTGGCATGTATTGTAATTATGAGCAAATAGAGGAAGGTAGGGGAGATCCTTCCAATTATAAGAACAAGTTGATTTATAGGTGGCAGCAAGATCAGGGAGAAGTTCTACATGGTAAGTAAGATCATTTGAGTTCCAGGTTGTTGCTGGTTCATGGGAGATCTACTTGAAGTACTTTGAGTACTTGTGTACTGGCAGGGTTATTACTGACTGGTCGGAGGTGAACACCAACTCTGTGTTTGAGTTGTGTGTTGGGACCATTTTTGGTAGGAGAGTGAACGCTTGAGGGAAACAAATCTGTACATCTGAGAGGTGTGAAAGATTGTGGCATCTTCATTGTATTTCTTTCTGGCATGAGTATTAATACAAGATTGTGTATTGTCTCTCATATTCTGTGTCATTTGTGAATTCTAGTTACTTGTTAATTTTGGTATAATTCTGTGTTGAGTTGCTTATACAAGGTAATCATATTGTGCTCTTATTGAGGAGCAAGATCCTAACAAGTGGTATCAGAGCATGTTTGTTGTTCTAGGTGCCTGACACTTTTGAAGCAAATAAAACTCCTAACTTGATTGATCCCATATATGTTGGAGATACAATATTTTGATCCAAGTGTTGATATTATTTAAACCTAAAATTGGATATGGGGGGTATATCCTACCTTAGAAATATAAGGGTTAAGAATATAGAAATGACAATACACGAAGGTGATAATCAAATCTACAATAGGGCAAAAACTCAAATATAAGCATACACTAAATTTATTATGCTAAGTATAGGATAAATATAGAAAATACAACTAAGTTATGCATGGAAATGATAAAGAATTGATATACTTAGCTAGTTATAATGTTAACATAGTGTTAGGGTCGAGGGCATGGTCAGCTGGTCGGGTATTTCCATTGTAACTCTGCAGGTCTTGTGTTCGAGTTACCCCCCAGGCCCCGTGGTACCGGTATTAGTCGTGTCTAGCCAGTAGCGCCGGTCACATTAAAAAGTTTACTAGGATTTTGAAAAAAATAAATAAAAAAATGTTAACATAGTGTTGGATTTAGAACAAGAAGAAAATTGGCTAGAAAATGATTCTAAAATAGTCATTAGATTCTAGATCTGACGCTTCTAGAGCCTTAGACACTAACATCAGCCTAGGATGATTGCATCGATGCATGTATTTAGATATGGTTCATGAACTATCACTGATCATGAATTTTAAAAATCTTAGTTCTTCATAGTCATGGTGACCTTGGGGGAAAATGGGTTAGTGGGCACATAGTGTCGAGTGTTTCACTAATTTTTAGATCATTTTATTTTTATTTTTGAAAACAAGTAAAACTAAATAAAGAGGGGAGGTGTAGGTGAACCTGGATGTCTTTATGCACTCCATTTATCCAAACATCATGAGTAATCCTCTTTGACTGGGGAGGAATGACCTACAAATCAATAAGACTTAAACAAAATTTGGATTATAATGGTTAGTAAGTGGGTTGCCTAGCAAATGTTAGCTCCTAGAAGTATGAAACTTCATAAGATGGTTGTCAATCCATTTGTTAAAATAAGTTAAGTCCAAATGATGCTGATAAGAAATGATTAAGTAAATAAAGAAGAAAGTATTTTAAATAGATGATGAAATACTTTGAGATTCCGTGTTTTTTTTTGAAATAAACTAAGCTAATTTGTATAAAAGAAATACTAAGGTGATAATAGTCAAGTTTGGTCATTGTATTTTGATATTGTGTTATGATAGGGATTGAGAAAAAGATGTTTTAATAGGTTAAAATGGTGATTTTTTGCTAGTTGTTTTAGGGAGAAAAGTTTACATAGAGATCAATGCTGGTCTTCTGTGGATTGATGTTGGTTAGGCATAACTGACATTGGTCACTATATGAAAATATAGTTTTTTATTTTATTAGAAAGGTTAGATTTTGAGAGAGTTATGGAGAATTTTTGGGATGGTAAAAGGTTAGGATAGGCTCATGAGGGTGGGAATGAAGATCAAGAATGTTCAAACAGAGGTTTTTGGCTCAAAAGAGTGTGGAAAGTTGATGGGTGTTGGATGGCAAAGGGGTGTTATCGTGCATAAATTTAACATAGGTATTTAAGGCTATGGGGAAGGTATGAAGATACTAAAACAACAAATGGTAAGATAAAAAACCTTGAAATTGATTAAATAACAAAGAAATACTTATCTGATGCAATAGTGTTGTCCTGAAAGTAGATGGCAAGTCAAGAGAGCCTAGATGGAGTCCTAGGAGAATTTAAATAGCGTAACAATGCTAAAACCTTTAGTTTATCAATGGTACATCTCCTTTATGATTTTGGAAAGTATTTGGTTCTCTGGTTCATACACAAGTTCACAAAAAAAATGATCACTTGTACTCAAACTTAGCTTGTTTAACGTCTAGAGTAGAGTAAAGGTCATGGGTAGTCTTAAATAATCGATGCTGATCTTGGTCAATCGAGGTTAGTCAAGGGATGACCGGTATCGATCATGGTAGAAAAGGTCCAACTTGCTAAAAATAGTGTTTTAAACTTATTTTTGGTAGTTAAGATAATTGAAAATGGTTTGAGTTGGTTTGAGATAGTGTGGTCACATAGGTAGAAATAGTTTAGGGAGGTCAGGAAGTAAATGTCAAGGTAAGAAATGGTCTTAGGAAGTTAATATTTAAATGTTGGGGTAAGAAGCAGTCTTAGGGAAAGGTGGCGGGAAGTTAGCTATGGGCTTGGTCTCAGGGTGAGGTGTAAATATAAGTTTATTAGCTTAATTAATTAAATAATTTAGCTAAATGTGGGTAGGGGGTCAATGGAAGTTTAAGGGGGTTAAGAAATATTTTAATCAAAGGGGGATAAGGGGTTAAAATGGGTGTGTTATGACATATAGAACCATTGGTGTGGTTTTATAATGTCTACATTTTTCCCTTTTTTATTGTGAAATTTATATCAACAAGCTACAAAAAAGAACTAATAATTTATGGAAGGTTGGATACTTTAAGTGTGGGAGGAGGTATTCCCCCTCAAATTGAGAATTGATGAGGTGAAATGGAGTTGGGTTTGGGTTTGATAAGTGGATAAGTTGGTGACAAGGTTGTTTAGTTTGTTGGGAAGCATGAATGGGCATAAGAATACAACTAATTATGATATCATAGATCATGCATAGACTAGGCTACCATAGTTGAATTAGTTTATAAATAGGGTTGTACAAGAAGGACAAGTGACATGGTAACCAGGCCACAACATTAGGATTATCTGATATGGGGTACACCTATAAACTTAAATCTCCTAGTGGAGGTGTATGTGTTCTTAGGGATCCAAAAGTAGAATGTGATCCTGAGAAGACAAAATGGTTGTAGGTGTCAAGATCACAAGTGGTCATGCTCCGAGTCAACTAAAGGGTTGTGTGAAAAAGTATCATGTATTTATCAAGTATGGTAAAATAGTTATGCAGTCAAAATGACCAAGACAAAGTGTGGTCACAAAAAGTGGAAACTGTAGGACAAAAAAATGAACAATTTTAAGGTGATTTGGTTGGGTTGGTTGGTGGTGAATAAAGTGGTATCTGATGTATGTATGGTTATTTTAATGTGTTTGTTTGAAAAATTTTGGGTGGTGGTGCTCAAATTGGTTAACCAATTTGGTTTAGGATGGAAGAAAAGGACTTAGGGGGTAAGTTTGGTGGTTGGAGGTTAGGGGGCTTAAAAATCCCTAGGACCAATGTCAGTTGATGACTGAACCCTATAAAAGGTTGTTGCTAATCAAAATGATCAAGTGTTTTTTTGATTTTTATCTTTTACAAATGTGGTGAAGGCCTATGCATTTGAAAATGACTGAGAGGATTTGTTGGGTGAGTAGAGTGACGAGGCAATGACATGGAGGTGTGGGATTAGTTGAGCATGAAGATAGAGCATGGGGACTAGGTGACACAATCAAGGTGATTAGGTAGGCCAAGTAGAGTTGTGCCAGATGGAGGAAGTGGAAATGCAAGGTATGGGAGGGTAGGCATTAGGTATAGGTGGAGTGCCACCAAAGAGGCAGAGTTGAGATGAGGTGGGGTTTATGTATTTTTGTGTTTATGTTGATTTTGTTTAATTTATGGCTTTTGTGTGGTTTTAGGTCAGTTAGATAAGGTAGGGTAGGGCTAAGGAGTTTGAAAAGGGTTAGAATAAGGCTTAGGGTAGGAAATTTAGGTTTTTAAGTGGTTTGGGTAAAATCTAGGGTTTTCAATCTTAGTCCTAATTTTAATAGTGATCGATGTTGATCATGATCAACTAATGTTGGTCTATAAAGGGTCGGTGTCGATCGAATAATGACCAACATCATTCCCTTTTCTATGGTAGAAGGGGCCAAAAATGGGATGTTTTGGTCATTGGACAAAGTGTGATAAAGATGTATTTATGGATGGTGTTTAGGTGTGTAGTGTAGAAGGTGGAAAGGTTAAGTTTTTAATGTTAGGTTTAGGATGGGTAAGGTTGGGGTTTGAATTTGATTTATTTTTAGATTTTGAAAGGGGACGTTTGAAGACTAGGTTAGGGAGGGATTAAAAAGGTGTTTATAAGCCAAATGAATTTGTGGGGGAGGTGTCAAATAGCAAAAGTTTGTGTAGGCCAAATGAGCCTAAGTGTAGGTTAGAATTGAGTCTAGTGGGAATGTCTTGTTCATATGGCTAGGTTAGATGAAGGGTAAATAAAAGATTGGTTAGTTTTAGGTGTAAAATAATTAGGTGAGTAATTTAATATTTGATGTTGCTTACAGGCTAAGATGCTACTGTCTATGCGAGATTGAGTTCTACCATTACTTAAGTAGTTGTAGAGAGAAATGACTGGCCAAGATTGGGCCTACATGATGACTGTGGGTTTGAGGGGTATGTGATACTATCATTGCATGTCCCAGTATACAATTATGTTGATGTCCCTCATCAAAAGATGGGATCTAACTATCGATACTTTCTATTTGCCTATAGGGGAGATCATTATTACCTTGGAGGATGTATGCAGGATTCTGAGACTACCTATACAGGGATGAGAATTTGAGTCAATCAATGGTGATGAGCTGGATGTGTAGATGGATTTGTTATATGGTGAAGATGAGGTAGAGGATCGATACCAATTTCGTTGCTTCTACTTTGAGGACCTATATTTGTTGGATATAGAGGGTAGGATATTGATGATGATGCTAATGATAACAATCACATGTTATGCTTTTCCAAACTTGAGTGGTGGGAGGCATCCTAGGCTCTAACTGGTGTATTAGTCAAGATGTATGAGGAGATGATAGTATATGCATGGGCACAAACTTTTTTGACATAGGTGTATTAAGAGCTTTGGGGATACCAAGTGCATATGAGATATGAGATGAGTGTGTTTCTTGCTTGACTGCTGGGCTTATAAGCACATCACTATTTTATATCTAGTTGGATTGTCATGGGCTACATGGCATTAGACTCAATTCAAAGTGGGTTTCATGTGGTGGAGGTTAGATATGGAGCCACCATGGGCAGATGGTGTTTTACGAGATGTAGCATGGTATAAACAATGGTTGGATCCTTTGATAAACAACCAACCCAATCTGCATAAGTGTATGTCTATAGAGTGAATTCTTTGCTCCTAAGATACCATAAACCATATTCCATGATGCCCTTAAGATACTTTAAGATTCTTTTGACTAATTTGAAGTGAGATTATCTAGTATTAGCTTGAAACCTATCAACAATTCCTATTACTTGTATGATGTCAGGTCTAGAGGCAATGGAGTACAAAAGACTTTCAATCATAGATCTATACAAGGTTTTATCAACCTTTGGTGAGTTATCTTACTTACTCATCTTGTAACCTATAATCATTGGTGTACTCATTGGCTTACACTCCATCATATCAAGTTTCCTTAGCATATCATTGATGTATTTAGCTTGTGAAATGAATATCCCTGTATCTGGTTGGTTACTTTGCAATCCTAAAAAGAATGAAAGCTTCCCCAAAATAGACATCTCAAATTCAATCTTCATGACAACTAAAAATTCTTTACTCATATAGTCATTATCAGAACCAAATATTATGTCATCAACATAGACAACTACAAGTAATTGATGGCTACCTTCAGTCTTAATGTACAAATTACTATCAACTACCCCTCTTTTGAAACCTTGACTCAGAAGATACTTGTCTAGTCTATCATACCAAGCTCTAGGAGCTTGTTTAAGACCATATAAAGCCTTTTTCAATTTACACACATAGTCTTGATCACTTGACAAGAATAATCCTTTAGGTAACTCAATGTACACTTCTTCTATGTTGCCATTCAAAAAGGCATATTTCACATCCATTTGGTATACCTTAAAATCTTTGAGACTAGCATATGCCAAGAAGAGTCTAATTGTTTCCATTCTTGCCAATGGAGCAAAAGTATCATCAAAATATATCCCTTCAACCTGAGCATATCCTTTACACACTAGTCTAGCTTTATTTCTTGTGACCTCTCCTTTGTCATTCATCTTATTTTTGAAGACCCACTCAGTGCCTATCACATTCTTGGTTTTTGGTTTAATAACCAGATCCCATGTTTCATTATTTACTATTTGGTCAAGTTATTCATCCATAACACATGTCTAAATTTCATCTTTGCTTGCTTTTAGGAAAGTTTTGGGTTCAATCGATGATAATAAGACAATGTTTTGTTGATTCTAATTGATCAACATTCTTCTTCTAGTTTGCAACCTTGCATTTATTTAACCAATTACCTGGGAGGTAGGATGATGCTTATGTATTCTCTTATATAGAGCTTTAGTGTCAAGTCTTGATTCTTCCTCTTCATATTCATCATCTATTTGAATAGATAACCCATCCTTGTTTGAAATAGAATTATGAATAGTATCACTTACTTACAAGTTAGACTTCTTGACTCTATTTGTCTCATCTACACTCACATTTGAGCTTTCAACAATCTTGTGAAATCTCTTGTTGAAGCATCTATAGGTAGAGCTGATAGAAGAGTAGCCTAAGAAGATGCCCTCATTAGATCTTGAATCAAATTTGCCAAGATTTTCTTTATCCATTTTGATATAACACTTGCTCCCAAATACTCTAAAATGTTTGACATTAACAACTATATTCTTCCATAGCTCATATGGAGTCTTATCACCTTTTACTCTTATTTGTCACCTGGTAGGAATGTAAACTGAAGTGTTTACTTCCTTTTCCCAATAACCATATGATAATTTTGCATCTTGAAGCATAGTTCTACTCATTTTTTGAACAGTTCTATTTTTCATTTCAACAACACCATTCTATTGTGGTGTTCTAGCAGCAAAATATTGTCTTTTTATCACTTGTTATTCACATAAGTCATCAAATTCATGAGACCAAAACTCACCTCCTCTATCTAATCTTATTTTAGATTCTTTTTCATTTTCCACAAGTGCTTTGAATGTTGTAAATCTTGTAAAAGCTTCAGATTTCTCTTTAAGAAAGCATATCCAAGTCATCCTAGTAAAATCATCAATGAGAAACATGAAATAGTTGTTACCTTAAATACTTTGAGTTCTCATAGGTCCACACATATCAGTATGGATCAATTCTAATGGCCTTATAGTAGAATGTTCATTGGATTTGTATCTCTTCTTGATTTGATTTTGATGAAGACATGCTTTGCAGAGAGAATGGGGAATTTTGGTAGTTTTTGGCATATGTCTTACTAACCCCTTTAAACTAATCCTTACCATATTGTCAAAATTAATATGTCCAAGTCTTCTATGCCAAATCCAACTTTCATCTAATTGACTTATAAAACATTCCTCCTTCTTAGGTTCATGGAAGATGTACATGTTATTTTATACTTTATGAATGTTTGCAATTATTTTTCAAGACTTTGCCCTTTTAACTTCACATTCATTGTCATGAAAGGTTAGAATATTTTATTGCTCACACATTTGACTCACACTTAAAATATTATATTTCAGACCTTCTACATATAATACATTCTCAGTTCTAGTATGGCCAGTATTAAGACTCACAATACATTTTCCAACACTATTAGTAGATTTGTTATCACCAAATCTAATTGAACCTGGATTGATCTTCTTGAGAGAGATAAAATTTCTCTTATCCCGTATTATATGACTTGAGCACCCACTATCTATGTACCACTTCTTATTCTCATCTTCTTGAGTGTGAAAATCTATTTAAACAAACAATTCTTCCTTTGGTACACTGTAAGAGTTTTATTTAGTTTCTTCTTCTTTCATAGGATTAGTTTCCTTGAACCATTTTATGATATCAATGACTTGTATGTCCTTTTTCCAAAAGGTTCTTTTGCAATTCTTGACAATATGACTTTTCTGATTGTAGTTGTAGCAAATTCAATCTCTTTTGATCTTAGGAGATGGAAGACAATTCTTATATTTGTGATCAAACTGATTGTAAGTAAAACAATATCCATTAAAAAAATTGTTCATATTGGATCTCCTATTTTCTTTTTCATTACTGATCTAGGAGTCTTTATTCTTGACTTGTTTGGTGAAGCTAGAGGCCCTTTTGACCTTGGATGAGAGGAAGTCTGAATATGTTAAGACTTTCCTTACTTTGATCTCATAACATGTAGGAGTCAGATTTGTATTTTTGCTTCCCTTCAAACTTTCAATCTCTTTTTCTAGACGTTCAATCTTTGACAAAGCACACATTAGTTCACCATGAAGATCCATGTACCTATGATCACCTTCAAGTGGTTAAAATTGTATAAAAGGTCCTATTATGATACCAATTTTTAGAGGTATAATCAATGGGGGGGAATCAGTGATGCAAGACAATCCAATTCAATTCCCAATCCTTAAACATTCAACACATACAAGCATGATGCATACAAATTAACCATTGTAATAAACACAACAAAATCAAGAACATAACACATGATATAGGTGAGAAACCCTCTTAGGGGATAAAACCCAATGAACCCTACAAGATGGAATACAATCTTAAATAATAAGATCCAAATTTATACCAACACCAACTAATCAAGAAACACCTATCCCTTAATTTAGTGAGACACCCATCCCACAAGGAGGAACCAACCCCCTAGGCAACCAATCACCCACTCATATACCTTAATTTGATAATCACCTTTGATATAATGTCTTTTACACCTGATGATGGACTTTTCTTACTTACACTCTTCTTCACCCTTAAATGTTTCTTAAACAGACTCTAGGGGTTACTTGCTTAATCTGCCTCTTCTTGGCTCATTAGGTCCAATGACCTATGTGCCCTCCTAGATAAACTTGATAAGATAAAAATAAATGATATTTTTTTAATCTATAATGGTCCTAAATGTCATGTACCTTCTCTTTCAAAGGCTCTCTTCCTCACATAGCACTACACTCTCTCAACACAACTCCAAATAGGCCAATTATGCCTAGTATTTATACCATACACTCATCTAACCCATCTTGGTCAGCCATGTAACATATTTGTTATACCTTTAGAATAGGTCTTCATACATGTTACATGTAATAACCCTACACTCCTTAGGTTGGATATTACCTTATTAACCCCAAACCACCATTAGATCTTGGTGAGACCTAAAACAATTAGGCTTACCCATACGTTACAACTTCAACTCCTTAGGCCACTTTCATCTTCTACCAAAGCTTCAAACAAATCAAACCTACATCTAATAGACCCTTTATTACTCCCTCATGTGTCCATGCCACCTGAAATACCAACTCAACACTTAAACCTACTAATTAGGTGTCCTTGCTCTTCAGGTCTTCATATACAGAAAACACAATCTCAAACTTTCGAAACAAACACTCAAGTCTTTCACATAGCCATATGATTGGATCACATGGGTAAACCATTCAATACCTATTATACACCTCCATGTGCTTTACACACTTTAACATAGGCTCTAATTATGCAAAATAACTCTCTCAGAATGACCACTCAGACCGGTCATATACAATCAAAATATAGTCAAACCATTTTGAATCTTCATATCTGATTAGGGGCATATTATGACAACTAATGATTTATTATAATCCTTTGAGACTTACACAACATCTCCATACTCATTTTATTCTTCAATTATGCTTAAAAATCTTTCAACTCACTTTTGCAAAGTGGTCACTTAAAATATTTATAGGCTCCAACAAACACAATCAACTTTTAAGCCTGTATTCATACTAAATATGGATTGGTGAAACCTAAAAAATCCACACAAATAGTCCTCATGGATTATATAACACTCTCTAATAGATATTTCATAATTAAACATCAAAATACTATCAATAACAACTCAAATATCCTTCTTTGGTCACTTACAGAACATGGTCAAACACATAGTCAACTTTGAAGCTCAATATCTTTGACTATACAAACATTATAATCTTCTAATCAACTTCTCTTGATGTGCCTTGAATTCTTCTTCAACTTTACTTTAAACTCCATCAAGAAATTTGTCCTAGATGGAAAGATATTAACAAAATACTGAGCAATGGTTTTTCCTTTGTTAATTTCAAATACCAACGGTCACTGGTAAATGCAAATATTGTAGACATGTGTCTTCATATTGTGATCCCTAAAAGCTAGATCAATTGTTCTCCATTTATCTCCTTATTAGCCTCTTTACTTTAACCTACATTTCTCGTCATTGATCATTGATCTACACTTCTGTGATTAAGACACTTGACATCCTCGTGTGCATTCTAAGCATTGACTATTTGATTCAAACCACATTATCAATCTCCATCTACATAAACACCCACATGCCATTGATATTCTATCAAATCATCATGATTAAGACACAAGTCACTAGTGCATGCAATCTCAAGAACTTTTGACATATTGACTTCATGCACGCTGTTGGATCACTATCTAACAAGATCACAGACTCCATTGGATCCTTATTTGGTCAAATTAATTACTCATCATATATTTTCATTTCCTGGTTAAATGATCACCATATATCTTCAATAATGTAAATTTGGCTAATTATGGGAACCACTACAATCTGCCTAGATGGCCAAATTTTCACTTAAATAACTTTTACTACGCTCAACCTCATGACCTAAAATTTGAACCACATGATCAACTTTCATAGGGGAATCCATCCATTTATCAACCTACTCTTGAAACTATTAGAAATGTGAAATACGATGTCATCAAACTGCTTACTCAACCTTATCTATCAAGATGACTACTTGGACCTAGACACTCATATGACTGCTCTGATGAATTCCTTTCACTACCATAAGCACTCCAAACACTCATAACACCCCATAGGGTCTCTACAACATGTCCATACCATTAATATCATCCATTAATTACCTCACTAAGTTAAACACTGAATAACTATGTAAGAACTTTGAAGAACATTGAAGCACACTTTGTCATTATCATTCTAGCACACATGACACATTATCAACATCTTTGGCCACCTTAGAGACATAATAAACATCCAACATGATAGAGTAGAGGGATACCACATAGTGGTAGTTGACCATTATGGCACGATAGTAAGACATGCTCAGGCTCAACTAGCTATGAGGGCATAAGAGAGAGATAGCCTATAGGTACAACTAACCACCATCACACAATAGAGAGATATTATGTAGGGATTGTTGACCACTATTATATAGGAGAGAGATGGCATGTGGGTTCATTTAACCTTGGTTACAACTAAGAGAGACACTCTGAGGTAGGTAAGAGGGGGACCATCATAGAGTGAACCATCTCTAAACAAAATTGGAGTTATCATGGTACCACCTTAGACTATTTCCTTGATTAGGTACACCTATATAGTGGAGGAGTTAAGGTATTATGAGGGGCATGTTATTAGAAGGCTTCTAGATGTGATTCGATATATAGAGTACCTAGCAGAGCAGGTTGCATTAAGGAGCCTAGGCAGTGCTATACTCAGTGTTGGTAGAGGTCACATAGCATCCATAGGTGCACAAATAGGTCATAAATATGTAGAGGGTTTGAGGGAAAATAGTGGCCCCATACCATAGATTACTAGCTACTATGCTATATTATGATTTTCAGCCTGGAGCCATTGTATTGTGATGTATATATCATTTTAAGATATTGACATGCATAGTTATATGTGTATATATGTATATTCAACATGTGGTTTATTTATGATGATCATTGATGATGATGGATTATAATAGTTTATTACTTATGATGTGATTGTGGTTCTTTTATATGATGATGATATGTTTATATGATGTTTATGATATAGTTGACTGTATCGACATGATCTTTATATTTAGATGTATATGTGATTTTGATGACATGAATGATTAAGATGAAAATCATTGTCTATTTATTTTTATAAAAATGACTACATATGGTTTGATGTGCTTGTGATGATGATAAATAAATGGTTGATTATTATCTCATGTATGGATTTATTAGAAACTAAACAAGATTGTAGTTTATTTCATACACAATAAAGTTTTGTTACAATTTTTATGTGATGAGTTTTTTTGATTTTATGGTTGTTGATTAGATGGTCAATGTATATTAATGATGATATAATGATTATGATGTGTTTTTTTTGATGACTTGAGACAAGAGATTATAAAAAACCTACGTGATTTATAATAAAGCATTTGGTTAAATGGTTAAATAGAATGTTCTCATAATAAAAACACCTAAGTAATGATCGAAGTGGCTTTAAAAATAGAATGTTCATAAAAAAATAACTAAAATTATTTATGATGTGATTTTATATTTATAATAACTTAGATGATTTTGAGAGATGCAACCTTGATGTGATTTGCTTTTGTTGAAAATGCTATACGTTATGGGTGAAGATGAATGAGGATACAATGACTCAAAAATGTAAGACATACACCTTAATGATTGATTCAATAAGTAGTCATGAAAGTAGAAGGAGGTTGAATGCTCTCATTGGCAAAGACCATAACTGCAACAAGTAGGCTTATGTACATAAGCCCCTTGCTTGTTTGTCATCAGTGTTAGTTCATTTACTAAATAAGTGACTTAATCACATTGTGTTAAGTAAGCTCAAAATCCCTTCAGTGAAGGGTGAAAAAGGGTGACATGATGTAGATAGGTCAATGGAGGGTAGTATAACCTTCTTGTGGGGATGGTTTTCCCCTTCTATAGGTGACCTAAGAATCATTATAAGCAAGTCCATGTCTTATTTTAGTGTAGACTGATCAATGCGGGAACTCTACTAATGCTTTGTAAAAGTTGATTAAAACTTTCTTTGGGATATATATATATATATATATATATATATATATATATATATATATATATATATATATATTTTGTTTTGAATTTTGACTTAGGGTCTTTATATGTTTTTTTGGTTGATAGGTTGGGGAAGTTGATCAATACTGAAATATTTCATTTGATTGATTTTGACAATTTTTTTTGACTTAGCCATCCTTTAAGAGAGTGGTCTAGGTTTTGGATTTGTTTTATTTTGATATTGTCCTTCGAGGGAGTAGTCTATCTTTTTGAGAAATTCTAAATTATTTTGGTAGTTATCCTTCAAGGGAGCAATCTCTAGGTTTATATATGACCCATAATATATTTGTTTTTATTTTAGACATGGACTTGCTTATATAGGTCTAAGGCTTTCCTTTATGAAGGTAAAACCACAACACAAGAAGGTTAAATGATGGGTGATACAGGTTTAAGAGATAATGACCATGGGGATCCATCCTATAAAGGGCATAAAGTATCCATGAAAATCATGCCATGGGTAGATCCATCCATGGTACCCATATTTAGTACTAGGCTAAAACTATGATGGATAATCACATGATTCTTTGCTTTAATTAGTTGTTATTAAAAGTAAGGAGATAAAGGTGATAAGTTAGACACAAGGTGCTCTAGAACTTGTTTTAACAAAAGAACAGACATGGATAAAAAGTATTGAGTGGCTCAGATTCTGGATTTCCTCCAAGGGATGATAATTGGTAAGTTCTAGACCCAAACTTATGTGTGATGATAAATGGTCTAAACTAACTAAGAACAAACTTTCCTCACTTGCTTCTTTCCATATTAGTTATGTGTTGATTTTCCTTTAAGACAGGGCCACCAATATTAAATTTTCATTCTCTTAGGTGTTTGTTATAAGCGCATTTGATTTTATCTTGATATACATGAAGATGGTTAAGAATGACCAAACAACATTCATCAAGTAGCTCAAGTTAGGGTAGGCATTCTTGATGATAGTCTTCTTCTAAGATGATATCTTTTAGAGATATGTGAAGGGAGGGAATTTTCACTTCAAGAGGTCAAATAACCTCTACACCATAGATAAGTGAGAAAGGGGTGGCACCCTTAGGGGTTTTGGTACTAGTTCGATATGCCCATAAGGCAAAAAAATGTGTAAGTGCCAATCCTTACCAAATTTATTGACCACTTTAGTGAGCATTTTGTTAAGGGTCCTATTAAAGGCTTCAGCCTGTCCATTAGCTTGTGGGTGGTATGGAAATGAGAAGAATAACTAAATGTTAAAAGTGTCATAAAGCTTGCATACTTTATTATTTTTTAATTATTTTCCATTATCGGTAATGATTTTGTGAGGAATACCAAAGTGACATATGATATGATGTTTGGTGAAGTTGATAATATTATCAGCTTTAGTTGAGATGTGAGGAATAGCTTCCACCTATTTGGTTTTGTATTATGTCACGGTGATGATAGAATGATTTATATATGAAGAGTGAGGGTTGATCTCATCAATGAGATCTAATCCCCATTGAGGTAAAGGCTAGAAGTCCTTAACAACTTGAAATGCATGACTGGGAACATGATGTAAGTTGGTATGTTATTGACACTTGACATACTACTTGACATAATAACAATAGTCTTGGTTAAGGTTATGCCAATAGTAGCCAAGGTGAAGGATGAACTTAGTGATATCTAAACCACTAAAGTGCTCTCCATAAATCCCATCATGAGTTTCTTTGATTGTGAAAGGGATTTCTTAGCTACAAAGGTATATAAAAAAGAGACCATCAAAGCCTCATTTGTAGAGAATTCCCCCTAGTATGGTATAATGAGAAGTACTATGTATGAAAGCTCATCTATCATTCTTATAGAGGTTGAAAGGGATGATGGTTGAGATAAGGTAGTAGAAAATTTACTTATACCAATTATCTAGTTGTGTTTCCTCCACATTGTAGATGGAAGGGAGGTCCATTTTGGTGTAAGAGGGTTGGTTAAGTTTATGAATGGTGACAAAGATTTTAGAGTCTGAAGGTGCATATGGGATTGGAGAGGAAAGAGAATCCATGGTGTCAACAAACTTGTTTGTCGAACATGGAGTGGCTTGGATAAGGTAGTGATCAAATGATGTTAATAGTACATCTACTAGTTTATATTTCTGGAGAACATCATTTTTACACTGATATGAACCATTAATATGGTCAACTATAAGTTAGGAATCACTAAAAATGTTGATCAATTTTAGTCACAAGGACAAAGCTATTTAGAGACCGAAAACTAGGGCTTCATATTCAACCATGATATTGGTACAATCAAAGTCAAGTTTGAAGGATAAGGGAAAAGGCTCACCTTCAAGGGGTATAAGGACTATTTTGTCACCCACACCACATTGAAATTGTGATCCATCAAAGAATATGGTCATTTGGTAAGAAATGTCTTTTTGGGAGAGAGTTGCAATGGACTCATCAATTACCTCAAGGTTGAAAGGTTGGTTGTCAGTTAAAGGGGCTTCAACCAATTGATTAGTGATGATTTTCCCTTTTACTAATTTTTGTTGAAGGAATTCAAGGTTTAACTCAACTAAAATCATGAGCCATATAGCCATATGTTAATTCTGGTATGGCTTAAAATACATGTACTTGAGGGGTTCAGTGTTTGTGATGACAAAGGTTTTGTGGTTGAAGAGGTAGTGACAAAGTTTGGAAGCCATAATGACCAAGGAGAGGCATAACTTCTTAGTATGGGTATAAAAATTTTCATACTCTAAAAGTATTCAACTTATATATTATACTACACGTTCCTTATGTTGACTGTTACAATGTGCGAGCATGGTACCTAAGGAATGGTTTGTGGTAGAGATGTAAAGGTAGAAGGGTTAGTCCTCTTTTAGAGGGATAAGGATAGGTGGAGAGATAAGGTATCCTTTGAATGATTCAAAGGCCTTTTAGTAGTCTTAATTCTACTTAAAGGAGATGTCCTTGTTAAGAAGGTGGTGAAATGACTGACATCTATCAGATAATTGAGAGATAAATTAGTGAATGGACTGAAGCTTACCCTATAAAATACAAAGTTATTTTAGGTTAGCTAGAGGAGGCATGTCTAGGATTGATTTTACTTTGGTGGGATTGACTTCTATTCCAAAAAATGAAATGATAAAGCGAAGAAGTTTGCATGACAGGACCCCAAAGATGCATTTATTTAGGTTGAGGCAAACATGGAATTGGATAAGGTGGTGAAAGATGATTATAAGGATTGATATGTGATCTTGTTGATGTTTGGAATTACCAAGGAGGTCATCTACATAGTCCTCCATGGTTTTATGGATGAGGTCATGAAAGATCTATGTCATGGCACAATGATAGGTTGCACCAATGTTCTTCAAGCTAAAAGGCATGACCCTATAGCAAAAATTTCCCCATGGAGTGAAGAAGGTGGTTTTGTGTTGATCTTATATGGCGATTAAAATTTAATTATAGCCCAAGAATCTATTCATAAGAGATAGCATCTCATGGCCAACAATTAGATCAACAAGTTGGTCAATGCTTGGTAAAGAAAAGTCATTCTTTAGACATGCAAGATTGAGGTCATAAAAATATGTACAAATATGAATTTCCCCTATTTATTTAGTGACAAGAATGACATTTGAGACCCATTATGGATAGTCAATGGATTGGATGAAGTTTATGGATAAGAGATGCTATAGCTCCTCCTTAAAAATAAGGGCAATGCAAGGGTACATCTTTCAAAGCTTTTGCCTAACAAGCTTGTCATCGAGGTTGGTGATGATGTTGTGGATGAAAATGGAAGGGTCAATTCTATGCATATCACTATAATACCAAGAAAACTTTATGTTATGATCACATGGAAAAGAGAAGTCTTGATGTTTCAAGTAATCTAAAGATTGGCCAATTTTGATTACGTAAGGATTGTCCTAAATGCCCAAGTTGATATCAATGGTAGTTTAATTCAACATTATTGATGTCTAAGGTGGAAGGGATTTGTAAGGGAGGAATATTCAACAAAAAGGTAGGTGAAAAGGGATTCATCATCTTGACATTAGATGGTATTAATGGTGGGACAATCATCTTCCACCATCTCAAGATGAGTTAAAGGAATGGCTTTGGTTTCCCTATGAATTTGATAGGTCAAGGGTCCCAAACTAATCATGTTGATGGAAAAAAATTTAGAAGGGTTGGAATCAAGGTCATAAAACTCTAAAGAAGAGGAGGTAGGTGAGGATGGGGTTTCTTCCTCAATGATTTAGATGAAAGGTGTGTTAGTTGGTTCCTCTAGTTGGATAAATATAAGGCCATGTCATTCACAAGGCTTTTGAGTTTCACATGGGATAAGCTCATGTGGTCCATGATCATAACAACCTAAACTAAATACTTTCTAAGCACACAAATGAAGGTATGTTTGGGTGAAATTTGGTTTATCCAAGAAGGAAAATCAAAAGTGAAGGGTTGGATAGAAGTTAAGGTGTTAGAAGTCGATGGTGGTTGATCGAGTCCCCCATCGATAAATTTGGTTTAGTAGTTGGGCGGTCTAAAAGGGATAATGGTTCCAATGTTAAGATCATAGTGAGGTTGTTTATCAAGGTTTCCATACTATTGAGGAGTAGAAAGGGTGTTAAGAATCAACATGCAATATTCTCTAAGTGAGAGACATTAGAATGTGAATTCTAAGGGGTCTTTCATAGGGATTTGGGAAGAGGGTATGGTTGAGCTTGTAGAAGCTTCATTGGTGGAAGTTGAAGGGGTTGCATCCTTTAATGGAATGAGGAAGTCATTTGGGTAGTAATTCATGTTTCATGACTTAAATGGATTAATGTTGGTGGGGATGATGTGAACTTGACCCTCATGTTCAAATTTTAGGCATCTATGCAAGGTTGAAGGTACATAACACGTCATTCAGATCAAAGGGCATATAAGTAGTACATTATACTAAAATTCCCCTTTTAAAATGTAGAATAACTTAGGGAGAGTTTGAGGGCCTAAGCATATGTGAAGGACAACCATTCCCAAGGTGGTTTCCATCATGTCATTGAAATATTGTAACACGGTAGTGGTTTAGGACATGATGTGTTCAGGAAGCTTGAGTTGATCATAGACATGGGATGAGATGATGTTAATATTGGCTTCCCCATAAATCATAACCCTTTTGATTTGGGTTTGATTTATGTGGGCTGTGATGAAGAGGGGAGGATCCAAATTATCTAGGTGGATAAGAGGTATCTCAGAATCCTAGAATGTGATAAAGGCTGATACTTGGAGGGCTCTAACAAGGGAAACTAGAGGTTGAGGATCTTTGGGTTAGACATAAATTGATTGTAAATCCTTCATCATGTCTTGACAGTGTTAAGGTGAGGTTTGGATCAATTCATACAAGGTCATCTTCACTGGGGTTTGGTGAAGTTGTTTGAGAACTAACTTATGTATCAGTCTTGATGAGTTAGATTGAGGTGTACCCAAGATAAAAATCTTAAGTTTTGGTGAAGATGATTCGGGTGTTTCTATATAAGAAGGATATGTCTAATGGATGGATACTTTAGTTTTTTCCTTATCCTTTTGACTTTGTGATCGAGTGACCACATGGATGGTTTTAATTTGGAATGTAGGTGGGCTGATAGGTTGTTTTGGTTCATCCTTACTCTTTGATGAGAGTTTGGAGGTAGGTTTATGTGAGGTGGTAGTTTTTGTATTTTGGTTTGGAGGTGGGATAAGAGGAGGATCCTCTATCAAAATTCCATCTACATCATATAATTTATGGACTATGTTTTGAAGAGATTTGTACTTGTCAGTGTCATGCCCAGGTGTTCTATGGTATGCACAGATTAAGTTATTATTGAACCAAACTAGTTTTGGGATGAGAGGGTTGAATGCTTTAATGGGAGTTAAGGTTGTGTCAGAGGTTTGTAACAACATCTATAAGATAGTAAAATAAGATTCTAGTAATGGTGTTAAGAAGGTTGTAGTTTTTGTTTTGGTTGTTAGGGTTGGCACCTTTTTAGGGGTAGGTAATATGAGTGAAGTTTTGGTTGATGCTTGTGAAATGTTTTTGGTTAATGGTTTTAGGGTTAAAGGTTTGGTGTGGATAGGTGGAGGTGTGTTAAGAAGAGGAAGTTGAGTTTGTGGTCTCTTTGTTGGAGGGTTTGGCTTCTTAAACAAAGTGGAAAGGTAAGGTCCTAAAATAGATAAGGGGTATGGCCCTAGGATGGAGGATGAAGTTGAGATTGGAGGTGAAATGGTTTTAAGATTTGGAGTCCTAAGTGGTTTTATCTTCCTTATTGATTTAGGTTTTTGGTCTTTATGTTGGGTTTATGGTGTTAACTCTAATTTCAAAGGTGGATGAGTTAAGTTTTGGGTTGGAAGAACACCTAGGTTCTTGATATATTTGAGTGGGGTAGTTGGGTTTGTTTTATTCATTTTTAAGGGAGTTGGGTTGGTTTTTTTAGTTTAAGGTTGATATGTGGATGAGTTTATTAGTTTGGTTGAGGTGAGGGTGGTTAAGTTTGTTGAGGTTGAAGGTTGAGTGGTTGATAGGCTTGTTGTCTCCTTCTTTGTAGGGTAAGGAAGTCCAAGATAGTGTTAAAGTGTAGTTCGATCAAGGTTTGGTTGTGATAGGAATTCAAGATTTCGAACCAATATTGAAAATGATTTATATGTGGACTTGGCCTCCTTAGTAGTGGTTTTCAAGGGGAGACTAAGTGGGTGAGGAAGTGAGATGGTTATGGTTTCCTCTTCTTTTGGCAAGTGTTCTAAGGGAATGATAGGTGTTTTCATTATTAAGCGAAGTAGAATACGTATGGTGCCATCTTCCTTATTTGAGATTTATAAAGGAAGGATGGGTGGTTCCAATATAGAGGGAAGTGGAGTAGGTCTAATTTCATCTTCCTTAGTTGAGATTTCCAAAGGAAGGATGGGTAATGCCACTATGGAGGGAAGTGGAGTAAGTGTGATGCCATCTTCCTTAGTTGTGATTTCCAAACAAAGGATGGGTGGTTCAACTATGGAGGGAATTAGATTAGGTGAGGTGGTTTTGGTTAGTTCCACCAAATTGAGAAGTGGAATAGGCACAGTTTGTGTCATGGGTTCTTTAATTGTAAGTTCATTAAGGACAATATTTATAGTATGAAACTCATGTTTATAGGATATGACTATATTTGTATGCTTATTATTTGAAGAGGGTAGGTGGTTTGGAAATGGATGATAGAAGATGTCAAGAGCTTGATTTGGAGATGCATTTGGACTATCCATTACAAGTTTGCCTTTATCAATTAAGTCTTGAACTATGTTCTTAAAAGTTTTACATCTATTAACATTGTGTTCAATGATGCAATGGTAGTTACATATCTCATTCTCCTTATACCAACTTGGTATAGGATGAGATGATTCAAATTGTTGAGGGGTTTTAATTGGTGGAAGTTGGATTATGGATTATTTCAATAATTTCTCCAAAACTGAAGCATAAGACTTTCTTAGTGGAGTGTATTACTTTTGAACAAAATGGTTTTGGATTTTAGTTTTGATTTGAATATGTGGATGTGTTTGAATGGTTTACCATCAGAGGAGGATCCATATTAAGGATAACTGCATTGGTTGATCCTTTGGTTTTGGGTTTGGAGGAAGTTTTGGTAGATTTAAATCTAACATTCTTATTTCTAAGCTTTAGTTTGCCGATCTATTACTCAAATTTCCAATTTCCTTACCATGGTAAATGTTTCATCAAAGGTACATAATGTTTAAAGTTGTAAGTTAAATGAAATGTGTTTGACACATGCTTGAGATAAAATTTCAATCAATTTCAGTTGAGGTAGGGAGAAGAAAGTTTGGTTGATTAACCCCCTTCATCAAGCAAAAAAATCCGTAATAGATTCATCCTGAAATTGGTGAATAGAATACAAGTATATTATGGACAATTTATTGGAAATGTTTATGGAGAAATGATCTAAGAAAGTTTACGTGAGTTGGGAAAAGTAAAAGAGGGAGTGCCTAGTTATGAAACTATACCAATGCAATGTGGGTATTGCTAAAGACATGGGGAAGGTCTGAAGTAAAAGAGCATCATCATAGGCAATGAGATAACACACATGCCTAAATGCTCTTAAATGTTATTATGGATCCTCCTTACTTTGGAATTTCATGAATTTAAGAAGTTCTCATTAAGTGAGGTAAGGATGAAATGATACAAAAGGGTGAATAGGTTCATTACAAATTTGGTCATAGGATAAAAGGTTGTGAGATCCAAAAAAAAATGTCTCTAAAATTGTCATTTTATCCATTAACATATTGATGAGGTTGGTTTGTGGTGCACTTGTATAGTTGTAGGGTATGTGTCATTGTGGTTATGACAATGCAATGTATTGCATGTTTGAAGGTTGGGTAGATGCCACATATTGATAGTTGGTTATGAAAAGTTGGGATGATATAGGAGGTATTTATACTTGTTGATTTAGGATATAGCCTTGATTAGGTGTAATGGATACTTATTGAGATATGGGCATGGTTGGGTGTGGTTGTTAAAGGTGTGTGGTTACCCTTGTACTTATAGGTGGAAGAGTAGATGGTATAGAAACTACTAAGTTTTGAAATGGTGTAGATGAGATTTGGTTTTGGGTAGAAAGAAGTAGCAAAACCACACTAGTGGATGGAATCCCAAGGCTAAGTGGTGTTTGATTTATATTTGGTTGGGTTGACCTCACATTTTAAGGGTTGGTTATGGGGTTGGTGGAAATTGAAGGTGATTAGGTATTTGTTGGTGGGGCAAAAGAAGCTCGGTTTTGGAAAATACTAGTATATGGGTTGCTTGTAGAAATGAGGCCTGAGTTACCATGGATTGGGTAGTGGAAATGGTGGCAATTGAAGTCTCACCCATAAGGTAAGTAGGCATGCCATAAGGGGGTTTAATAGAAGGAAATGAAGTAGGGACATGATTGGAATTATGGCAAAGTAGTGTTGGAGGGCAATTAGGTTATTGTCAAGGAGGTTTGTGAAGTCCATGTCCCCTTGGGAAAAATATTGGGGAACATTAGGACTCCTAAAATGGTTGGGAAAGCTCTCTGTATATAGAGTGTGCTCCATGGATGAAGAAGATGAATAAGGTTAATGGTGAGGTTGGTTTTGGTTAGCTTGATCTCTAGCTTGTTATCGTGTCAAGACCATGAGATAAAGTGGTAGAAGTTTATAAGTTGATGGAACCAAATTCACTAACTCAAAAAGAGAGAAAATAAGAAAAAGTACATAAGATCACATACACTAAAAGTACATTAAATCTTAAGGGTTCATTTTATCTAACTTTGGGCTTATGCTAAAAATTTAAAATTGAGAGACTCCACTTAGCTTTTGAAATGGGTACTAGAAGAAGTAGTCTATGGATAGTTTCAGGTTTATTTAGGCTCAAAGATTCTGTATTGAAATTGATACATGGCTTGGTATTGAGGCCTACCCCCTCACTTCACACACTGCAACATAAGGGTATTGGGTGCTTTTCCAGTATATACTTGATATCTAGAATTTATACTCAGTTAGCATACTGAGTTGGTTCTCCCCTTGGTGGTGAAATCCAAGTAGGAAAGTTGGGATGAAGGTTGTAGCTAGGTGATGAAATCCTAGTCGGTTCCCTTATGTTAATGTTTTGACAAGTTAATTATAAGTGATTTGGTATATGTGTGAAGAGAAGTGATTACTATATGATTAATTTACCCAATTAATTAAGCTACATGACTTAAGTAAACAATAAATCAATGTATGCAAGGTAGATTTTAATCCTAAAATAAAGTTTCAATTTCTTTTAATGAATACAAAACCTCTAAAAGCAACCTAAGTGCAATATTATAGTGCAAGTCCTAGTTATAGGATGATTGCTTTTTAGATTTTGGAAAGAAAGAAATAATAAAGATGTTTTTTTTAAACTTTTGAAAATAGAGAAAGAACAAGAGATTTTGCCTTTTCAATTTAAAAGTAAGGAAAGTAACTGTAATTTTTAGAAATGGAGAAATGCAATGGGAAAGTGTTTGACCTTTTGAAAGAAACTAGATTATTTATTTAATAATGCAATTCTAAATATCCTAAAATAACTATGAACCCAAGAGAAATTAGGGGTCCCACCGGGCTGCTAGAATGTTTTACTAATTTTTAGTTCATTTTCTTGTTATTTTTGAAAACAAGTGAAACTAGATAAAAAGGGAAGGTGTAGGTGAACCTAGATGTGGTTGTGCACTTTGTTAATATAGATGTCATGAGTACCCCTCTTTGGCTGGGAAGGAATGACCTATAAATTAATAAGACTTAAACTAAATTTGGATTAGAATGGTTGGTAAGTGGGTTGCCTAGCAAATGCTAGCTCCTAGAAGTATGAAACTTCATAGGATGGTTGTCAACCCACTTGTTAAAACAAGTTAAGTCTAAATGATGCTAATAAGAAATGATTAAGCAAATAAAGAAGCAATTACTTTAAATAAATGATGAAATACTTTGAGATTGCCTGATTTTTTTAAAAACACACAGCTAATTTGCATAAAAGAAATACTAAGGTGATAATAGTTATGTTTGGTTGTTGTATTCTGAAACTATGTTATGATAGGGATTGAAAAACATATGTTTTGATAGGTTGAAATGGTGATTTTTAGCTTGATATTTTAGGGATAAAAGTTTACATAGAGACTGATGCCAGTCTTATATGGATTGACGTCAGTTAGGCAAAGCTAACATCGGTCACTGTGTGAAAATATACTTTTTAACTTTAGTATAAAGGTTAGATTTTGTGAGAGTTATGGAGAATTTTTAGGCTAGTAAGAGGTTGGGATAGGCTCGTGACGGTGGGAATGAAGCTTAGGAATGTTTAGATAGAGGTTTTTGGCAAAAGAGTGTGGAAAGTTGATGGGTGTTGGATGGTAAAGGGGTGTTGAAGTACAAAACTTCAACAAGGGTAGTTGACATTATAAGGAAGGTATGAAGATACTAAAACAACAAAAACTAAGATAAAAAACCTTAAAATTGATTAAATAACAAAGAAGTACTTATTTGATGCAACAGGGTTGTTTTGGAAGTAGATGACAAGTTAAGAGAACCTAGATGGAGTCCTAAGAGAATCCAAACAGTGTAATAGTGCTAAAACCTTTAGTTTATCAATGGTGCATCCAATTTATGATTTTGGAAAGTCTTTAGTTCTCTAGTTCAACTCTTTGGTTCATGCATAAGTTCAAAGGAAAATGATCACCTATACTTATAGTCAACTTATTCAACCTATCAAGCAAAGGTCATAGGTAGTCTTAAATAATTGATGTCGGTCCTAGTTAACTAGCATTGATTAAGGGATGACTGGTGTTGATTATGGTATAAAAGGTCCAACTTACTAAAAATAGTGTTTGCACTAATTTTTGGCAATTAGGATCATTGAAAATGGTCTAAGTTGGTTTGAGAGAGTGTGGTCACGTAGGTAGAAATTGTCTAAAGAGGTTAGGGAGTAAATGTTAGGGAAAGAAATGGTCTTAGGAAGTTAGGAATTAAATTTTGGAGTAATAAATTGTCTTAGGGAAGGTGGAAATAGTTATCCATGGGCTTGGTCTCAGGGTGAGGTGTAAATAGAAGTTTATTAGCTTAATTAATTAAATATTTAGCCAAGTATGGGTAGGGGTAAATGGAAGTTTAAGGGGGTTAAGAAATCTTTTATTCAAAGGGGGACAAGGGGTAAAAAGAGGTGTGGTATGACATTTAAAATCATTGGTATAGTTTTCTAGTGTCTACATCAAACTAACCCCAAAGACCTCACTGTTCGTGGGTGCATCTTACATAGTCAATACTCGAAAAGAGGGCTTCATACTCATATAGTTCTCCCCTACATGTTGTCTTGTGTGTGAATCATGTAATATGTGAAAATCAAGTACAATAGTAACCTAGCTTGTAACTTGGCAAATTGGGCTCTTGGGCTACTCCTTCAATAATTTAGATCTATGTAAGTGTTGTTCCTAAGACTAATATGAGAATAGGATAAAATAGGAAATATTTTGATTTATTGAGTGCTTGATTGAATGTTTTTGATTGGTTGTGTTGGTTTGTGATATTCGAGGAATGATTGAGGGTTGATCTTATATTTATATGTATCCCTTTAGATAATTAACTCACATTAGAACACTTAGGCCAACCATTAGGATACATTTCATTTACAAAATAGATGACTTTAGGGCACATGACACTTGTGTCAGGTCAAAACTATTGGGATCTTTTACTTTATTCTACCATGTCTATTCCTAGTCATGCACATTAAGAGGGCAAGAATTCCAATGAGCTATCATGTCAGCATATCACATGAGAAAGGGTTCTTGTGCACTCACTCAAAGCATACAAATTAAGACATATTCCTGTTAGTTTTATCATGCAATGGTGTATTCATTTAATTTTTTAAGTAAGGGTTCTCAAATAGGTACTTAGTTATAAATTCATACTTAGTTCCATGTCTAACTCTTAACTATTCATTCCCTACTTAACTAATCACAAAGAAAGAAGTTGGGCACAAACTAAGAATAAAATAGTAATAATTCCATTGTATTCATAATCAAATTACATAAGTATTTCATCAACACAAAAACTTCCTATCATTTCATACATATGTTATATCCAAAATTACGACTTCAAGATTATAATTATCAACCAACACACCAAGTAAAATTGGTGGTATTTATACATGGGTCTACCCCAAGCATTCAATTATATAATTAATCACATAAATATGACTCACCAATGACCACTAACAACAATGAGTCATGATAAGCCATTACATTAAATTCCTAAGGACCTAGGCCTAACTACCCCTATATGCTCTCTATGTTGGATCTTCATTACCGTATGCCTATCTTCTCATAGACCATTGCTCGATTTGCACTTGACTATTCTTCTCCATAGTTCAAACAAACCATTCCCTAACCATCTCCACTTTTCATGCCCTTACCCAAGTCTTTTGCTATTGTTTGAGTCCTATGTTCTTGGTGCCTCTGTGTTTCATGTTTACTTGTTATGCATGACTTGCCTCTTCTATGCCATGATCTTTTACATCATGTCTCTTCTATGCCTACACTTACTTTTGCATCATTGTCTTAAAAAATTACTAAGGAAAACTAGATACAAAATTGAGGGCTTAACATCACTCCACACTAAGCTAATAGTCTGTCTCAGACTATGCATTATCCTTAGGTCCCTCTGATATATTAAATGTAGGTTCCATGTGTTTGGCCTGATGTTTTACTTCCTCTCAATGATTCAATGTAGTCTAGAGCTTGGAAGCATTTTTTTTTACTTTTTCCTTGAGCCATTTAATCTCCTTAGGTTAATCTAGGAAGTCACTTGTTTGAGTGGTCAAACACTCAAGTGATGTAATAACATCCTTATAAACATCCTCAAGTGAAGTAACCTATGTCAAAACCTATCCTTAGAGTGCTGCAAAATTGGTGTTCAACTCTTGATGATGAATGCTTACTTTATTTTCAAGGGTCTCCACATCTGGAAATTATTTGGTGCACTCAACTCTATCCTTTATTATAAGAACATTTTTGACCAATTATTGGCATTGAAGTTCGTTTGCTTGAAGCCTTATTTCTAAAATTTTAGTGGGCCATACTAATTTGATGAAAAAACCATCAAGGATGGGATCGTATCACCAACTCTATTTAAAAAGCTTATGGAAACTTCATTAGCCCTGATGAAATACTATGTTGCACAAGTTTGCTTGTGTTAAGGATTTGCCTGGTCTTTACATATTTTTTATAACAGCTCCACCAGGGTCCCCAATTTATCAATAGATTTTCCTTTAAGAGGAACTCCATCAACAAGGTTTGACTCCTATTGTAATATTGATTTGAAGAATGTTATAGTCTTCACTCTAGACATCATTATTGATTCCAATTGGCACTTGAGCTCTTCTAATTCCTCTTCAAGCTTTATTCATTTTGCACACTCATTGAAATATAGAGAAATTACCTCTTGATTCTTCCATTTAAGTTATTTTACATCAAAATATTATAAGGCATTTTGCCTTGTCACTTTGTGAGAAAACTTAAGAAGGTTCATGCTTGCCTGAGTCGACATACACTATTGGGAATCCACCCAAAATATATCAGGGAGCTCCATCTCTCTCGATGCTAAGAAAATACTATTTGAAATTAGTTTAAAATGAGCTCTTTATTATATACATCCATGTAAAAAAAATCTCTCGTTGAGTCTAATCAGTTGAGTCCTCCTTGGGAAAATAATATCACATACATAAGTCCTTCTCTAGGACATTCTACTAGTATTGGTCATAAATAGAAGGGGTTTCATTGGTAGCTAGTGGCCTTTGCTGCATGGATTCATTAATAGGTACTTCCCTTTAGTGGGGTCATGCTCAAGTATGTCAACATCTAACTCATTTGGTTAGTGTCTTATGATAGCATCAAGGTCATTAGTGCCTAAATTTATGTTTATATCATCCCCATATTCATCAATGGGACTCCTAATGTCCACTCATGTGTCATCAAGAATAGATTCCTCATGATGCATTGGAGAGGATTCCTTTTTTGGCTCTAGTGTAGCATCTTTTTATTCCTTAGGGGAGGGGCCCCTCTCAGGTAGTGCCTTAGGAGTCACTGCTCTCCATTTGGATTTCCCAACTTTTTGTGCTAAAATATCTTATTCTGGAGGAACAAAGGTTTGTGTGGTAGAATCAGGGCTTTGTGGTTAACCTAAAGGTGCTCTATCTCTTGGTGGTGAAGGGGCAATCCTTTGCTACTTTGGTAGTTGTGGTGAAGCACTTAAGCTAACATCATGTCCCAAACTCTTCTCCTTCTAGTGCCTTCCAATCTCTAGTGGGGGTGGAATGGTTTCTTTACTAACATTGATACTCCCTGATTTCTTCTTCTTCTTTAGCTTTAGCATATAATAAAACAAATGAATTTTGTTCCCGAACTGGATAATATATGCTCTAATATTAGTAGTAACTTATTCCTAATTTTCTCTATAATCTTTATTCCCCATATATACATACAATTGGTGAATAATGTGAGACTCAACATTAATCTTATCAACATAAATATTTACATGGCATGCATCACTTATTCTATTTATAGAATTCATGAAGTACCTGGTTGTGAAAACATATAATAGCTTAAGGCACTCAAACAAGTCATCTACTAGGTCCATCTAAATGTGCACTAATGAAAAGTGTTATTTCACTTAAAATTGGGCTTGATCCCCCACCTACATGGGCAATTCCTTTGAGACATTCCACTCATTCCCAAAGGTTTCCTTCATTCCATCAAACTAGTCATTCTTTTTTAACTTGTGCGAAGGGGTAATGGCACCAAGGAAGGTGAAAGATTTGAACCACTTAACAAAATACTTGTTTTTAGGTGGGTAGGCCCACTTTAGCTCACCATTAATTTACTCTATCACATAAATCTCATCAAATACCAATAATAAAAAAAATGTGCCTCAAACAATTTTTTGATTTGGCAGGTGGTGGGCCTTTCTCACATTTGCAATGATCTACTCAACAAAATACTAGAAATAATTATACTTAAGCACTTGGGACATATAGTTGGCTACATAAAGGTGAATTATATCAACTTATTTCCACCTACCAACCCCTCCAATCTTGGTCATGCCAAGCATGCAATTACTTGAAGGGCAGGATTTTGGAGACTAGATATGTACATGGCATGGTCCTAATTTTTGTACTCTAACACCACCACTATTTTCTCAATTTATTCTTGGTCCTCTAAGTCCCCATTAATGTTAGTGCCTGAGCATTATAAACTTGTGACCTTGCTAATTCTTTGGGTAATGATCCTCATTCTACAACCTACAAAGTAAAAGTAATCCTCATGGATGCATGAGATAAGAAATCTCATAACCTCCATGGGCTTCTAAAAATAAGGAAAATTAAAAAAATAAAATAGTTCAGTATCATTGAGATAATTAAAAACTATGAGATCATAAATTGTCTCATTCCTGGTGTTCTAGTGCTCAACCCTATAATCACAATATAGGGGGTGGGGGTAATGTTAAGGTTTTATTCTTGGCCTTGCACGTCATCTTAGATTACTTAATTTATGTTCCCTCTATGTGTTATATCAAGATCTCCACTTGCATACTAGACTCACTAGGTACTTCCTCTCTGATCAAAACTCATTATGCTTCTACACCCTCAAACTCTTCTTCTTCATGGACAATAGGCAAGGGCTCGCTTCTCTATGCCTTTTTCTTTGGTTGCATTACCTTCTAAGGAGATCAAAGGTTGAAATTTAGTCATTCGATCCTCCCTAAAGAATAAATTTTTACTATTCCCAACTACCTTAGATATCCTACTTTAGCATCCTCCAATGGAGAACATTGACACCTGTAACTTGCAACTCTTTCAACTATGTTTCTCTAATCACAACTTCACCAATCTCTCTATTCATGATGATCACCTTCATAAATTATGAATTTATTACCAAAATTTGATGAATCCTCCTTCTGATAGTATTGAAAATGTTTCACTTGGATTTGAAAATTCATGAATTTGTAATAGTAAAGTTTTAAAATGAAAACTTCTTAACCTTTTATAGCTTCGAGGGCGAGCCCATATTTACTTCTCCATGACTTCAACCATCATTTCACTCATTAATTCCTCTAATGATATTACCATGACATTATTTTTAACACTTGCGATTAGGGTAGATGTAGGATAATGGGGGACAAGAGGGAGGCTTAAAGTGACACTTTTTTCTTAAAATATAATAGTTGAACTTGGAGAGAATGTTAGAGACACTTCAATTTTTTTTTTTATAATGACATAAGAACATGAATTGTGAAATTTTAAATGTAGTTTATATATATACATATTTTTTAATACCTAAATGATAAAAGAGTGTGAAATAGATGCATTTATGATAATAGGTTGGTCATTTTTTGTGAAAAGATAATGAGATTGCATGTGTACGAATATATATTTTTTTGAGTAAATGAATGAATTTTTATATGAAACTTCATATATGGATAGGTGAAATGTCAAAGATTGTTAAGAATATTTTTTATTAATTTTATAATAGACACACAAACACACACACACACACACACACACACACACACACACACACACACACACACACACACACACACACACACACACACAAATTTTTAAATAATTTTACAATTCAAGACAATTGAATAATTAAAATTGCAAGTGTAGAACATAACTTTTTGACCTTAACTTCATGAAAATCATTTTTTAAAAACATTATTGACAATGTGTAGATTATTGAGATATAAGTTTTATAAACATTCAATTAACATTAAAAAACTTATAAAGGTATTTATCAGGATATGTATATAGTCTATAATAAGGTATGTGTGTAGAAATTAAGTAATAATTACAAATAATCATTTAACATTTTAAAAAATTATATATTTAAAAACTTTGTTTTCCCCTCTACAAATCTTATAATTTTTTTTAATGATAAAATTTGAGTGATCATATGGGTTACAAAAGATGGAAAAGACATATTTTTTCATAAAATCAAATGGAATAATTCATGACAAGGTTTGGAGTAGGTTCGCCTTGCCCAAGCCTAAAACTAAACCAGATTTAGAGGGAAAAGGTCAAAAATATTTTTTGTAAAACTAAAAAGGGCATATGCCATTTTCTATTTTCAAAGGGCATATACCCTTTGAGGACCTACCATTTTTGGAATAAATGGTAGGAATGTTAGATTTATGAATCACAAAAGGCATGCATGCTTTTTAAATACATGCACGCCCTTTTTAATTCACAAATTTATCTTAATTCCCATGATCTTTTTATTCATTTTGATTTTTACAAACTTCAAATTTGTTTTTACTACTGTGATTATGTAAATTCTACATTCACTTTATCTTAATCACTATAAATTCTTCAAATTTTATTATACAATTGGATTATTTCAGTAAAGATAAATAATGGGGTCATGAAGTTGTCGTAAAATACCAATTAAAGAGATAACAAATGAGGAAATTGAAGATAAGAGAGAAAATAAAAATAAAAATAAGCATATAAGAAAGCATTTATAAGAGTTTCTAGGCAAGGTGAAGGTACTTCATTCACACCAAGTAATATTTCAAATGTAAATAACATGCCCAATTCCATGGAATTTAATTTAGATACATTTTCAAATGAGATAAGAGAACTTAATCAATCCTTGTTGAATGATGAAATTCAAAATGTAAAGCATGCAAGTAATGAATTTGTAACGAGTGATGGAACATATAGAGAAATAAAATATAATGAAACATCCATTCATAATGAATTTATTGAACATGATTATAATCAAGTAATGAATCCAATTCATGTCTCCCCTAATAAAGAGCAATTTACTTCACTTGTAGGGTCTAATGTACCTAGCCAACCCTGTAATATCCCTTGTATGGTTGAAGTGGTAACACCACATAATTTAATACAAAATATAGCTCTTACACCCACACCTCCAAAGATAAAGTGATGAACACCAAGGTATTTGGTTTAAATAGATGAGAAAATAATAGAACTATGGAAGATAAAATGTCAAAAAGATGAGTTCAATGTCATACTTAATGTGTATGGGACTATGCATTTGATAATAAAGTCATACAAAATGATATCAACTATTTATTCAATTAATGAAAATAATGCATCTTATGATGTATAAGTTAGGTTTAAGAACAAACAATATGGATGGAAGAAATAATTCAATAATAAAGAATCTATTTAATGCATTTAAGGTAATAGGTAAAAAAAGTTGAAAAAAGATAGTAATGTTACAAGATGAGTATTAATGGAATCTATAGTGAGTAAGAAAATATCTAAAGCTTGAATTCTTAGTTAAACAAGTAAATCCTTAATCTTGAATAAAAAAGTCTGATAAATGCCTTAAAAAGAATAATAAGGCTTAGTGACCTTTTACTCACAGATTGTTGGGCATTTAGTGATAGACTCCCACTAAAAGATAAGGTATTAGTTGAAGGAACAAGACATTTGATTGAATTATTTTGGCATGAAAACACAAGGTCTTATCTAATGTAAAAGATGTTAAAATAAGAAAAGGTTCAAAAAACTATGAGCCACATGCAAAACATTTCTTGGATATGACCCAAACAAAATTTTATAAAAAGTTTATTGAATAATTTAACAGCCAATTATTAATTAGCCAAAGGTCATATAAGATGTGCAAGACTTTTTATGTTAAAATCAACCAAGCCCACACCACATTTTTTGTAAGGTACATGTTGAATTTGTTATTCATTTTGATGTTTTTCATCATATATGTTATACTCTACATATTGACAATATTATGCAAGAATGTATGGTGGCTTTCCCACCTAAAATATCAAGAGAATTAATCTAAAATCTTTTCTATCATAGACCTAAGGGACATTTTTTTTACAAATAATGTTTAGATGGAACAGGTAATAGTTGTGGTGATTTTTCAAATTTGACCAGCTGTATACATGATGAAATTTCACATGAATTTGGAAAGTAACTAGTTGATTATAAGAAGTACAAATTTGTAAAGTATGTGTTCAAAAATGCAAAAGAGTCATCAAGATGCGAGTTGGTTACAATTAGAGTTTTTGTATCTGATTTCATGTTTGAACTCAAGAAGAATATTATCTACCAATATGCAAGATGTACACACAAATCAAAATGGTTAGATAATCAATTCAAAATATGCAAAGATAACTTCCCACTGGGCACCATTATTTTGGTTGTGGACTTTGCTAAGAATTACACACTATAACCATACATTAGGTTCAATCCCAATATTATAATTTATTTCAAGTTGGAATTTTTATGCATGTTACATTCAAACATGCACCTGATAACATAGATGATAATAGAAGTATTTTGAGGAAGTACCACTTTGATAGTAGCGACGATAGATCACATTCTCTAGAATTTGTCTAAGATTGTTTTGAGATATTTTATAAGAATATGAATGTAAGATGAATCATGTTTGATACACACTAGTTAGATAACTATGTAGGATAATTTAAGAATTCTTGAATGTTTTACTAGTTAAGTAGAATGCATAAGATTAATGGGGTTTAACATTTTTGGATCTTCTTTGAGGCTGGGCATGACAAAGGGGAACATGATGATGTAGGTGCATGTGTGAAAAAGAGAACTTAGAAAAAAGTAGGAAAAACACAAGGATGGTGTTAATTTAATCAATGTTGCAAGTATTATGACTTGGTGTAATCACCTAAAAGTGGTAATTAGATGTTAAGAGTGTTACTTGAGTTAACCTATCCCTAGGCTAGCCATAGACCTATCCTTCTGCATTAGACTTACTTTTTGAGTAATTTAGTAGACCATAGTCACCTACATCCAATCAAAACATAGTCCTAGAATTGTCATCTTAGACCCTAATCTAACTTGCTCAACAGTTTACAAAGAGGACATTAGCATCACATTTGGGACACTACAACCAGATGGCAAGAGTGTCCCCAACTAGGCATTATTGTCCTTAGCCTTAGCTCTTCCCATCAAATACTTTTTAAAATGTGTGCCCCTACTAAGGTAAACCTAAGCATATTTTCTAATATGTACAAGCAACAAAAACCTATAAATACAAGTCTAATTCACTTATAATCACTACATGGAAAATAGATGTAAAAAACTATTCAAACCAAATACAAAGTTGAGCAAAATCAAAGTATTTGATCCCTATTTTCCCCTACTTTTGCATACTACCATCTACAGTATCCCTAAGCCTAGTTTTCAAACATTTCAAATCTCAAGAACATTCAAGGCATCCAAACCCACTCTCATTATAGCTTTCACTTGTACTTGCATCAATCAGTAGATGGGAGAACTACTTCAGGCTTGATCCCTCTTTAAAGTATTGGTATGTAGGAAACTCTATACATAATGGGGTTTTGAGGATGTCTAATCCATCCTATTAACACACATAAAATTATTTCTCATGCCATACTTGTATGGAGACCTAGGGTTTGAACATTAAATCAAGTTTTATAGGCATAAGAGAAAGCTACAAGTTTTATGCACACAAGAACAAGACATATAGACACAGGCATAAGTGCTCCCAAAAAATAGGAATAGTCTCAAAAAGGGGATAGTAGTGCCACATTGAGGAAACTACACACATATGACACTATTTCTCATATTGGGCACTATTGTCTAATGAGTAGACAAACACCAAAATCCTATTGATGACATAGATAACTACCCAGATCTTAACTTTTAGAACCCAGATCATCTACGATAATCAATTTTTAGATAAGTCTCTATTTATGCCTATTTATTACTATTATTATAAATTCAAATAAGGTCATACAAAATTAGTACTTAATTATTGTATATTTATTTAACTAATTTAGGCATTTCATCCCTTTAATCTAAACATAGGATTTTCATTGTAAAACCCTAAAAGGTTAAATCATTTGTTGAAGCTGTCTTACTTCAAATATCACTTCAAACCCTAGCTTACATTTATCTAATTTTTGTGCAATAAATTTAGGGTTGAGTACTTCAAATTTTTTGAATTTTTTAGATAACCTAGCTTATAAAATCAATTTTACATTAGGTTTTCAATTTATTTTACATCTAATTCAAATTGGTGCAAAGAAACCCTAGCTTTAAAAATCCTAACCCTAGACACAATTAAGGTTTGTATCTTTTTCTATCTATATTCAGATTTTAATTCTAAAAATATTAGATTTACTACACTATATATTTTTTTTTACAATCTTCCATAGATTACTATTCTTAAAATGTTCAAAATATAATTTTTTTGTTTTCCTACCCTTCAATCTATAATGACAGAATTTAACAATAGATTTGATGAAATCTATAAGCTTCAATTACAAGACCTTATGTCCAAATATAAGGATATACAAGATGATTTCGTAAACATTCTTAAAGAGGAACTTGAAAAGACAAACAATGGTTAATCTTCAACCCCTCCAGTTAATGATGTTGTTACAAGTTCTTACTCTATAGTCTAAGGTATTACATCTTGAGCAGGGAACAACTAAGCCATCACATGCCTTGGCTTCCAACATTATCTTGCATACACTTTTAGCACATCACATAAATATAACTCCTTTGCCATCTAATTTCATGGAACCCACACTCACATTATATGATGGAAAGGTGACTTAGGACATCATCTAAGAACCTTTCATGTAGCATACTTGGACTATGTGTCCAATGATTGGCTTCTTATGAAGCTATTTCCACACAATCTCAAGGATTATGCCCTAAAATTGTTTTATGATTTTCAAAACCAATCTATCATGACATTCAATCCTTTAGCTGATTTGTTCCTAACACACTTATTTATCACATCAGTGATAAGATATAATATGCAAAAGTGGCACAGCTAAATCAAAATTCAAATGAGCCTATCACTGATTATGTCTTATGACACAAGACAATATTATCCAAATTGACTAGCCCCATGGTAGAAAAAGAGCTTCAAGATATATTTAAACAAAGTTTATTACTAGTACTTCATGAAAATATCTTATTCAAGAAGTTTCCCACATTTATTGATATGTGTCACATAGTTAATGAAAGAGAGGTTAAGGTTTTAGCAATGCACAAACTCAAGTACACCAATGGATCGTAATAAACTCTTACAAGTACAAACAAACCTATATATAAGGTAAGGACCATAAATTACAAAAGTGATTAAAAGGCCATAATCAATTCAACTTCTGAGCCTTCTCCAAATTAGTTTTATCTACTGCTCAGTGCAGAGTCTCTATTAATCTTCCAGTGTCACCAACATGAGTACTATAATAACTATTGGAATGCAATGTCATATCTCTACCTCCCATTAAAGAGCTTGATATGACATGGCCTCTTCCAAAGAATTATGATTCAAACACATTTTATGAGTATCATAGGGTATTAGGCCACATGATAAACAAATTCATTAGCCTAAAGCATAGAATACAAGATCTCATTGAGCCTAACATTATTGATGTGGGCACACCCACAGAGGCATCAAAATAATAAATAGAGGCAAAGGCACTAAAGATATTTTTGGATCATTTCCCAAATCATACAACTAATAAGGTAGGATGCACATTAGGTGTTCACTATACATACCAGGATCATCCACCACTAAATCCCTATCACATAGTTATAGAAGAGACACATCAACTACACAACATTATTAGCATGTATCACACTATAGTGCCACCTAGATCACCTATCACATTTTTAGAGTAGGAGATTGTGTAAGATGAAACATATATACATCCACTCTTCATACAAGCATATATAGACCACCATCCTATTCACAATGTTATGGTCGATAATAGATCAAGCATAAACATGTGCACCATGACACTCTTACATCACTTAGGCTATATAGAGTGGGATACATTACCCATAGATATAGTCATTATTAGTTTTAGTGGCCATGTTTAGAGCTACACTAACAATATTGTGATTCCATTATAGGTTGGACCAACACACATAACCACTTGGTCCCTAGTAGTACCTAACATATGTGTATTAAACATATTATTGGGTAGGCCATGGTTACAACAACTCTAAGCTATCCCATATACATTACACTAATGCTTGAAGTATATAGAAGCTAAGCAGGTGGTTAAGATTTATAGTGCCCTATACGATTATCTTCTTCCCATCCCATAGGCAATTCTAGCATAGTTTCCAACTATAGTTCCAACCTTGATATCAATTATAGTTTTAGTTCCACTACTAGATATTATATGGTTATCAGTTACAATAGAGAGTAAAAATCCTATGTATACATCATAGTGTTTATTAGAGTCCTCAAAGTAGGCCAAGTCTACTTCTATGGTATCTATATGCACATATACTCTCCCAAAAATACCATTACTAGAGAGACCATTGCATCAAAGATACATCATAGATTCTAGAGCACCTTCCTCTACTCAATTTACACTAAGATTAGTTATATTTAGGTCTATGTATTCTTAATATAG
Organism: Torreya grandis; assembly: GCA_037957365.1. NCBI lineage: Eukaryota > Viridiplantae > Streptophyta > Pinopsida > Cupressales > Taxaceae > Torreya > Torreya grandis. Next base: position 394,674 of record JARHVA010001335.1, on the reverse strand, counting down.
GGCACCTACATCACCTACAAATTTTAATTCTACCAGATTGGTCCCTAAGACCCCTACAATTCATAGGGCATTAAAGTTTGTACCATAACATCATAAAATCACTACTCAGGTAGCTTCAGACTCATATTATACAACACATCAGCTTTTGGGTTCACATTTGCCCTTTCATACCACATGCATGATCATAGTTCCCCTCTTTGACACATGTCATAGTGATGCTGAGTCTCCAATGAGACTCATTAGTTAGTATGGTTCCTACCCTTGTACATACTTCCTTCTCTCTCTTGATCCTTGTACATAGTTTATTTTCATTTGCTTGTATATAAATTATACTCAAAAAGCACAAAAAAAATATAACATGTCAAAATATAAAAACATTCAAATATTTCAAAAATACAAAATTTTACAAATTGTATGTATTGCTATGTTTACATTTCTACTACTTACCAGATATTACATATTATTAGCTATCCTATTATAGTTAGTTTTATCATATACATATACTTCTCTTATTCTTATCAAGTTATTTTAGATTATAGAAAGGAGTTTGGTCCACTACACTAATCCAAACTATACCCATTGGGGGTAGTTACACAGATCTAGGTTTATACATTTGATACATCTACCCACTTGGGGGCATCTCCTACACAGTTGTTATAACCAGGTTTTATCTTTATATACTATACATTCCAGTTATGCATTGATTTATCTTAATGTTGATCATTGATCCTCATTGCTCAATTTTTTTGCTATCATTAGTTAGACTCAGTATATATGCATCTTATCATCTACATAGATTTGTACTACATAATTATACATGCTTTCATTTCTAGTTCCTAGATTAGACTTGATTATGTTTCCTATGTTTCTTCCATCTTCTATGGAATTTGAATATGCCATTGTTCTTTGGATTCTATACCACTTATCTATTTGTATGCTTTGGACACGTGCCCATGTCCCTTGTGTGCTTTTCTACTTCTATATGTGGACATTTGAACATGTCCTTCTATGTGGCTCTAATGTTCCCATGTCCCTTATATTATGGACCCTTGGCCTACCTTTTGCATGCCTCATGTGCTTGTATGTTTGATTCCTTATATGCTTTTACACCATGACACTTGTATTTGCTTTTTATACACACACACCAATTTTTAATGCCATGAGGGACCTCATGCCTACACCCTTCTTATTTGGAAGCCATGATGGACATCATGCCTTATCCCCCTAGGTAGTTACTCATATTCTACTATTATACATTGATTACATCTATCTTGACACCCTTGTGCAATGCTAGATTATAACATACATCTTACATTTCCTACTTATGCTCATATACATTTACATTTTGATGTTATGTTTATATATTATATTGGGATATCATGCACATGCTCTATCTAACACATTTTATAGAGCTCCTTCTTTAAAGAGTAGTTCTTACATAGGTTCCACAATTACCCTCAAAAGAGGTGGCATTTACAAGGGGTTGTCACAAAAATTAGGCTCCTACTTTGCTATCCATAGATACATTTTGGCACATAAGCTCAATTTTAGACATCAAACTCAGGGAAGACACAAAACAAAAGAGACTTAAAATTTTGTTTAGATTACTCAAAAATTAGACCAGGTAGTCATTAATGCCTAGATTGGGATACTAGTGCCACAGGGCACTACTATCCACTAACACTACTATCCACTACAGGGTGCTACTATCTAGTATCCCCAACTTCAAGGCAATATGGATCATTTAGACCAGTACACTAGGTATAATATAGATTTGCATAGATACAGTCATAGGTTTGGTAGTTATGTTTAGATTTAGCTTAGATACATTCATTTTAGCTTAGATTCATGCCAATTTATTAGATTTAGGGGCATCATGCATGACATGATTACTCCCACATTTAGTTTAGTTATAAAGATTCAACTATTATATACTTGATTTAGATTCAATATACTCAGATACCAAATTGGGGGTATGTGCATGACACATTAGTTTCTATATACTCAACTTCAAACATGTTGATTAGATGGAATAAAAACTCCATGTTATTATCTATGCTATATACACTTGCTATCACATTCTAGGTTATCCCCAGATTCATGCCTTACTCCATCTGTAATGGTTGACACTCTCAAGTGGCCCAGAGCTACCTAATATATCTAAGTGGCCATAGATCTAAATACACATTTAAATTTACTTAATAAGATACTTTTAACACTTTACATAGTACAATTATAGATGCATCTACTTCACATAGGTGGGAAATGATGGAGTCATAGACTAATCAAGTTATTGAGCTAGCTACGTGAGAGAGTTAGACACACTTATAGTCTTATCCAAGTTATTCATAGAGATCGAGATCCACCAAGCAGTGGTGGGAAGTGATAGATTCAAAATCAAATTGAGTTCTTGAGCCACCCATATCAGGATTGAGCAAGCCATCATCTTAGTTCAACCTATTCAATGATATGATCACAATGTATACTCACACACATAGTTTGTCACCAAGTTCATGCATTGGTTCATGTACTCAATGAGGTGTATTCATTCATTTCCTCTCTCTTTACTTAAATTTATTCAACATTATCTTTTACTTTTGATTATCTCTTAAATAAGGACTAATTTTTGCATGTTTCATTGTAGGACATTACTTTAGAACATGTTACACATATGCAAACCTAGATTCACATACTCAAACTCAACTATATTGGCTTCACTTCCAATGTAAATCTAGGCACACTTATTTTTCCTTTATACTAATAATTGCACTTTATTGTATTACTAGTATAAAGGGGGGTAAATATAATCACCTAAAAGTGGTAATTGGATTCTAAGAGTGTCACATCCCTAGGCTAGCCATAGACCTATCCTTGAATATTAGACTATCATTCAACAAACCATAATCACCTACAACTAGTCAAAACACTATCCTAGAACTATAATCTCAAATCCCAATCCAAATTGCTTAGCAGTCTATAAAGAGGACAATAGAAAAAACTTTTGGAACACTACAACCACATGGTGCTAGTGTCCCCAATTGGGTGCTACTGTCCTTATCCCTGGCTCTTCCAAATGGATATGTTTTCAAATGTGTTCCCCTCCTAAAGTTAGACTAAGCATATTTTATTATCTACATAAGCAATATAACCCTATAAATACAAGTCTAATTCACCTCTATTCACTAGATAGAAAATAAATGCAAAAAGTTATTAACACCAAAGATAAAGTTGAGTAAAATCAAGGTATTTAATCCATATTCTTCCCTACTTCTGCATAATACCATCTACAACATCTCGAAGCCTAGTTTTCAAATATTTTAAAGCTCAAGCACATTCAAGGCATCCAAGCCCACTCTCATTCCAGCATTCACTTACACTTGCATCAAGCACTAGGTGGGAGAACTACATCAAGCTTGATTCCTCTTTAGAGTATTACTATGTAGGCAACTATATACATAGTGGAGTGTTGAGGATGTCTAGTCCATCCTACTAACACACACAAAATTATTGCTCATGCCATACTTTCAATGAGGACTAGGGTTTGTACATTAAATTAGGTTTCCAAGCACAACATATAGCTCTAGGTTCTATGCATGCAAGAACAAGACATACAGGCATAGGAGTAGGTGCTCCCAAAAAATAAGAACAATCCCATAAAGGGGACAGTAACACCACATTGAGGACACTACACATAGATGACACTACTATCCATATTAGGTACTATTGTCTAGTGAGCAGATAAACACCAAAATCTCATTGATGACATAGATAACTGCCTAAATCCTAACGTTTAGAACCTTAGATGACACTACTATCCATACTAGGTACTACTGTCTAGTGAGTAGATAAACACCAAAATCTCATTGATGACATAGATAACTGCCTAAATCCTAACTTTTAGAACCTAGATCATCTGTGACAGTTTTTAAAAAAGTTTATATTTATTCCTATATATTGATATTATTAGAAATTCAAACAAGGCTAAATGTCATAAAAAATTAGTACTTAATTATTGCTTATATATTTGACTAATTTAGGCATCTCAACCCTCTAATCAAAACATAGGATTTTCATTATAAAACCCTAAAAGGTTAAATCACTTGGTGTAATGATTTTTTTCATGGATCAGATAAACATTCTCATGTGCAAATATTCTTTTGGTTAATGGAGTAAAAATACAAGACAATGTATGAATATTGTACTATAGTACTTAAATCAAGTGTTTTCCACTCCATTCAAAGTTTAAATTCTAGTTCATGGATTATTTATACTAGGGATATAACATACTTTTGTTTGGGATGTATGGAATTTAATTAATATGAATGTGAGTAAAAAATAATATGTTGATGAATGGTATTGTAGACCTATAATACCTATAAAGAGTATCCAATCACTCCAATAATTGATGGATCATGAAATAACACCATCGCTTGACTTTGACCACATCTCAAATCTTATGCAACCAGGTATAATTTATTTCTAATTTAAATGTAGCCTTAGTTATATTAGTGATATCTTTATTTTTTCTTATATGTGCTTACAAATTGATTATACTTTAAATGTAGGGCATGTTTTTGTGGTCATTACACCTAAGGATACTGATGAGAAAACATACTACTACTTGTGTTGTTGTGTAAAGGGATAAAAAAAATTAACCACAAATGTCATGGAGGGACAAGACCTAGTTTATCCCATTAGATCTGTAGTGGTTACAAGAACTTGGATTCATAGGTACTATCATAAAAAATAAAACAAGTGTTATTTAAAGACATTAAAACACACTGGGTGGGGCTTCATTATTCAAATCTGGTTATTATTACTAATATTCAAATGATCAAATATCATTGAAAGCCTAACAATAAAAGTTTGTGGAAAGTTCATAAATCTGAGCATGAAGTGATTCTTGAAACACTTGAAAATAGAGTAGATCCTAAAGGTACGTTGGATTGACTTGGTAAGGTTAGTATGAAAAATTAATCTTGTATTTTAAATTCATATAATTAACTTATGTGATTTACTGTATCTTAATTTTGAATTATTTTATCATTAAGTGTTTATTTTAGTTTAAAATTTTTACTAACAATTTTAATGTATGTTAGTGGCACTAGATTAGCTTGCACCTTCATGTGGTTGGTTCCATGATATAGAAGATTATCTTATTGAAATAAAGTGAAGCAAAAAAATAATACATTCCTCTCTGTGATCTAGTCATTACTAATCTAATTCAAAAAACACACTGGACAGACTTCTTGTATTCATTTTGAGGTTATTTAACTCATATAGTAGGTTTCACACTCTTCTCCAAGTCTGTTTCTTGTGAAAAGACATCAACACTACTTTTAGCCTTGATGCTCAAGGTATGTCACCTTAGTGATTTTTTCACAATCTATATTCCTTCTAAAGGTTCTTGGTCTTCTACTAGTGTTGTCTCATTCAACATACAAGTTGGTACCTTTCTTTATGCTTAATTTTTACAAGAAGTCAAAAAAATTGTGTTTTATCCCTTGTTCTTGTACAACTTCTATCTCTGATGTAAAACTATTAAAAATGTTCTTGTATTTCATAGAAACCTACAATAAGTCTTGAAACTCATTTAGAGCTATTAACAAGGTCTAACTTATGTACTTTTACCCTGAAAACCTGTAATTATCACAAACATGCTCTATTCTTGGTCATAACCCTGCATACTTACTTAGAGACCCATGGAAACATGCCTATAGGCCTGAAACTAGGCCATTACTCTTGTTTCGTATTTGAAAAAGGTCTTAAAATCATCTCATTTCCATGTTTGACTAATATGTAAATGTTTTCTCTCTTTGGGATGAGGAGATTCTCTTAAGCGATGCATCCGATCAACTACAACATTTCATTTAATGAGCCCCAAAAACATGTTTTGAGCATCTATTACCTACATGTAGGCTCTCCTAATCTAGACTTTTTAAGACTATCTCTTGTATATTCTTACTTGAAATAATTTTAATATATGATAGTTATATATTATTATATTTCATAGAGTAATGAGATTTTTCTTTATGATTTAAGTAGATATGATTATCTTTTATTATATAGTTTATTAGTTATAATATTTGTTTGAGAAAGTTTAAAGTAGAATAGGGATATTCCATGAGCAACTTAGGTTAATGCATTCTACAACCAAAGGATCCTATGTCAATGCATTCTAAAACCAAAAGATCCTATGATGGAAATTATGATAACAACATCCAAAGGACTATGCAACTACCAATTCAATCTATCACTGCTGCTAACAACCTATAGGAAACTTCTAGCTTCTAGAAGATGAAGAAAGTTAAACTCACTTAGGCTTTCCACTACCTACCAAATTTTTGGAGATTGTAACAACAATATTTAAATTCATGAATAAATTCCATTAGGGTATCTCTAACCAAACTTTAGTTATGAATAACCTAATATATTCAATGTGTTCCATTAGGTAGATTTTAACTTCAAGAACCAATTTCTATTTCCTGTAGCTAAATATTTTCATTATAAGTATGTTTGTTTGTATTTTTAGTTATGTCATGATTACAAAACTACCACCTCTAATATAAATATAATATAGTATAGATGTGGAAATTATTAGGAATTTGTTTTTAGATTAGAAGTGTGCAAGCATAACAAGTAATCTAATTGAGATATTTTAATATATTGTAGCAATATTTAATTGGTAAATGATATGAATATAGATAACATTATGAGTTAATCATGTTTTTTGTTAAGAGCTAGATTAAAGATCAAGGCTAAGAGCAGAGGACCACCTCAAGAAGACTTGAAGTAGAGATCCTAATCATCAATATAGATAAGTAATTTATTTTATTTATATAATTATGTATTATGATTTTACTTGTGTGTATGAGCAATGATATTTAATTTGTGTTACTCTTAATAAGTTTTTGGGAAGCTTTTAATCCAATTTGTATGGTTCATCTCTAGCCCTCATGGTTCTCCTACAATGCACGATGAAAGTTCATTAAGTTTTCTCACTTTAGGATGAGGAGATTCTCTTAAGGGATGAATCCAATCAACTTCAACATTCCATCCTAAATCCCTATCAAGATTATATAAGTGTTTTTATAGCCTTGAAATGCCCATGTAGGCATGTTCATGAAGATAGTTCATCAATTGGGCTAATGAGCTATAAGCTATGCCCCCATTGACAATATTTTGGCCATTTAAGAGTGATTTAGCTGTGAGAGAAAAATCCTTACCATGTTTCACCCATTTTGATGAGAGATAATCCTCCTAGGGTTTCTTAGACAAATCATCCATGCAAGTATGGGAGCTAACAATTCATCTCTAGCCCTCACAGTTCTTCTGTAATGCATGATGAAACTTCACTCAATTTTTTACTCAAGAATGTGGAGATTCTCTTAAGGGATGCATCTGATCAACTGCAACACTTTATCCTAGAGCCCTATCAAGATTGAACAAGCATTGTTCTAACCTTAAAATTCCCATCTAGATGTGTTCATAAAGATGATTCATCAATTCGACTAATGAGGTAGAAGTTATGCCTCCCATTGATAAGCTTTTAGCCTTTTAAGAGAGATTTAGTTGCCAAAGTGATATGCCCTTAACCTATAGTACATTTAGGGATATGTGTGGCTGACTTATGGCTTACATACCTTCATATTATCTTGTTACATTTATCAATTTTCTTAGTATGGTTACCCTATGGAATAACCATGGCTAAGTAAAGTATATATAGGAGGTAGTGGTTTGCCTTTTATCATCATATTGTGAATTCTATTCTTATTGCATTATTGTGTAGGTTTCCCTTCGAAGTGGCTTAGTCATAATATTCAAGTATTATACTCTTAATTATGTGATATAATTATATTGTTGTGAATCATCTAAGTAATTTCCTTACAAGTGGTATAAGAGTTTCAATTTGGGCAAGTTTCTACAACATAATTTTTTTTAGATCTAAAGTCTTGAGCACTAAAAGGCCAAAAAAACATAACTTGTGATTTAGAAGGAGTTGATTTTTTTCATCATCATAATTTTAATAGTCATTGGATTCATCTATGTGAGATAATTACAATGGTATAGTCTACTAATATACCTTTTTGGGTCAATTTTTTTTACCCTTATGCATAATAGTAGGAGTTGGATTCATCTCAATGAGATGATCACAATTGTCTATTCCATCGGTACACTTTTTTCAGGGCTAAAACCCTCCTAGGGTTGGTGCATGGCTGGTCCAAACACTCACAAACATAGGAAAGGGAATGAAACTTCAAAAAATCCTCATAAAGATGACATGGAGTATGGAACTTCTGATCCATCTATTTTGGAGGTAGTTCAATAACTTAAGTCAGAGTTGTAGAGCATGGTGAAAAAAGATGAGTTTGATAAATTTCAAGGGGATGTTATAGGGTTAGGAGGGGACCTAGATAGTGTGATGGATTAATTATAACAAATAACTTGGTAATTAACCAACTTATTAGCTCAACCACTATAAAATAACCCTCTACTAGTTTAGTTTGGTTCTCCTTCTCCAAATAATACCAACATCAATCCTGACCCTAAGCTAATGTTGTCAAAAGTGGACCTATGCAAGTTTTATGGTAATGATCCACTCACCTAGCTCACTCAAATTAAAAATTTATTTGATCTACATCAGTCTTCATGTTCATAAAAAGTGGTTATAGCCTCTCTATATCTTGAACCCGAGGCATTCATTTGGTATCACTAGTTGTGTACTCAAAATAAAAATAAGGGTGTCCCAATTTCATGGTTAAGATTTTCTAAAAAGTTGTAGCTCCACTACCATAATAATGTCTCTAAAAACTATTTCAATAATCTAGCCAAGTTGTGTTAGACTGAGACTATAAAGGACTACATTCATCAATTTCTAAATCTCTCCTACGTGTGGTAGACATCACTAAGGAAAATCTGACTGACCTATTTTTGGGTGGTGTAAAAGATAACATTCAATTGGAGGTTAGTATGTTTCATCCTAGTATAATATTTAAGGACATACCAAGGGCATGTATGGATAAGGCAAAAGAGCTGATCAAATGAAGACCTTTTACCAATGTCTATGACTTCACCTTCCTACCACCATCATTTCTATAGCCTACTAGATTGACACCTCAACAAGAGAAAGAAAAATGTGTAAAAGATTTATGTTTTGGATATGATAGAAAATGGATCAAAGAACATCAATGTACTAAAAAGAAGTTGTTTTACATTGATAGTGTCAATGAGGAGGAAGAAAATGAGGAGGATTTAAGGGTAGGTTTGGAAGAACCTGAGGATGAATCTAAATAATCTCAACCTACTATTTCCTATTATGCACTTTCTAGAATTAGTACTCCTCAAAATCTTAAGGTGGAAGGTTTCATAAAGAAACATAAAGTGACTATGTTTATTGATTATGGGAGTATACATAACTTCATCAACAATAAGTTGGGTACTCATTTAAACTATTTCATTTACCCAACTCTAGAATTTCAGGTCATGATTGTAGATGGTGGTACAGTCAACTATTTTGGAAAATGCCATAGCATTAAGATTGCTATGAGAGACTACTTGTTAGATTCCCCTATTTTTCTATTCCTATGGGAGGAGCTGAAATTATTTTGGGAGTGTAGTGGCTCACCACTTTGGGCACTATTGAGATGAATTTTCAAGAATTATTCATGAGGATTCATTAAAAAGGTCGGACCTTTGAACTAGGTGGATTACATGATAAATCTATGCAACTGGTTAGTTCCCACCAGAGGATGAAAATTATTAGAAAAGGTGTAGAAGGATTTGTGGCACACTTATTTTCTATAGAGGTTCAACCAACCAAGGAGTCTACACATCCTAATTTGTAAAGGGTGCTAAATGACCATTATGTTATTTTTGTTGATATGTCAAAAGGACTTCCTCCAAGTTGTGCACATGATCATGCCATTAGGCTCATTTTAGAAAGTATACCACCTAACATCTGGCCCTATAGGTATCCATATGCCCATAAGAGTGAAATTAAAAATATGGTACAAGAGATGTTGGAGGGAGTAATCATCTGACACAGTCAAAGTGAATATTCTTCCCTAGTGGTCATGGTGCAGAAGAAAGATGATAATTGGAGGATGTGCCCAAACTACCAAAAACTCAACGAGTACATCATCAAAGATAAATTTATTATTCTATTAATTTATGATTTGTTAGATGAATTTCATGGTGCTATTTATTTTACCAAGTTAGACCTTCACTCTAGATATCATCAAATTTGCATCCATGATGAGGACATACCTAAGACAACTTTTAAAACTCATGAAGGCCATTATGAATTTATGATCATGCCTTTTGGTCTCACAAATGCATCATCTACATTTTAGAGTTTGATGAATACTATTTTTAGGCCATTTTTGAGAAAGTTTGTATTAGTGTTTTTTGATAATATCCTCATCTACAACAAAATTTGGGAAGACCATTTGAAACATGTGAAACAGGTACTTTCAATTTTAGAACAACATCAGATTTATGCCAAACCTACTAAATATGATTTTGGTGTCTAAGAGGTGGAGTACTTGTGTCATATTATTTATCTTGGAGTGAAATTTGATCCTAAAAAAATCTAAGTGACGATGGAGTGGTAGGTTCCTAAGGCCCTCAAGAAGCTTTGAAGATTTATGGGGCTAACTATTTACTATCAAAGGTTTTTCAAAAATTATGGTAGCATATCAAACCCACTCACACTTTTTTTAAAGAAAGACTCCTTCCAATGGACTGATTCAACTACCAAGGCATTTAAATAGTTGAAAATAGCTATGTGCACAACTCCAATTTTGGTTACTCCTAATTTTTTAAAAACTTTAATTGTGGAGTGTGATGCATCAATGTATGGCATAGGGGTTATACTCATGCAAGAAGGTAGACCACTAGCATTTGAAATTCTCCAACTGAAGGGAAAAATAGGCTAAAACCAATCTATGAGAAAGAGATGATGGTTATTTTGCATGTAATTAATCAATGGAGACCTTATTTGGTAGGTCATCACTTTCAAGAAAAAACTAATCATGATAACCTCAAATATTTTTTGGAACAATGATTATCATTGAAAGAATAAACAAAAATGAGTGACTAAAATGTTAGGCTATGATTTTGAATAGTGTATAAGAAATAAAAGAAGAATGTGGTGGTATATGCCCTCTTTCAATAGGATGAATCAATTGAAGCATTGTTATGCACCATGACCATGTGACATGTAGATTATCTAGAGGAAGCAAGATCAGAATGGGAGAATAATAGTGTTAGCAAGGATTTGATTCACAATCTTCAACAGGGTTCTAATGAATCTAAAAAAATTACATGGAAGGGAAACACATTGTGATATAAATATAGTATACCTTTGTAAGCATTCTCTCCTCAAACATTAAACACTTGAGGAACTTGATGCCTCTCCACTTAGAGGTCATTTCGTATTTTTGAAAACATATCATAGAATCAAGCAAGATTTATTTTGGGAAGGACTCAAGGAGAATGTCCAAAAATATGTGGCTAAATACACGATATGTCGATAAAAAAAAGGTGAAACCATTAAGACCCCATGTATTTTACAACCTTTATCGATCCCTAGCCAGTGTTAAGAAGAGGTTTTCATGGATTTCATTATGGGGTTATGACAGTCTAAGGGTAAACATGTTATCATGGTAGTTATTAATCGACTCACCAAGTATGATCATTTTTACTCCTTATCACAACCATTTTTTACCAGTATATTAGCTTTTATTTTTTTCAATATGGTTCAAAAATTGCAAGGCACTCCAAATATCATTGTAAGTGACTAAGATCCCATATTTACTAGTAATTTTTGGACTAAATTATTTGCATGTTTGGGCACCTAGTTGGATCATAGCGCATCCTATCATCCACAATTTGATAGATAAATAGAGGTAGTCAACAAATGTCTAGAAGGGTATCTTCATTATTTTATTTTTTAAAAATAGGACAAATAGGTTCATTAGCTACCACTTGTTGAATGGTGGTATAACACTTATTTTCACACTTATTCCAAGATGTCTCCCTTTATATCATTGTATGGGTATCACCCCCCATCCATCACTTTAGCTTTAAAATGTGAATACAAGGTTTGAGATATTAAGAAACACATTCACCATTAATAGGAGGTACTAGTCAATTTGTGAGATAATTTAGAAATAACACAAAATCAAATGAAGTAGCAAGTAGATCAACACTGTAGTGAGTGGCATTTTGACATAGGTGATTGGGTATTTATGTGTTTACATCCATATAAGTAGATTTATTTGAAGCAATAAAAAAAGGATAATAAGCTATCACCTAAGTATTACAACTCTTATTTGATCTTGTAAAAAATTGGTAGTGTGGCTTACAAGCTATGATTAAGCTTATCTACTCACATACATCTAATATTACATGTATCTTGCTTGAAGAAAGTAATTAGAAATAAATTTTCCACTTAGATTGAGTTACTTGAATTAGATGAAGAAGGTTGAGTCATTATAGAACTTAAATATATCCTTCAAATACACACTAAAAAACTAGGGACCAACGTGATTAAGGAGTATTTGATCAAATGGAAGAACCTACATTCTAAGGATGTAACATGGGAGGATGAATAACTCTTTCAATAACATCCTAGTTTGATTAAACATTGAGGACAATGTTATTTTGAAGGGTAGGGCATGCTATGCCCTTAACCTATAGTGTGTCCAAGGATATGTGTGATAGACTTGTGGTTTACACACCTTTATATTATCTTGTTACATTTCTCGATGTTCTTAGTATGGTCGGCCTATGAAATAACCATGGCTAACTAGAGTATATATAGGAGGTAGTTGTTAATTTTTTAATCATATTATGAATTCTATTATTATTAAATTATTATGGAGGTTTCCACCTCAAAGTGTCTCAATCATAATATTCAAGTATTCTACTCTTTTGCCAATTATTATTGTGGATCTGCTTATTCTACTCTTAATTATGAGATATATAATTTTATTATTGTGAATAATCTAAGTAATTTCATTATAGAGAGAAATATCCTTTCCTTGTCTCATCTATGTTAAGTGTGAGATAATCCTCTTGGGGTTGATTATAGGACTCATCCATTCAAGTGTGGGAGATAATGATTCATCTCTCTCCCTCGTAGTTCCCCTACAATGAATGGCATAAGTTCACTTAGTTTTCTCACTTTTAAACAAGGAGATTCTCTTAATGGATGCATATGATAAATTAAAACATTTAATCCCAATGCCCTACTAAGACCAGATAAACATTTTTCTAACCTTGAAATAACCATACAAATGTGTCTATGAAGACAATTCGGTGATTAGGCTAACGAGCTAAAAGCTATGCCTCCATTAACAAGCTTTTGGCCCTTTAAGAGGGATTTGGTTATGAGAAAAAAATCCTTACCATGTCTGATTCATTTTGAGTGAGAGAGAATCCTCCTAGGGTTGATTAGAGGATTCATACATGTAAGTGTGGGAGCTTACAGTTCATGTCTAGCCCTCACAGTTCTCCTACAATACATGATAAAAGTTTACTCAGTTTTCTCATTTTAAGATGAGGAACTTCTCTTAAGGGATAGATTCAGTCAACTAAAATATTCCATATTAGGAACCTACCAAGATTGGACAAGCATTGTTATATCCTTAAAATTCCATCTAGATGTGTTTACGAAGATGGTTCATTAATTGGGTTAATGAACTAGAAGCTATGCCCCCACTGACAAGCTTTTGGCCTTTTAAGAGAGATTTAACTATGAGAGAAAAATCATTGCCATGTCTTATCTGAGAGAAAATACTCTTGGGATTTCTTAGAATACTCATTTGTGTAAGTGTGGGAGTTGATGGTTCATCTCTAGCCCTAACAGTTCTCCTATAATGCATGATGAAAGTTTGTTCAATTTTCTCACTTTAGGATGAGGAGATTCTCTTAAGGGATTACATTTTGTAAACTATAACATTCAATCTTGAGGCCTGATTAAGACTAGGCAAGCATTAATATAGCCTTAAACTTCCCATCTAGATGTGTCTATGAACAAGGTTTGTTGATTAGGCTAATGAGCCAGAAGTTATGCCCCCATTGACAAGCTTTTGGCCCTTTAAGAGAGATTTGGCTATGATAAAATCTCATTGTCATGTCTCATCCATGTTGAGTGAGAGATAATCCTCCAGGGTTACTTAGAAAAATCATCCATACAAGTATGGGAACTAACAATTCATCTTTATACCTCATGGTTCTCCTACAATGCTCGACATAAGTTTGCTCAGTTTTTTCACTTTGGGATGAGGAGATTCTCTTAAGGGATGTATCTGGTCAACTACAACATTCTATTTTGGGGCCCAATCAAGATTTAACAAACATTGTTATAGACTTAAAATGCCCATTTGGCCATGTCTATAAAGATAGTTCATTGATTGGGCTAATGATTTAGAAGTTATTCCTCCCACTGACAAGTTTTTGGCCCTTTCAGAGAGATTTAGATACAAGATAAAACTCATTGCCACGTCTATTCCATGTTGAGTGAGAGATAATAATCCTAGGTTTGCTTATAAGACTCATTTTTATAAGTGTGGGAGTTGATGATTCATCTCTATCCCTCATGGTTCTCTTACAATACACAACATAAGTTCACTTAGTTTTCTCACTTTGGGTAAGAAGATTCTCTTAAGGGATACGTCTGGTCAACTGTAACATTTTGTCCTAGGTCCTTATCAAGATTGGATTTTTTTTATAGCCTTAAAAATCCCACCTAGACATGTCCATGAAGATGATTTGTTGATTGGGCTAATGGGATAGAAGATATGCCCCCAACTGGTAATATTTTAGCCCTTTAAGAGATAATTTGGCTACAATATAAAAATCCTTTTCATGTCTTATTCATGTTGAGTGAGAGATAATCCTCTTAGGATTGCTTATAGGACTCATCTATGCAAGTATAAGAGTTGACGATTTATCTCTAGACTCATGGTTCTCTTTCAATGTGCAATGACACTTTGCTCATTTTTTTCACCTAAGGATGAGGATATTCTCTTAAGGGATACATCTGATCAACTATAACTTGCACTCTTAGGGCCCAAAAAAGACTAGATAAGGGTTATTCTAGCCTTAAAATGTCTAATTGGGTATGTCCATGAAGATAGTTCAACGATTGGGTTGATAAGGCACAAGATATGCCCTAATTGACCAACTTTTAGCCCTTTAAGAAAGATTTGGCTGAAAGAAAAAACTCATTGTAGTGTTTTTCTCATGTCAAGTTAGAGAGAATACTCTTAGGTTTTCTAGATAACTCATCTACGTAATTTTAGGATATAATTACTCATCTCTATCCTTCATGGTTCTCCTATAATGTGTGACTAAAGTTCACTTAGTTTGCACATTTAGGGTCAAGGAGATTCTCTTAAGGGATGTATCTGATGAAATGCAATATTCCATCCAAAGGCCTGACCAAGACTAGACAAGCATTTTTATAGCCTTAAAATTCCCATCTAAATATATTCATGAAGATGGTTCATCGATTGGGCTAATGAGCCAAAAAATATGCCTCGTATTGACAAAATTTTGGCCCTTTAAGAAAGATTTAGTTGTGAGAGAAAACTCCTTATCATGTGTTATCTATGTCAAGTGAGATAATACTCTTGGGGTTACTTAGAAGATTTGTCTTTGTAAGTGTGGGAGCTGATGGTTTGTCTCTATTCCTCATGGTTATCTTGCAATGCACGATCAAAGTTTACTTAGTTTACACACTTAGGTATGAAGAGATTCTCTTAAGGGATGCATTTGGTGAACTACAAGATTCCATCTTGGTGCTTGACTAAGACTAAAAAAGTGTTGTTATATATTTAAAACTCCCACCCAGATGTGTCTGTAAAGATAGTTTGTCAATCGAGCTAATGAGCCAAAATCTATTCCCTCACTGACAAGTTTGTGGCCCTTTATGAGAGATTTGGATACAAGAGAAAAATCATTGCCATGTCTCATTCATTTTTAGTGAGAGAAAATCTTCCTAGGGTTGCATAGAGTACTTATTTGTGCAAGTATGGGAGTTGACAGTTCATCTCTTGCTCTCATGGTTCTACCATAATACATGATGAAAGTTTGTTTAGTTTTCTCAATCAGGGTCAAGGAGATTCTCTTAAGGGATACATTTGTTTAAGTAAAACTTGTGATCCTAGGGCTTGATCAAAACCAAACAAGGGTTATTCTAGCCTTAAAACACCCATTCAAATATGTATACATAGATGATTAATCGATTTAGCTGATAAGACACAAGATATGCCCCACTGACTAACTTTTGGCCCTTTTAAATAGACTTATCTATGAGAGAACTTTTTTTTGTGTCTGATATGTATTAATTGAGAGAGAATCCTCTTGGGATTTCTAAGAATACTTATCTATGTAAGTGTGGGAGTTGATTGTTCATCTCTAGCCCTCATGATTCTCTTGTAACACGTGATAGAAGTTCACTTAGTGTTGTCACTTAGGGATGAGGAGATTATCTTAAGGTATACATTAGGTCAATTTTAACTTGTGCTTCCGAGGCCCAATTGAGACTAAACAAGGGTCATTATTGCCTTAAAATTCCCATCTGAATGTGTCTATAAAGATAGTTCATCAATTGGGTTGAAGAGGCATAAGATATACCTCTACTGATTAACTTTTGGCCCTTTAAGAAAAATTTGGCTGCAAGAGAAAACTCATTTCCATGTGTCACACATGTTAGGTTAGAGAAAATTCTCTAGGGTGTTCTTAGATGACTTGTCTATGCAAGTGTGGGAGCTAATGATTTATCTCTAGCCCTCACAATTTTTCTGTAACATGTGATAGAAGTTCACTCAGTTTTCTCACTCAAGGACAAGGATATTCTCTTAAGGGATGCATTTAGTAAACTACAACTTGTGTTCTTAGGGCCTGACCAAGACTAGATAAGGGTAGTTATATCCTTAAAATTTCCATCTAGAAATGTATTTGTAGATGGTTCATTGATTGGCCTGACAAGGCACAAGATATTCCCCCCACTGACCAAATTTAGGTCCATTCTAAGAGATTTTGATGTGAGAGAAAACTCATTACCATGTTTCACTCATGTTGAGTTAGAGATAGTCCTTTGGGGTGTTCTCATAGGACTCATCTATATAAGTTTAGGAGTTGGCATCTTATATCTATCCCTCATGGTTCTCCTAAAAGTATGATTGAAGTTTTCTCATTTTTCACACATAGGGATGAAGAGATTCTCTTAAGGGATGCATTTGGTCAACTAAAACTTGAGCTCCTAGGGCTAGACTAAGACCTGAAAAGGGTCATTCTAGTTAAAACACCCATCTAGATGCATTTGTAAAGATGGTTTATTTATTGGGCTGATGAGGCACAAGATATTCCCCCCACTAACTAAATTTTAGTCTATTTTGAAAGATTTAGCTATGAGAGAAAACTCATTGTCATGTATCACTCATGTCGAGTTAGAGAGAATCATCCTGGGTGTTCTCAAAGGTCTCATTCATGCAAGTGTAGGAGTTGATTACTAATATCTATCCCTCATAGTTATCCTATGATGCATGATGTAAGTTTTTTCACTTTTCACACTCAAGCATGAGGATATTCTCTTAAGAGTGTCTACTAATTTTGTCCCTTAACTTTATCCTTTAAAATTGGTCTTAGAAGACCAATAAGACTCTTTATATGGTTTCACCAACTCCACCAGACTTATTCTCACTTATATTTGATGTTTAATGTTAGGTTTAGATAACTAATAATACCAAGATCTTCTCAACCATTTTCTCCTTAACATAGTTTTGCCTTATTTTGTATTTGTCAATGTAGAATCCACCCTTTCAGATGATAGCTAAGGTATGTTTATGTTTACATGAGGGTAAAGTGATTTTACATCATAATAACAAACTCTTAAGTCCAATTCCAAAGGTTGATGCCCTTAAAACTAACCATGAGGGCTTATAGGCATTAGATGGCAATTTGAATATTTGAACATAGATTTGGCAGGAAAACTTTGCAAACATGTTAGAACTGCCAATATCAAGACTCTAACTACTTGAACACCCCTGGATGACCCAAATATGACTCTAAATATAGTTCATATATATTAATATGATGAATCCCTAATAAAATATGTTATTGCACATAATAATATCCCTTTATAGATTTTTTTACTCATACTACCCATGCATATTTTGGAGAAATTGATGAATTTGATATGCAAATTCAAATTGATATGTAATGAAATGTATATGAAAAAAGTAAATACTAAATATCACATCTAAATGTAAAATATACATAATGATGAAACACCTAACTTAAATCAAAATGTGGATTTTTCAGCCCCATATGAAGTAATAATGATCACTAACCAATAATATGTGTAAACATTAAATGATCAAAATAGAAAATACACAGAGGTAAAGGAAGCTTATTTGTTGAGTAGTATAATGTGTATACACAAATTTATATGTCATAATGACATAAAAAATAGGACATATATTAACAAAAAATGTATACCATAACATGTACATATAAAAATGTGCCATATAGGCATAAAATGTGGACCATAATGCCATACAACATTTATTGTACCTAAAACTAGACCCCTAACACAAAAACTAATCTCCTGCTCGTAATTACCTCCAAATAAATTATGCTTTGTTGCCATAGATATATATCTAGGGGTGATAGATGCCTTAATACGAGGAGAGACTCTCCTCTTAGCATGTGAGTCACCAAATATTTGATCCACAACCTTTGAAAATTGTCATGTCTGTACAACATATGGAATATAAAATTTAATGCATTACAATTATATATTGAAAATGATATTTTTTTCATGAATAATTTTTTTCAAAATGATTCTAGACTCGTCATATTCCACCTAAATGGTTGTCTAGGGAGGAGGGATTGCATATATACCCATGATGGATAATCATATGGAGCTTACATATATCATTAGATATAGTATAGTTAGATCTAGATGTGCATACATTTATGTAAATACGACATAGAATATCATTTTTTGAAGCTATAAAATAGTTTTACTATGTGATCTCACCAAAATCCATCTCTGAATCATGACCTACTATAGAGATAATGAATCCTCAGATGTAACCACAACATTAGTCAAACCTTATTATTGTCCATGAGGGGTACCCATATCATCCCTCATCATCTATAAAACCAATAAATGAATAATATGTGAATTTAATTAGCATGATAAAAAATATATGACTACAATATATATCTTAAAGCATAGCTTTTTGTTTAAGGGACAATAAATATACATGAATAAATATGTAATTTGAAAGTTTCCAAACCTGAGTATAGGGTACACTAGTGCCAATTGTAGCCTCTATAATAGAATCAAGGCCAAATGAACCACCCAGAATATCACTAATTATGTATACAAGTAACAAATAAAATTTTTAGTCAAATAATTTTGGTTAATTAAATAAACACATGCTAGAAAATAAACTTAATATTCTTTTACAAACATAAACAAACTATAATTAAAATCAAACCCATGTATTAAATATAGATGGGGAAGTAGATAACTATTGCACATCAAGCTAAGGTGTCCTTAAAGGAGTTATTAAAGCTACTATAAATGACATAGTGTTTGGCATGCTAGTGTCATGAGCTAGTAAAACATCTACAGGTGATGTATGCTATGACATTCTAGTCACCTAAAGTCTTGGAGAAACTAAATAAGTAATACACTCAGGCATCTTGGTGTCTTGAGGTTTTGAAGGAGCATTAGATGGAATATAATGAGAATTACTAGTATATTACATAGATGTAAGTCTAGTCCCCATAGATATAGTCTATGTATGTTGTACTTGAACATGAGGTCCCATACACTTCCTCCCACATGATGTGCAATGATGTACATGAACTGTAACATGAGTAGGAGGAGGGAAACTAGTACCACTACCACTAACACCAATACCACAACCATAAACACCACTAGTGCCAATACCACTAGCACCAATAGCACTACTAGATGTCTCACCACCTATAGGATGAGCATAACTCCTTAATCTATGCATACCATGCTCAACAATAACTTGCGTTAGACTCATAACTACCTCAAGGGTGTCTATTTGTATGGTATGATGCAAAATTTTAGGGATAAAAACATGTGTTATTATTCTTTTATTTCTCTGAACTTGGTTAGGATGATTTTGGTCTTGCCTAACACCAAGTCTATCAAATGAAGACCCACCTCCCCTACTTTGGGAGGCCTTCATGTCAAAATAATTTGAAATTTATTATAGCACAAACTCACAATAAAGTTTTCTCAAAAAGTATAATAGAACCTTATTATTGTTGCATGGATCTTGATCAAATACCATCCACCACCTATCCCAAAAGTTATTTTTAATCCCCTCATGAACACACCAATCAATACTAATATGTTTGTAATTTTCCAGTGGTGGTTGGTTGGTTCTAATATTAATAAGCAAAGCACACACATATTATTTTGTTATTTTTTTCTTAACATCCTCATAGGATAATTTATCATAATAATTTTTTTTCAAGATCTCTCTTCGATGCAACATTGAATCAAGTTGTGAAGTTACATTTCCCACTTCATTAAAAAAAGTCTCTAGTGTATTGACAAGTGAATTACACGCACTATTAGCTGAGGAGTGACATCAAAAATTGATGATTATTTGTAATAATTGACATATTGTATTGTATTATTCATATAACTAAACTTATTCTTGTGTAAAATCAAATTGGTAAGGGTCTTGTTCTACATTTTCTTCACATTCTGGATCCATCATTCAATTATGTATCTATATTTATTAAAATACATGTTTTTTTAGGTAATGCAATAGAATATAATGCAAATATAATTTCAAAACCCTATGTGAATAAATAAATATAAATATAAATTAAAATTTAAAAATCAACATAGTTGAGATAACAACCAAAACGTTGAATCCCATTGGCAGGATGCAAATCCAAAGCATGCATGAGTAATATAAAAACCTTAAACAAAATAATACAAAAAAACCTATATGTTAAAAAAAATGGGGGAGAAATAAAAATAAAATAAAGGGCACATACCCTTATATCTTTGTAAAGGGCGTACACACTTTAGGTTCGGGCATCAAGCCTCAGCCTAAGAAATTTGAAATGAAGGGCATACACCCTTTGAAAAAAAATTTAAAGTTTGGGGATGCCACTTTTTTGTCCCCAAAATTTGTACATTGACCCATTACACATATTACTTTATCTCATTTAGCACATCTATCCCATCCCACACTTTTTTGGTAATGCATGATAATTGCAAAATAATTTAAAAGTTTATATATCCAAGGTAGGAACCTAATTTTTACATCTTGATCCCTTTATAATGGTTACACATTACATCTTGCGTATCTTCATGTCCTTATGTGATTTCACTTACGTGCCCCTTTTTTGTGTGTGTTCCCTTACACCGTTTCCTTTATGCTTTCTAGCTTTACTTCATTCATACTTACTCCACACTAAAAGATGTTTGTGGTCTTCCACAATATGAAAACAAATAAGAGAGAACTAAGTGTTGATCTAAACCTAAGAAAAATGCATGAAAATAATGCCATGATTTATTAAAAACAAACCAAAATCCTAAAATAATCTAGTGTCATATGCCTTATTAATAAAAGGGGAGTATTGCTCAGAATGGTAGGGTCAAATTTGACTACCATTAAAATGGCTTAGAAGGAATTGGCCATATAACCTCTTCAACTTGCACACACATATGGGATGAATGCTATGAATGATGAATGGACCATCCCAATGGATGTGAAGTGAACTTGGTGTCATAGACCAACACATGCATGCTAGGAGAAAAAGCCTTATTCTTAAGATATCTATCATGTCAGGATTTTTATTTTTATTTCCCCACTCCTTAACTCTAATGCATGATAAAATGTGTTTTATCCAACTGTAGTAAAGCATCCAGATGCACTTTCAAATATTACTCATCATCCAACTGACCAACATGTGTAATACATAAATAAGGTACAAGGAATTGAACTAGGAGAATTAATTCACAACAAAGATAAGGTTAAAAGGAGTACTCTTATTCAATCATTTATACATGGTTAAATATGCCCATAATACTACATAAATGTGGTCATCCTAGTCAGTACAACTAATATTAAAAATATTCATAAATGTATGACTTCATATTTTATTGAAAGCTTTAGTTGTACCATTGTCTTGAGGGTGATATGGTGTAGTCTTATGATGCATAATCATAAACTCATCGAAAAGGACATGTATTGTCTCATTAAGGAAAAGAGTTCCATGATCACTAGTTAAAATTAAAGGACATCCATACCTTGTAATGATATTCTTCCAAAGAAACTTGGTGGTAGTTGTAGTAGTACAATCTCAGGTGGGCACTACTTCAACCTAATGAGTGAGGTATTTAGTGGTGGTAATGATATAATACATGCCAATACACCTCACCATAAGAGTAATGGGACCAAAAAAATAAAAAACCCATTTCTCAAAAGGTTCATGAACATCTAGTTGGTTAGGGTATTCAACTCTCACTTGAGAGACCTAGGGTTAAGTCTTGACAATAAAACCAAAATGTTGGGCTCATTTCCTTTAGTCTAGCATGTCTTTTCCTAGTCACATGCCTAAAATGATAAAAGTTCCAATGAGCCAGTATGTTGGCATATCACACAAGAAAGGGTTCTCATGCACTCACCTAAATTATGTAGCTTAAGACTAATTTCGATTGGTTTCATCATGCTATAGTGTATTAATTTAGTTTCTTAAGCAAGGGTGCTAGAACAAGCACTTAGGTTCTAAATTCATACTTAGTTTCATGTATAACTCTTAACTATTCATTCCCTACTTAACTAATTACAAAGAAATAAGTTGGACACAAACTAAGAATAAAATAGTAATAATTCCATTTTATTCATAATCATATTACATAAGTATTTCATTAACACAAAAATTTCCTCTCATTGCATACATATGTCATATCCAAAATTACGATGGCTTTAAGATTAAAATTATCAACCAACACACTAGGTAAAATTAGGGGGTATTTATACATGGGTCTACCCAAACTATTCAGTTACAAAATTAATTACATAAAGATGACTTGTTAATGACCATTAATAATACTGAGTTGTGGGAAGATGTTATATAAAATTCTTATGTACCCAAGCCTAACTACCCCTATATTCTTTCTCTATGCTAGATATTCATTACCATGTGACTATATTGTTACAAACCAATGCTAGTTCACACTTGACTATTATTTTCTATAGCTCGAGGGAACTATTCCCTAACCATCTCTACTTTTTACACCCTTGCTCAAGTCTTTTGCTATTATTTGAGTCATACATTCTTAATTCTTCCATGTTTCATGTTTCTTTATTCTTCATGATTTTCTTCTTTTGTGCCATGATTTTATATGCCATAGTCTTTCACATCTTGTCTCTTTCACATCTATGCTTCCTTCTACACTACTATCTTTAAAAACTACTTAGAAAAAATAGATACAAAATTGAGGGCCTAACAAGGACACTAACATCAATGCTAGTGTCTATCCCTGACATTAGTGTCTATGGAACATGAAAGAAAGTACATGTTCATAACTTGTAGAGATATAAGATATATACATTTTAAGCATTTTGGGTAAGATAGAAGGAATAGGCCATCAATATAAGATTGATCAGTCTAAGATATAAGCCAAGGGGCATAAGATATAACAAATATGAGACTTACAAAAGTGATAAAGGTATAAAATTGAGAAGAATAAACAAAGTCTGAGTTTACTAAGTGTACAATATTGAGGTGCTATATAATCCATAAATATCATATACATTTGCCCCCCTTTTAATCTAGTAGTCAAATTTTTAATTAAAAATAAAGGAATGCATACTTGGGTATCTATAACACACCTTGTATTTACATGTGCCTAACTTGAGTGATTTATTGGTGACTAAATTTCAACCAAGAATATGCTAAAGTATATAACCGATGTATATAATATGAGTTGAAATTACTTGAAATAAATTGAAATTGAAAGATCAAGGTTATAGAGTACACTCGTGTGTTGATGTAACTGCCTTGCCTATTAGCAAGTTGATTTTAAAAACATGTATCATTATAAGGCTATGAAACTAAGATTAGGATAAATATTTAAAGTGCATATATCTAAGGAGATAGATATATAGATAGAGAAAGAGATTGGGAGGCCCATTCCCCTAACCTTGGAGTAAAAGTGAGTTGCCACCTCGTAATTAAGATTAGCTCAACCTTACAACCTAATGATACTTATAAATTGGTGAGGCTAGATGACACAATTAATTCCAACCTAAAAACTTGGCAAGATTAAGTGATTGAATCACCTCAAACATACCAAAAAGTGAAACAACTACTGCAGTATATTGGCTCAATAAAGTCCATAAAAAATAGTGGGGTATTAGTATAAAAAATTTCCTGATGGGGTAATAGTCCATAAAAGAGCTTTGAAATATGAAAATAATTTAAACTTTGCAATATTAGGTGTACATTTCATAACATATGCACCTTAGATATGTCTCATGTTGAAACCATGTATAATAATGATACCAATGTATAGATTTTTTCCACAACTATGAATTTAAATCATATAACTTTGTGCTTTGGTCAAGTTGTAAAAATGTGTAAGTGTGAAGAACATGATTCCAAATCATGCCCCCACTATATATGAATATATCCAAAAATTTATATAAGTACTAATGTAGAGAAAATGTTTCCAAAACATGCCCCCACTATAATCTGAGATACTAAATACTGAATAGGTGTGGAGAACATGCTTCTAAAACATGCCCCCATTTTAATCTGAGATATTGAATACTAAATAGGTGTGGAGAACATGATTTTAAAACACACCCCCACTAAATATTAAAATTATGCCAAGTGTGGAGAACATGCCTCTATGACATGGCCCCACTAATATGCCCCCCTTTTGAGGTGAGGGAAAGATAGGAACTAGTAGTTACCTCACCTCAAAAGGATAAGACACTTGTAAAATTTGTGAATATAACCATGTAGCATATAGAAGGAAAATGTCTATGTAGATATAACATAGAATCACATAGAACCAATGTTATCACATGAAGGCCTAAGATGCATAATAAGGATCATGGCAATGTCTAGATAGTAATAGTATAAGATCAACAAACAAACAAGAACACACATAAGATAACTCAAAATCAAGTCAAAAAGTGATGGTCTAAGGAGATCGTAAATAAGGGGCATGTTCAAATGCCACATAATTGAAGGGATACAACTTCTTTAAAAGTCCATAAAGTAAGTATGACATATTCAAATGTCCATATACCAAATAATGACATATGAAAATGTTAATAAAAGGATACATAGGCATAGGGGATACAAATAAAGGAGCATATTCAAATGCTCGAATAAATAATACAATAGCAAGGCAAGACACTCAATGAAGTGCATAAAATAAAGTATAATAAATTGGCATACATATGTCATAGTAGCCCTTGGATCAATGTGTTAAGAAAAAATGTCAAGCGTATAACATATCAAGTATTGTGTAAGGTATAATCATGGATGACGACATGTGTGAGTACATATGTAAGGTCAAACATGATAGTGAAGAGTGACCATCGAATCATATAACATGTGTGTATCAAGATCAAATATGTAAATGCCCCTAAAGTTTGTATGATATGAGTAGAGGGAAGGCCCAATATTATAAATAGGAGTAGATAATGTATCTATGTATGAATTATCACACTCATGTAGAAGTGTGACACATATGTGTATGTATGAGTAACTAAGTATGCCATCCATTAACATAAAACTAACACGTAGATGCCAAGGAGTAAATAGAACTTGTAGGTGTCTAAAATATTTTTGGATTTTTGAATGTTTTTGATTTTTTGGTATTTTAGAATGTTTGAAAAAGAAAGATCATATTGTGATTCCATTTAATAAATGGTCATAAATATATCCCCATTATGAACCTGGTGTAATAAAATTGTGACATTATCGAGGAAAACATATAGGTTCAATATCTATCATAGTAGTATTGATGATGTTTATGTAAAATAAGATTTAGTGGTCATGAAGTAATATGAGTAGAGGTTTGTGGAATAATTTGTTAAGTGCTCTATGGTCTCTTTAGGATAAAAATAATAGGAACATGTTTAGGTGCTCTAGATATCTGAACATGGTACATAGTAGATGTGGATTTTGTGGAATCCACCATATGTTTTTGATGTAATGGTCTCTCAAGTACTAGCCACCTAGTAAAGGGGATGGCCTATTGCTTACCATTTTGTTG
Source organism: Torreya grandis (assembly GCA_037957365.1). Taxonomy (NCBI): domain Eukaryota; kingdom Viridiplantae; phylum Streptophyta; class Pinopsida; order Cupressales; family Taxaceae; genus Torreya; species Torreya grandis. The sequence goes on along the minus strand of JARHVA010001335.1, from coordinate 368,345 downwards.
TGAATGAACCTTAGTAGGATTGATAATTACTATTTGGGTATAATTTTTTCTTGTTCAAGAGGATGCTCATAAGAAATTATGGAAGCTGTAATTACCTAATTAGCATGAATGTATTTAACACACCCATGTACTATAGAAGGTACGACTCAAAGTGTATGGATCTAAAGTCTTTCCAATAACATACCAAAGATTCCCATGGAATGTATGATTGAAAAGGTAGTAATGACATGTGTAGGACGAACCTATAAAGGTAGGTCAATCTCACTAAGAACCTTTTGGGAGGTCTCATCGAAGGCTCTAACTAATATAGTAGAAGCATGTAAATCATTATGAGTATAACCCAAGTACATAATTAATGTCATGGTGTAAATGTTATCACTTTTACTATTATCAATCATAACACTATGTATAAGATGTTTATCAAGGTATGCTTGAATGAATAAATAATGAAGATTAGAGTCATCTTCCTTAATCTCACTATCATCAAAATTAATAGAGGGTTTTTGAACCATAAGAGGTATATGTCATGTGTAAATACCAATAATCCCATCTAGTGGGTGTACATAATGTAGTGGAAGAGGATGTCCATTATATGCCATTTGTTCTTTTGGTTCCTTCTTAAAATGGTCTTACATAGGATTGTTAAATATTTTATGTTTACGGTGATCACCAGGCTATGAGCCCAATTCATTTAGAGGATCCTCAAATGTAAGCATTCGGTCATCGATAAGATCTTAGATATTGAGCTTCAAGGTAAAACATATACCTGTAAAATGCTTCAATGCTTGATGATAATAAAAATAAGCATTTGCATCATATCCTTTGGGTAGAGGTCAACCTTGATAAGATGATGTGGAGATATAAGTTGGCACTCTAGTAATCATGAGAGTAATGAAGATAGGGGCTTAGGTAAATGTGTAAATTATCTCCTTGGTGCATTTGATAAGATAAATCAATTATGTGGTTGTGAAATTGTGTTAATGGTGGTGGTTTTTTCATTTTTAGGTTCAGGAGGTTTTACCTTATAACTTGGTTTGATTTGTAAACTTGGTTTTAGATGTAGATGCATCTGGTTTGTTTGATACATACTTGAGCTTATTCAATAAAACAATCTTCAATTCACGGTCCCATACAACATGAAATAAGTCATCAAAAGATTTTAACTTCTTAAAAATAATGGACTCATGTAATGGAGTAAACAACCTTTGATTAAATATGTCTTGTAACCCATCTACCATAAGCTTGGTCATTTTGGCTAGCATTGTCTTATATCTCAAGACATATGCATTGATAGGTTTATTGGTTCCTTGTTTAATTTTGGACTTTGAGCATAGGAACCTTTTTAAAAATATTAATAGAAAAGCGTGATAAAAATTAGTCTACAAGAGGTTTGAATGCTTTTACAAATTGTAGAGGTAAACCATAGAACCAACTCAAAGCATAGTCCTTGAGGCTTCTTGGAAATAATTTGGTCAAAAGTTTATTGTTGGAGGCATGCTCAAGGAGTGCCACATAAGAGGTTCAAAAATGTTTTTAAAGATCACCCTTGCCATCATAAAATGTGAACTTAGGTGAAACAAATCCAGTTGGTAAAGGGTGCAAAGAGATCTCAAGTGTAAAAGGGTTATGCAACACATCTTGCAAATCTATAGCATGAGGGGATTTTAAAGTTTTTTGTTTAATGTTTGTAACCTTATCCTCCAAGGTCTTTATGGTTTCAAGGAGTGTTTGAACTGTAGACCCAGTGGGATTCAGATTAGCTATTTTGAGTAGTCACCAAAGGGGATGCAAACATGTTTTGAGTAGTAATAATAATTAAAATTGGTATTTGTGTTGAAATAATGGGTAATTCTATGGTAGATGTAGCAATAGTAGTTTTAGGAAACAAAGGTTTAAACACATAACCTGCACCCCCACTAGATGTATTAGATTGTCATGTGTTTAAGGGGAGGGATGTTTCCACTATAGTTTTGGAACTTTTTGCTTCGAGTATAGTTTTTAGGATCTCATCAAGATCTTTAGGGTTTTGTCAAATACACTCATGAAATAATTCAATTACTTGATCACGGTATATTTGCTCATTTTCATTTTTTTAATGGTTTTCATTATCAAAATCTTCTTCTATGATGATCCTATTGATATGTTTTTCATTTTTAACATGGGTATCATCATGATCTAAAGTATGAGATCCCTCATGGGTTTGAGACATCTTAGATGGTGGAAGGGGAAGATCAATGTGTTAAATAGGTACACCTCCAATCCTAGGGATACACATAGGTTACATGTAAAATAATATAAGAAATGCAAAAGTACATTAATTTGAAACCTTAACTAGTTTAAAACCTTATAAATTAGAAAAATATGCATTCAAATGAATCGGGTTCACCAAATGTTTAACCTTAAAAGTAGATATGGGGGTATATCCTACCTTGGAGGTATAAGGGTTAAGAATATAGACATGATAATGCACAAAGGTGATAATTAGATCTATAATAGGCCTTGGGTGTTAAACTTAGATATAAGCATACACTAAATTTATTGTGTTGAGTATATGCTAAATATAAAAAGTATAAATAAGATATACATGGAAATGACAAAGAAGTAATATACTTAGTTGGTTCTAATGCCAACACAATTTTGGATATAGAATAAGCATGAAACATGTTGGAGGATAGTTTTAGAATAGTCATCAAATTCTAGATCTAACACTTTTAGAACTTTAGATACTAAAGTCAACTTGGGATGGTTGCATCAATGCTACTATCTAGATTTGAGCAAGTGTATTATATGAAATACTTGGTAAAATAGATGTGACCACTTAGATGCTTTTAGGTTTGACTTTTACTTTGCTTTGGTGTATTTAAATCATGTGTTAATGGGCACATGATGTTGAGATGACCCCAAAGACCTTACTATCAGTGGGCACTACCTACATAGCTAATACTCCAGAAGAAGGCCTCAGACTCATGTAGTTATCCATTATGTGTTGTCTTGTATGTGAATCATGTAATATAAGAAAAATAAGTACAATAGTGACCTAGCTTGTAACTTGCCAAATCAGGCTTTTGGGTTGCTCCTTTAGTACTTCAGACCTGTGTGTGTGTTATTCCTATGACTGATATGAGAATAAGATAAAATAAGAAAGATTTTGCTTTATTGAGTGCTTGATTGAATGCTTTTGATAGGTTTGCCTTGGTCTGTGCTAGGTGAGGAATGAATGAGGGTTGATCTTGTATTAATATCAATCCCTTTGGAGAAGTAACTTGTATTAAAACACTTAGGCTGAACACTAAGATATATTTCATTTGAAAAATAGATGACTTTAGGGCACTGGACACTTGTGTCAGGTTAGGACACTAATGTCAATGCTAGTGTCTATCTCAGACGTTAGTATCTAGGGAGCAAGAAAGTAGGTATAGGTTTAGAACTTGCAAATATGGAAGATAACTACATTTTAAGCATTTTGGGCAAGATAAAAGGCTTGGGTCATCAACATAAGATTGACCAAACTAAGATATATGCCAAAGGGCATGATATAGACTAGATGCAAGACTTATAGAAGCAAAAAAGGTCCATAACTAATAGGAGCAACCAAGGTCTAAGTTTCCCAAGTGTACAAGTCTGAGGTGCTATATAATCCATAAATATCATCTATAGATACTTATTTCCAAAAGAGTTAAGAAATGACATAGAATGAAAGTTTGTGTCTTGATACTCCATAACCTTGATATTTATAAATTAATTGCCATAAATGTGAGTAGTGAATTTGAAAGGCTATTGATATGAGGAGAGAATTGCAATAGCCCCCTTTGTAATCATATTTGAAACTTTATCTTTTCAAGTGACTCTTACTTTTTGACCTCTTTTATTAAAAACTTTGCTTTAAGTATGCTCGTTTACTTACCTTAAATTTTATTTGCCAATTGCTCTTTTTGTAACATTTCATTTTCTATTGTTCCTTTTCATCTTGTGGATTTTGTAATTTTGTTTTTTCATCTTGATCTTTCTATAACATTTCTTGCTCTAATGTTTCCTTGTGAATATTTTCTTACTCTAGTTTTTCCTTTTAAATCTTTTCTTGCTTGAATTGTACCTTTTGAATATTTTTTCCCTAACTTTTTCAATTGCAACTATTTTTGCTTTGAATTATCCTTTTGTACCCATATTTACTCTTTTTGCACTTATATTTCAGAATATGCACTCATGATGTGAGTGGGTTGCTTAATTGATGTATCCATTATAGGATCACCACTATCAATTATACTTTGTATTTTCTTTCTCAAAGCCAAACAACTATATGCATGATGCCCATGCATTTTATGAAATGCATAATAGTATTTTGACCTGCTTAGGGGATGTAGAGGAGGTAGTTTGATCAACTTGTTTCCAAGCATATCTCTTAGAATTTCATTTGAACTCTTATTAGCCTTTTGTATAATTTTTTAATTACTTATTGTAGATGTATTCTGTTATAGCTTCTCATTTGGATATGAAGTCTTGTTAGGCATAATAATTATAGATGAAGACACAAATGCATGATTAACACTAACACATTCTAGATTCTTCACATATATGACTTGATTTTCCATTGATGTGGTCTTTGAACTAAAATACAAATTTGAATTTTGAAACTCTTATATTAACTTATTCATAATGATGATTTTGTTATAATATGTATTTCATGCATTTTTTCACATTTGCTATTGTATTAACTAGCTATTTTGTCTTGTAGTGGGTTTAAACTATATGAGGATTTATCCCAAATTGGTTAGATTAGCTAGATTAGTATTTTTCCTTGCCTATATAAGTAAGGGATTAGCTTTGTACTAGCATTGCATTATTGTATTATGAATAATCATTTGATCTAATTTATTTTGCAGTTACTTGTGATGTTCTTGTTGTGAACTCTTTAGATCTTGGCTTTATGGAATATTTTTACCACTCCCAATATGGTACCAAAGCTTTGAGAGTTTCATCTATCCATTAAGCTTGCGAGTTTTTAGAATCTTCCCTTTCCAGATATGCAACTTAGAAAGGCATGAGAAGATATTTTATGCCATTGTTGGTGCCCCTTTCTTCAACACTTTTTGAAGAATTTGAAGCTCTTGATTTCAATCCTTTGATCATGGAAGATCTGATTTAGATCTATGATAGGCATTCTGAGAAGGTATATTTAGCTAAGGCATTGAGATCTAATAAGGCATTGGAATGTTTGAGACCAACATTACATTTATGATATTGGCACTTCTTGGCTGAGAATCATTTTATTATCAAAACATTAGATTTATAGGAGATCTTATCTTTCAAACTTTGTCATTAAAAAGGACTTTTTGAAGATTCTACTAGAGTGTGGCACTTTGGTGGAGCACTATATTTGTTCAGATCTATTTTGAAATCCTTTTTTGTTTCTTTTGTGTTGGAATTCTTTTATTTGTAAACCAACACATTGGTGTTGGAAGATCTAAGACCTTCATTTCTAGTCTAGGCATTGGAATTTTAATAGAGGTGCATTTGATTTTTGAGTGGGAGTAAAGAATCTTTGATTCAACGTGGAAAAATCTCCCACAAACAATGTGGTGTTTCTTTGGTAAGTTATGAACAATGTTGAGTGTGGCACTTAAGAGAGATCTAAGTTCCAAATTGGAATTAAATTCTTATCTAGGTGACAGATTGGGGGGTGGAGAAAGCATTGGGGTTTGGAGTGAAGATACAGATCTTGGATTACATTTTTTATTTGTTCTTGTAAGCTGGCTCCTTGGAAGGAGTGCATGGGAAGGTCTGCACCTAGTTAGCTAAGATCTCTATGTTGGAATTTATATAGAGGTCTGAGTTAGAATTAGAAATCATCAAACCTCTAGTTGGAAGGATATATACATAGCACATCAAACCATCTTAGGATCTAATCTGCTACTCTATCTAATTATCAATGTGAACCTACACTCCTTTGTTGTGGTGTTGGAAAAACACAATGACAATAATCTACCAAGTGGCATCCTATATCTCCACTCATATAAGCTTCCTTAACAGTCAAGAGGTGAAATAAAACTATAATACACCATTTTTACTCTCAAAAATAGCTTAATAGTTCATTATTTTCTTTATAATGCTAAATTTTTATGTTAAATGTAAGTCCAACTTGCTTGCATGTGTATAGGTGTCACCCAATTGGTTATTATTCACTTTAATTGGCTTTTCTAAGTTTGTGGAAAAATTATAATTCCAATGAGTGGTTGAACACCTATGTTATTTTTCATTTTGGTCACTAAAATCAGTATGTAGTGTGTTTTAATTGTTTTGACCCATTTTTATGAGAAATCATAACACTTGTATCTTTTGAACCATAACTCAAATTTGAGTTCTATTTTTTTTAAAAGTGTATGTTTTTAGATTCTCTATACATTTGTGTCATTAAATTTTAAAAATTCACTATTTTATAAAGTGTCAAAATTGGGGGGGTTCCTATAATACAATCTTTTGGGGGGTTATCTCAGTGTTAATTTTGTGCACACTTTGCATTCTTTCTGCTCTTGGTGATTAGTTAGCATGGATTCTACATCTAGTGTTGACCATTATGATCCTTTAACTACACATAATTAACACACATTGAGACCTCGAATGGAAATAATCATAAAGCACAAAGGATTATGATCCCTAATGAATGAAACATAACCACAATTCATATAAGAAATTGAAAATTTTTAGCATCAGTGTAAGTTTGAAGAATGTATGGGTTTGATTGAGAGTTATGTGAGTGATAGTCTCTTATTTCATTTTGATGGGTGTGATTCTCCATTTAAAATGTGGACTAAGTTAAAAGGGTTGTTTGGAAAGGTAGACCACTTGAGAGTGATGCAGCTTGAAGTAGAGCTTACTTCACTAAATATAGATTAATTTGCTTTTAGTATAGATTATCTCACAAAATTTAAGCATTTATTGACATAGTTAAAGGGAAGTGGTTGAGATAAAAAGGATTAAGAGTGTGTATACTTAATATTGTCTAAGTTGAGTGGCCCATTCTAAATCTTTGCATCTACCTTTTTCTCTAGTATGGATGCTATGGTACCACATTCAAAATGCTACATCTTAATTTGTTTTGTGAGAGACTCAGTAGGTAGGAATCTAAATTATCTCACCTTGAGTCTTACACCTCTCAAAAATCATTAGTGGCCTCACATCTTAAGACTAAGGGAAAATCTAAGGGTAAGAAAAACACTTCTCCTCAACTTTAAAATTCATCTAAGCCCAACACTAATGTATCTAAACCCAAACCATCTTCAAAATCTAAGAATAAGTCTAACCTATCTTGATCCTATTGTTGGGTGGATTGGTCATGAAGAATCTAAGTGTTTCAAGAGAATGCAAGCCTAGAAGATGACATTAGGAAACACAAGATTTATATCTCCACTCCTCCATCTCATGAGCATGATAAATCACTTAATGTTGTTGGGAGATCACAATTACTTATTTTAGATAGTTCGGTTCTAGATTTTGGTGCTTCACACCATATGACTTCTACTAAGGAGTCCTTTGTATCTCTTGGTTTGAGTTCCACTTCCAACATTGAGGTTAGAGATTCTTACTTAATTTATATTAAGGGGAAGGATTACATACCACTATATGGTGGCTGCATCAGTGATGCATTATATGTTTCAGACACTACCACCAATATGCTTTCAATTTATCAAAAATTTCATTTTGGTTAGGGTAAGATAGTGAATTTCACACCATAGGGTGCTGAAGTTAGAGCTTTGTTAGAGCCACATACACTCATTACACAAGGTGTTGTTGATCATAGTTCTCAACTTTACTATTTAAGGGTTTTGATGATACTCCTCTTTTAGGGACATGTTTAGTTTCTCATGTAAATTCTAAAAGTAGGATTTGGAATGAGAGATTTTGACGCCTCAACTATAGATATCTTAAGGAGTTGAGTACTCACATTATGGTAGAGGGTCTTCCTAAATTTTCATGTCTTGATGGAGTCTACCCTAGTTTTGAATTGGTGAAACAACATTAGGATCCATTTTCTAAGGGCATGTCCATGAGAGCTTCTTCACCACTTGAGCTTGTTCATAATGATTTGATAGTATTTCCTACTCTTTCTTTCAATGGAGCTAAGTGTGTACTTACTTTCATTGATAATTTCTCAAGGTGTACTTGGGTTTATTTTCTCAAGTAAAAGTGTGATATCTTTGCGCACTTCAAAGTCTATAAGGCTTTGGTTGAGAAATAGTCTTTGAGTTACATCAAAAAGTTTCATACATATAATGGGAGGGGAGTACCTTAGTTGAGAGCTCACTAATTTTTTAGTAGCCCATAGTATTGTTCACCAGCATTCTATTGCACATACTCCATAATAGAATGGCTTAGTAGAGAGGAAGAACTAAAATTTGAAGGAGATGGCTAACTACATGATTCACTCATAAGATTTACCTCCTATGTAATAATGGACTTGTGTAATGGAGCAAGCAAACATTGATTGGATATGTCTTGTAACTCATCTACCATAAAATTGGTCATTTTGGCTTGCATTGTCTTATATCTCAAGACATATTAATTGATAAGTTCATTGGTTCCTTGTTTAATTTTGGTACTTTGAGCATAGGAAACCTTTTTGAAAATATAATTATAAAAGTGTGATAAAAATTGGTCTGAAAGAGGTTGAATGCTTTTATAAATTATAGAGGTAAATCATAGAACTAACTCAAAGAATAGTCCTTGAGGCTTCTTGGAAATAATTTGGTCAAAAGTTTATCATTGGAGGCATAATCAAGACATAACACATAAAAGGTTCAAAGATGTTTTTAAGGATCACCTTTGCCATCATAAAATGTGAACTTAGGTGTAATAAATCTAGTTGTTAAAGGGTGCAAAGGATTTCAAGTGTAAGAGGGTTATACAACACATCTTGTGAATCTATACCATGAGAGGATTTTAAAGCTTTTTGTTCAATGTTTGTAACCTTATCCTCCAAGGCCTTTGTGGCTTGAAGGAATGTTTGAATTGTACACCCAGTGGGATTTAGATTTGTGATTTGAGTAGTCATCAAAGGGGATGTAAACATGTTTTGAGTAGTAATGAGAATTGAAATTAGTATTTGTGTTGAATTAATGGGTAAATCCATGGTAGATGTAGAAATAATAGTTTTAGGAATTAAAGGTTTAAACACATAAACCATGGCCCCACTAGATGTTTTAGACTGTAATGTGTTTAAGGGGAAGGATGTTTCCACTATAGTTTTGGAACTTTTTGCTTCGAGTATAGTTTTTAGGATCTCATCAAGATATTTAGGGTTTTATCAAATACACTCATGAAATAATGCAATTATTTTCACTTGATCATGGTCTATTTTCTCATTTTCATTTGTTTCATGATTTTCATTATCAAAATCTTCTTTTATGATGACCCTATCAAAATGTTTTCATTGTCAACATGGGTATCATCATGATCTAAAGTATGAGATCCCTCATGGGTTTGAGACATTTTAGATGGTGGGAAGGGAATCTCAATGTATTTAAAAGGTACACCTCCCATAATAGGGATACACCTAAGTTACATGTAAAATAATAGAAGTAAGAAATGAAAAAGTACAACAATTTGAAACCCTAATTGGTTTAAAATCATAATAATAAAAAAAATTTGCATTCAAATGAATCTGGTTCACCAAATCTTTAACCCTAAAATTAGATATGAGGGTATATCCTTCCTTAGAGGTATAAGAGTTAAAAATATAGAAATGATAGTACACAAAGTTGATAATTAGATCTATAATTGGTCTTGGGTGCTAAAATTATATATACGTATACATTGAATTTATTATGTTGAGTATATGCTAAATACATAAAGTAAAACTAAGATATACATGGAAATGACAAATAAGTAATATACTTAGTTGGTTATAATGCTAACACAATGTTGGATATAGAATAAACATGAAACATATTGGAAGACAGTTTCAAAATAGTCATCAGATTCTGGATCAACATTTCTAGAACTTTGGACACTAATGTCAACCTACAATGGTTTCATCGATCCTAATATCTTGGTTTGAAGCAAGCATATTATATGAAATACTTGTTAAAAATAAATGTGACCACTTGGATGATTTTGGGTTTGACTTTGCCTTTGATTTGGTGCATTCAAATCATGGGTTAGTAGGCACATGGTGTTGAGATAACCCCAAATACCCTACTATTAGTGGGTGATGCCTACATAACCAATACTCTAGAAGAGGGCCTCAGACTCATGTATTTCTCCCCTATGTGTTAGCTTGTGTGTGAATCATGCAATATGTGAAAAACAAGTATAATAGTGACTTAGCTTGTAACTTGCCAAATTAGGATCTTGGGTTGCTCCTTTAGTACTTCAGACCTATTCTGTGTTGTTTCTATGATTGATATGAGAATAAGATAAAATAAGAAAGATTTGGCTTTATCGAGTGATTAATTTAATGTTTTTGATAGGTTTTTTTGGTCTATGTTAGATGAGAAATGAATGAGGGTTGATCTTGTATTTATATCAATCCCTTTGGTGAATTAATTTTTATTAAAACACTTAGGATAACCATTAGGATATGTTTCATTTTAAAATTAGATGATTTTAGGGCACTGGACATAAGACTGGTCAAACTAAGATATAGGCCAAACTTTAGGGCTTGGGTCATCAACATAAGACTAGTTAGACTAAGATATAGGCCAAGGGGCATGATACAGAGTAGATGCAAGACTTATAGAACTGACAAAGGTTCATAATTGAGAGGAATAACCAAGGTCTAAGTTTTTCAAGTGTATAAGACCGAGGTGTTATGTAATCCATAAATATCATCTATATATACTTATTTCCAAAAGAGTTAAGAAATGACACAAAACAAAAGTTTGTGTCTTGATAATCCATAACCTTGATATATATAAATTACTTACCATGGATGTGAGTAGTGATATTCAAAGTCTCTTGATATGAGGAGAGACTCATAATAACCCTCTTTGTAATCATATTTAAAACTTTAGCTTTTTCAAGTGACTCTTACTTTTTGACCTATTTTATTAAAAACTTTGATTTAAGCATACTCATTTGCTTACCTCAAATTTTATTTTCCAATTTCTCTTTTTGTAACATTGATTTTATAATACATTGCTTTTTCTATTGATCCTTTTCATCTTGTGGCTTATGTAATTTTGATTTTTCATCTTGATCTTTCTATAACATTACTTGCTCTAATGTTGCTTTGTGAATATTTTCTTACTCTAGTTTTTTCTTTTGAATATTTTCTTGCTCGAATTGTGCCTTTTAAATATTTTCTTGTTCTAATTTTTTCAATTGCAACTATTTTTTCTTTGAATTATCCTTTTATACCCATATTTATTCTTTTTGCACATGTTTTTTAGGATATGCACTCATGATGTGAGTGGGTTGTTTAATTGATTTATCCATTATAGGATCACCACTATCAATTATACTTTGTATTTTCTTTCTCAAAGCTAAATGACTATATGTATGATGCCCATGCATTTTATGAAATGCATAATAGTATTTTAACCTCCTTAAGGGATGTAGAGGAGGTAGTTTGATCAACTTGTTTCTAAGCATATCTCTTAGTATATCATTTGAACTCTTATTAGCCTTTTGTATAATTTTTTAATCACTTATTGTAGATGTATTCTGTTATAGATTCTTATTTGGATATGAAGTCTTGTTAGTTATAACATTTATATATGAAGACATAAGTGCATGATTAACACTATCACATTCTGGATTCTTCACATTTATGACTTGATTTTCTAATGATGTCGTCTTTGAACTGATATACAAATTTGAATTTTGAAACTCTTATATTAACTTATTCATAATGATGATTTTTTTAGAGAATGTATTTCATGCATTTTCTCACATTTGCTAGTGTATTAGCTAGCTATTTTGTCTTGTAGTGGGTTTCTCCTATATGAGGATTTATCCCACATTTGTTAGATTATATAGATTAGTATTTCACCTTGCCTATATAAGCAATTGATTAACTTTATATTAGTATCTCATTATCTCATTTTGAATAATCATTTGATCTACTTTGTTTTGCATTTTATTTATTTGGTAGGTACTTGTGATGTTTTTATTATGAACTCTTCAAATCTTGGCTTCATAGAATGTTTTTACTATTCCTAATATGGTACCAGAGCTTTGAGAGTTTCAACCATCCATTAAGCTTACAAGTTTTCAAAATCTTCTCTTTCCAGATCTGCAACTCAGAGAGGCACGAGGAGATATTTTATGCCCTTATTGGTGCCCCTTTTTTAAACACTTTTTAAAGATTTTGAAGCTCTTATTTTCAAGCCTTTGATCATGAAAGATCTACTTCAGATCTATGATAGACATTTTGAGAAAGTGTATTTAGCTAAGGCATTGAGATCTAATAAGGCATTGGAATGTTTGAAACCAACATTGCATTTATGATCTTGGCACTTCTTCTTGGCTGAGCATCTTTTTATTAGAAAAGCATTGGATTCGCAAGAGATCTTATATTTCAAACTTTGGCATTGAAAAGGAATTTTTGAATATTCTACTAGAGCATGGCACTTTGGTTGAGTGCTGTATTTTTTTTAGATCTATTTTGGAATCCTTTTTTATTTCCTTTGTGTTGGAATTCTTTTATTTGGAAACTAACACATTGGCACTAGAAGATCCAAGCCCTACATTTTTGATCTAGGTGTTGGAATTTTAATAGAGGAGCATTGGAATTTTGAGTGGGAGTAAAGAAGCTTTGATTTAGTGTTGAAAAATCTCGCACAAATAATGTGGTGTTTATTTGGTAAGTTTTAGACAATGTTGAGTGTGGCACTTAGGAGAGATCTGAGTTCCATCTTGGTATTGAATTCTTCTCTAGATGCTGCATTGGAGGGTGGAGAAAGCACTGGAGTTTGGAGTGAAGCACTATTGGATCTTGGACTAGATTTTTTCTTTTTTGTTTGCTCTTGTAGGCTGGTACTTTGGAAGGAGTGCATGGGAAGGTCTACACCTAGTTAGTTAAGATATCTGTGTTATAATTTATAGAGAGGTCAGAGTTAGAATTGGAAAGCATCGAAGCTCCAGTTTGAAGGATCTATATATCCCACATGAAACCATATTAGGATCTAATTTGCTACTCTATCTGATTATCAGTGTCAACCTACACTCTTTTCTTTGTTGTGGCACTATAAAAACACATTGGTAGTAATCTACATGGTGGCATCCTATATCTCCACTCACATCACCTTCCTTAGTAGTCAATATGTGAAAGACAACTATAATACACCATTTTTACTCTAAAAAATAGCTTAATAGTTCATTATTTTCTTTACAATGCTGAATTTTTGCCTTAAGTATAAGTTTGGCTCACTTGCATGCATATAGGGGTCACCCAACTGGTTATTTTTCACTTCAATTAGATTTTATAAGTCTATGGAAAAATTATGGTTCCAATGAGTGGTTGCATGCCTACGTTATTTTTCATTTTGGTCACTAAAACTAGTTTGTAGTCTTTTTAATTGTTTTACCCATTTTTATCTTTTGAACCATAACTCAAATTTGAGTTCAAATGTTTTCAAAAGTGCATGTTTTTAAATTATTTATCCATTAGTATTATTAAATTATAAAAATTCACTATTTTATAAAGTGCTAAAATTGGGCGTGTCCTATAATACAATATTTTGGGTGGTTATTTCAGTGCTAATTTTATGCAGCCTTTGCTTTCTTTTTGCTCTTGGTGATTAGTTAACATGGATTCTACATCTGGTGTTGACCATTTTTAGTATTTGAATACAAATAATTACTACACATGGAGACCTCGAATAGAAACAATCATAAAACACAAGGGATTATGGTCCTCAATGAACAAAACACAACCACAATTCACACAGGAATTTGAAATTTTTTAGCATAAGTGTAAATTTGAATAATGTATGGGGTTGATTGGAAATTAAGTTAGTGATATTCTTTTATTCATTTTGATAGGTGTGATTCTCCATTTAAAATGTGTATTAAGTTAGAAGTGTTGTTTGGGAAGGTAGACCACTTGAGAGCGATGCATATTGAAGTGGATCTTATTTCACTAAATCTAGAGGACTTTGCTTCTACTATTGATTATCTCACAAAATTTTAAGCATTTATTGACATAATTGAAGGGAAGTGGTCAAGATAAATAGGATGAAGGGTGTGTATACTTAATCTTGTCTAAGTTGAGTGGCCCATTCCAAATCTTTGCATCTAACTTTTTTTCTAGTATGGATGCCTTAGGTACCACCTTCAAAATACTAGATCTTGAGTTGTATTGTGTAAAACCCATTAGTGAGGAATCCAAATTGTCTCACCTTGAGTATTCTACCTCTTAAAAAGTATTAGTGGTATCACATCCTAATATTAAGATAAAATCTAAGGGTAAGAAGAAGAACACTCCACCTCAAAATGCACCTAAACCCAACACTACTGTATCTAAACCCAAACCATCTTCCAAATCTAAGAATAAGTCTAACTTATCTTTCTCTTATTATGGGGGGAATGGTTATGAAGAGTCTAAGTGTTTTAAGAGAATGAAATCCTAGAGGATGACATTAGGAAACATAATATTTCTATCTCCACTCGTCCATCTCATGATCATGGGAAAACACTTAATGTTGTCAAGAGATTAGAATTACTTGTTTTAGATAGTTGTGTTCTAGATTATATATCTTCACACCATATTACTTCTACCAAGGATTAATTTTTATCTCTTGGTTTGAGTTATACTTCCAACATTTAGGTTGGAGACTATTCATTTATTTATGTTAAGGGGAATGGTGACATACAACTAGATGGTGTCTGCATCAATGATACATTATATGTTCTAGACATCACCAAAAATCTACTTTTAGTTTATCAGATTTGCCATTCTAGTTAGGGTAATATAGTGACTTTCACACCATAGGGTGTTGAAGTTCAAGATTTGTTAGAGCCACATATATTCATTACATAGGGTTTTGTTGATCATAGTTCTTGACTTTATTATTTTGAGGGTTTTGATGATACTCCTTATTTAGGGATGTGTTTAGTTTCTCATGCAGATTTTGAGAGTTAGCTTTGGCATAAGAGATTTTCACACATCAATTGTAGATATTTGAAGGAGTTGAGCACTCACAGTATGGTGGAGGGTCTTCTTATAGTTTCATGTATTGATGGAGTCTACCCTAGTTGTGTATTGGGGAAACAACATCATGATCCATTTTCTAAGGGCATGTTCATGAGAGCTTCTTCACCACTTAAGCTTATGCACAACGATGTGATGGTCTTTCCTACTCCTTTCAATAGAGCTAAGTATGCACTTACTTTTATTGATAATTTATCAAGGTGTACTTGGGTTTATTTCCTTAAGTACAAGAGTGATGGTTTGCTCACTTCAAAGTCTTTAAGGCTTTGGTCAAGAAATAGTCTTTGAGTTACATCAAGAATTTTCA
Source organism: Torreya grandis (assembly GCA_037957365.1). Classification (NCBI taxonomy): domain Eukaryota; kingdom Viridiplantae; phylum Streptophyta; class Pinopsida; order Cupressales; family Taxaceae; genus Torreya; species Torreya grandis. The sequence continues at coordinate 352,890 of JARHVA010001335.1, read as the reverse complement.
TATAGATAATTAGGGGGAGTACTTCTATTGAGAGTTCACTAATTTTTTAGCAACCCATGGTATTGTTCACCAGCATTCTATTACACATACTCCATAATAGAATGTCTTAGTAGAGAGGAAAAACCAAACTTTGAAGGAGATGGCTAACTACATAATGCATTTATGGGATTTACCTCCTATCTATTGGGTAGAGGTAATTAATTATGCAAACTACATTTAGAACCACACACCACATCAAGAACTTGAGCATATGACTCTAAAAGAGGCTTGCTTTGGAACCAAGTTTGATATGTCATTTTTACAAGTCTTTGGGAGCCTTACTTGGGCATTTGTACCAAAGAAGAAAAGTAAATCATTAGAAAAGAAGAACAAACCTTTGGTCTTTATAAGATATTTTGAGGAAATGTGAGTTTATCATCTTTTAGACCTTGATACTCATGATGTTCATTTTTGAATACATATAATTTGATGAGTATTTCACATCTCATGACTCTTTATCTTCTTCCACACCTACTTATTCTTCTTTCCATGATTCACCTCCTCTCAAGGATTCATTATTTGAGGAGCTAATTCAAGAGATTATTGAGAAGGTCATAAAGGATGAGGATCTTATTCACATTAATGTTTCTACTATGCCTAGGTGGGATTGTACTTGTATTTTTAAAGCAACACCATTCATATAAGATCTTCCACCTACTCAGCATCATCATGCACATTCTATGGGTACTTGACTTTTGTGTCAGGCATTCTCTAGGGATCCATAAGCTATTTCATAGGATCATGGGATACAAGAGTGGGATGATGTAATAACAAATGAGTATTCTTCATTGATGAAAAATCACACTTGGGATTTGATTGCTCTTTCTAATGGAAAAAAGTTAGTCCAGTGTAAATGGATTTACTGCACCAAGTATGTAGTTGATAGGTCCATTGATAAGTATATGTCACATCATGTTGCAAAGGGATTATCACAAGTCAAATGTATTGAATACTTTGAGACTTTTATGCCCATTGCCAAGATGGATTATATTCACCTTATACTTTATCTTACTACATCATAGGGTTGGCTAGTATATCAGATGGATGTGAAGAGTGTTTTCTTACATAGAGACTTGCACGAGGAAATCCATATGGAGCATCCTAATGGGTTTGTTCATGATTCTTATTTTATTTATCAACATAGGAGGTCTCTTTATGGTCTCAAATAGGCCCCTTAGGCTTGGTATGAGAATATGAATCCATTTCTTCTCTCCACTAGATTTGTTCACTACCATTCTGATCCTATAATGTATATTTAATTTATTAGGGAGGACATTATTATTCTATTCTTGTATGTTGATGACATGCTTCTCAAAAGCAGCTCCTCATCTTAGATTTAGACTATTCAATAGGCAATTTCAACACTATTCAACATGATAGATCTTGGCCTTCTACATATTTTTCTTGTTCTATAGATTTCACAGTCAGATACAAGGATATATTTGAGTCAACAAAAGTACAACCTTGATCTTCTTTAGCATTTTGACATGGCTAATTACAAAATAAGTCATACTCCTTTTTAGTCTATAGTGAATCTCACTGCCTCTTGTACTACTCCACTTTTTGATCCTACATTGTATAAGTAGATGGTTAAGAGTCTTATGTATTTGACCCATACTCACCCTGACATTTTAATGATAATTAAGTTTGTATCTAGGTTTACACATGCCTTTCATGAGAGTCATTGGCAGGCTACCAAGAGGATTTTTATATATTTACAAGGCACTACTCATTTTGGATTACACTACACTAGAGGTTCTACTCAGTTGATTGGATATAGTAATTTAGATTGGTCAGGTTCTCTTGATGATAGGTGTTATACTTCTAGCTACATATTTTATCTTGGTTCTTCACCTATTTCTTAGTTGTGTAAGAATAAGTAGGCTATTTCACTTTCATCTATAGAGGTTGAGTATAAGGCATCATTTATAGTGAGTCAATAGGTTCTTTGGCTTTGTCAATTATTGATAGAGTTTGACTTCATGTAGGATTCACCCATTGTACTTTGGTGTGATAACTAGAGTACAATTCACATATCTCGTAAACTGGTTGAGCACCAATAGACCAAGCACATTGAGGTACATATTCACTTCATTTGTCAACACATTTAGGATATAGTCTTTAGCTTGAAGTACATTCCAATTCAACAACATGTTTGCAAACATCTTCATAAAGATGTTTGCATCACCTTATTTCCTTGAGTTGTGTGGCATGCTTGGGGTTTCAAAAGTTATCCTTGGGGGTGTCCATCTGGACATCTTCCTTCTTCATTTTATAGATACATATTGTAAATGGGCACCTTATTGGCCTTGTTGTTAGGACTCATTATGTATATATGCCACTATTTATTTTTCAGATTTTGTTATCCCCTAGATTCACTTGAGGGGGGGTGTTAGAATATATATTTCATGTATTTTCTCACATTTTTTAGTGTATTAGATAGTTGTTTTGTCTTGTAGTGGATTTGTCCTATATGATGATTTATCCCACATTGATTAAATTAGCTAGATTAATATTTTACCTTGAATATATAAGGAAGTGATTAGCTTTGTACTAGCATATCATTATCTCATTCTGCATAATCATTTGATCTGCTTTGTTTTGCATTTCATTTATTTTGTATCTACTTGTGATGTTCTTGTTTTGAACTCTTTAGATCTTCATGGAATGTTTTTACCATTATTAACATATTTGATCCTTGAGGGATTTAAAATCACAAACCCTACATACTTTAGATTGAATATGGATACACACACTATCCAGAGGGTATGTGGGAGGCAGAAGGGGTTGAAGAAGGATATGTGGGTTACCTTCATTTGGTACTATAGGATGGGATACCTTACCCCTTGGAGTAGTGATAACATGGACTTGATTAGAAGGAAAGTTGTTATCACCCTCCTTAGGGTTAGGAGGAGGAAGAAGTTCATTTTTATCTATTTTAAATGTTCCAAAGCCTAAGATGAGAAAAAAATAAGAGATAAATACAAATTATAGCAAATATTCCAACATGATAAAGAAATTATAATTAAATTTGAAACCCTAAAAAGCTGAAAACCCTAGAACAAGCTAGGGTTGCATAAGAAGATTCAGAGGTTAGTTTCACCAAAGGTTTAACCATATTTTGATTTAGAATAAGAGTTAGGGGGAATAATCTAATTAACTATAGAGTAAGCTATTCTAAAAAAAATCCAATTAAATGAATTTAGATTTATAATAATATGATAAATATATTGAATATGAGAATATACCAACTACAAAAAATATAATGATAAATAATATTATAAAAGTTTTAATATGAAGGAGAAACAATAATTTGTTTATTAAATGATGTGCAGGTAGATCTAATAGGTACATGTGAAAATATAAATAGATTGATGTTCCACTTTGATTCATTAGATTCTAAAAATTAGCTTTCTATCAACCTAGACGCTAGACTCAAGATATGGGCACTACCATTGATGTTTTTTTCTTGTTTTTGATATTTCTATCTAGCTCAAGATAAAGAATCTTTTCTTGAATAACCACCTACACCTTATAGGGTTCACTTTCACCTTACAATTTTTTAGTTTAGATAGTGCACATAGATTTCTAGAAATAATAATTTTGATCAAAACTCGTGGTCCTCTAATTAGGGCATGTCACTTTGAAAAATAGGGGTTAATAGGTTAAAGTGAAGTTAATCTAACCTCAAATACCCCTCTATCAATAAACATTGCCTACATAGCCATATACTCAGAATAGGGCCTCATTCCAATGTAGTTCTTCCCTTATGTGGGCTTATGTGTGAATAATTATGTAAAATGTTATATGTAAGTGCATATAATGATATAGCCTGTAACTTGACAAGTATTACTCATGTGCCACTCTTTAAATGATTCAAACTTGTAATAAGATTGTTCCTATTATTGATTTGGAAATAAGAAAGAATAGGGTAGTTTAGCTTAGTTGTGTAAATGATCTTCAAAAGTGTAGTGTGAGCTTGAGAAGTGCATGCTTAGTATTTATTAGATCGATAATGAATGAATTTTGATTGATATTTATACCAAACCTTTTAAAATAATATCATGGTAGGGTCAAATAAGACAAATAGGTTGACCCATATATGTTGAAATATTTTAAACTTAATCATGGTAAGGACACCAGTGTCTTAATCAGAACAAAAGTGTTTTGTAGGGTAAAAAGTTATTATAGATATGTAACTATTTGTGCATGATAGGAAATCAAGGTTTTTACAGACTGTAGATTACAAGTGATTTGTATCATCAAAATTTTAGGTTGAACCTATAGGATAAGAAATCAGGCACAGTGAGATGGTGAAGGTGAGACTTTTGGGAGTAGGAAGGTCAAAAATCAAAGGGTTGATCCATGATTATAATTTATCAAGTGTATAAGACTAATATATCATATAAAATCAGATTTTAGTATCTAAATTTCCCTCCATTTAATAAAGTAATGCATAAGGATGAAATTACTGGGTTAAAGGAAAGAAATGTGTACCTTGGTATGTTCAACATGCCTTGTCTTTGATTTGAGCCCCATTTGAATTTTGTTTAACCCTTTTTGGATATGTGGTTTTTAGGATAAAATGGGTATAATAACCTATACACAAGGATGGATAAAACTATTATAGATCAGGTCAATTAATTGAAAACTCAGATAATTTAATATTTTGAATTAAAATGTTGAGTCATGCTAAATATAGAAAGTACACTCAAAACTATAGTTTGATTACGTAAACATGAATAAAATATAATACTTAGCCTATCTACAAATGTTTAGGCATACATAAGAATTACAAAGGTGGAAACATGTAGGGACAAGATTAAGATCTAGTTGTTAGATTCTAAAAATATTATTTCTAGAGGCCTAGACACCTATCTCAACCTTTGGACACTTACGTTGATGCTTCAATCCTGATCTCGATGTAATTATCTTGTACAAAATCTTCACTATGTTATAAAGTGACCACATGGTGCCTTAAGGTTTTTTGTCACCTTTATATTGATGTATTTTATTCACATGCATAGGTTATTGATGATTGTATGTTGATTAAACCTTAGCTCTTCACCTTAGGTCTTTGTACCTTACCAAAAATGGGTTAGTGGCATCATAGTGTTGAGATGACCTCAAAAACCCCTCCATTAATGAGAATTACCTACTTAGCCAATACTCCAAGGAGGGCCTCAAACATGTGTAGTTCTCTTATAAGTATTGGTTCATGTTTACATAAGGGAGCATATATACTATATGTAAGGGCATGCAATGATCTAGTTTATAACTTCAGAAATATTACTCACTAGTTATTATTTGAGTACTTTAGACCTATAATATGATTAATCCTATGATTGATATGAAAATAGGGAAGAATAGGGCAATAAAATTTAGTTGTGCAATTGATTGATTAAGCTTGAATGGGTGTTTTCTTGGTATTTGTTAGATGAATAAAGGCTTAGATTTCACACCTTTTGGAAATATCTTGTGGTAAGGTTTAATAAAAAAAATGGGCCAACCCATAGGATTTGAAATATTTTCAAATTAGATGACTTTTGAAGACTGATCAATTGATAAGAATCTAGACACTTGCATCAATCCAAGTGACCCTGTGTGGGATGCAAGTATTTTGTAGGCTAAGAAGCTACTGAGGATGTGAAACTAACATTGAAGGATATGTATTAGGTTTTAAGCTTTTTTTACAATACAAGATATTTGGGTCATCAGAAATGACAAGGTTGGGCCATAAGTAGTTAGGCATAATGAGATGGAAAATGTGAGCCTTCTGATAGTAAGAAGGTCTAGAATTAAAGGGTAGAGCCATGATAGATATTTTTCAAGTATATAATATTGAGATGTTATATACATAAAATTTTAGTATCTAAATTTACCCTCTTTAATCTAATAATGTATAAGGATGAAATTACTTAGTTAAAGAAAAAAATGCATACTTGGGTGTGTATAACACACATTGCATTTGCTTGAGCCCACTTTGAGTGTTTTGTTGGTGTATTACCTATAACCAAAAACATGTTACATTATAAATTAGTGAATATAAGATAAAATTTGAAATAATTAAAATGCTTAAATAGAAAAAGAGCAAGGAAGGAGTACACGTGTATCGATGCAACCATATTACCCCTTAGACATGTGTCTTTATGAAACATTGGCATTGAATGAGGTTCAAAATTGAACCTTGGAGATTTAAAGAGGAAAATTATAAGGTAATATCCTTAACCTTAGTTGGATCAACTTCAATGCCCCTATGAGAGATAATAAAGCCTATTAATTTGCTTGAAGTAACACCAAAGATACACTTTTTAGGGTTAAGCCTTACTTTATTCTTATAGAGGGACACAAATATCATGCACAACACCTCTAGATGGTTCATTTTGGTATTGTAATTCCATAAGATATCATCAAAATGATACTTAATGATATCATGATTATGTCATGAAAAATGATAGTCATTGTACACTGGTATGTGGCATCGACATTTTTGAGGCTAAAATGCATGAATTGATAACAAAACATTCCCAAAGGAGTGGTGAAAACTATCTTATGTTGGTTTTTTGGTGTGATATTGATCTAATTATACCCTAAAAAACATCCATGAGAAAAAAAAATCTCATACCTAGCTATAGAGATGACAATCATGTCAATATTTGGTAGAAGAAAGTCATCCTTTGGGCATGCTTTGTTAATGTCTCAAAAATTGGTACATCATCTGATACCTTCTAGCTTCTTACTAACTAGAAAAATATTTTAAATCCACTTTGAATAGTTAATGGGATGAATGCATCTTGCCTTTAGGAGTTTTAATAGTTCTTTCTTAACCAATACAACAACAAAATGATGAATTTTCCTCAGCTTTTGCTTGATTGGTTTAGCATCAGGATTTACAACAAGATGTATAATTAATGAAGGGTCCATTCCTAGAATATAATAATAGGTACATGCAAAAATATCAATGAACTCCCTAAGGATAGAATTAATCACTTCATAATCTTCCTCAATGAGAGATGTACTTAGTTTGATCCACTTTGGATTGATCAGTGTTCCAATGTTAACTTCAAAAGTATCCTCCAAAAGGAGTTTAGAAAAATCTTCTAGGAAATTTGACAAAGATGTAAATTAGTTGGAAATAATAAAGTCCCTTGGTTAGACTGGTTCATCTAGTTCCCCTAAACATGATGAATCATAATCACCTAATGGTGGTAAAGGCCATGTAATAAATACTTTTGGACATTATTAGACAATCTATTCAAAGGCCCACTATTCTTATTCATTAATTTCAGACCCAAATATGATTTTGGAATTGGTGGAATCCTAAGCTTCATCTTAGGAAGAGTGAACATCCCCATATAATCATGCATGAAATATATTTTCACCAAGAGTCTCGCCTTTTTCTTTACTATTACCCTAGTCTGAAAGTATGTCAAAGAGGTTTTCACTTTGCGACCTCAATGCTTGATTTTATTTTTCTTTTTATAAAATTAAGTTCACAAAATCTCTAAAATAGGTAACATGATCCAATTTGATAGAAAAACCTTGTTTATGATCTTCAAGCAGAATGTGGTCTCTTAGGTCTATAAAGTCATAAATAGCCTCATCATTTTCAAACTCATCAAGTGATACTATGAATTCTTGTCAATACTAGTCGATGAGTTGAGGATGATGAAGGAAAAATGGGGAATGGTAAATGATAAGTGTAACGGTACATATGGCATGAGGGTTAAATAGGTTGGTATTGGCTAAGTCCTTGTATACACTATAATTAGACTCTACATCATTACCAATATCATCGTTGCTAGTTGTTGGTGAAGGAACACATATAATATATATAGGGTCACCCCCAAGAAATTTAAATCCAATACCATAAGATACTTTGTGTTTGGTCATAGAGATGGGATTAAGAGTGCCTTACTAATTTCCCCCAAGATCTAGTTAGGGATGGGATACTTTTTGCTTGGTAAAAATCAGATAGATCATCATTTTAAAGCTATTATTCATCTTCATCTAGGGGGTCTTGACCTTGGCTAGTGTCCAGTGTGAAAATAATAGGCATTTGGGAATTAAGATTTCCTTTTTTATCACTTCCATGTGAACAACCTTAGATTTGGGTCTTTCATAGGATTTAGGGGCCTATGGAAGTTTAGCTATGTAGAAGGCATTATGTGTGAGGTATTCTCTTGGACCTTTTTTAGAGATAATAAAATAATTGGATATCTCAGGAGGGGGCACAAATGAAGTAGAGTCAAGGCTATATAAGTCGATATAATTGTATCTAGAAGTTTAACATATACATCCTCATCCTTCTTTGACACAGGGTCTAGGTCGAATCAATAATTATAACTCTTATACTAAGCTTATAAATGTTTGTAGAAATAATATGGTTGTACATATACATAAACAGTCACCTCCATCCCAAAATAGGATAAATTGATACATTGGTGTAATGTGGAAGATATTTCTTGAATTTCATGTATCCACAAATGACCTAGAATCAAGTTATATGGTAATCAAGATCCATAACGTGGAAAAGTGTGTCATGGATTAAGGGCTCAATGAAAACTAATAAAGAAATTATTCCCTATGATTACCTTTCCTCAGTATCATAGGCTTTGATGGTAATGGTATCTAGCTCAAGTTTAGCTATTGTGTATCCAAGATGCTTGACCAACTTTAGAGACATAATATTGAGGCCTGACCCATTATCTATGAGGATACATTTAACCTTGTGCTGGGCTATGATAAATTTGATGTATAACAAGTTATTATGGAGAGGGCCAAGAGATGACATATCATTTTGATCAAAGGTTAGACACTAGCTAGGAGCTAAATGTCCTACCAAAGCTTGTAATTTATCTAGTGTAATGTCATTTATCACTTAGGATTGGCTCATAAGTTTAATAAGGATATTATTATGAATAATAAAGGTACACAAAATATATAAAATAGAGATTTGAGTGGGAATATTTTATAATTTATCCATAATATGTCTTCTTCTTGGCATAAGTAATTGGCTTATTTCAGACTGACATGGGTTATTGAATAGTAACTTTCATCTACTAAATTATGATTATGAAATCTAGATTGGGTAATGAATAATTATATTTGGAATAAGGGCTTTGGATAGTAACTCTTGGGTATTAGTGAGCTTGTCTACCCACATGGACCACAAGAGGATTATCAACATAAAAAGGTATTTGGGTATTGTTCAGTACTAATAATTGGTGATTGGCAGGTAGTCTTGGGTTAATGGTAATAGTGGCTATATGACCACCCATGACATGTCTTACAACTTTGTTGTAGTCATGTGTGATGGCATGATATCCCTTGGTTATCATTATGACCTTGGTTTCATCCATTCTTCAACCGTAGTTGTAGTTTACATCATTATTATAGCTATGGTGGTGGTCTATGCTATTGTCGATTATAGTTATTGGTATTATGCCCAAGTTTTGATTACAAGTAGGGGCCATATTATCCAACTTGATTTCTAAAATTTGTTCATGTTGTAAATGAGATGTCATAATTACACACATCAATGTATAGAATGGCCTTTGACTTGATGGTAGTCATATAATTCATGCTCCTTATACCAATCAAGGAATGTAACACCCTTAGGGAATGGTTTGGGAATGGGCCAACTAATTAGATTGGCATTAGATATTTCTCAAAACAATTATTTATTGGGATATCCCAAGTCACTAAAATTTATATTTATAGGTGGCCTTGCTCTTGGTTGAGGCAATTGCAAAAGAGGAGGTATGAGTGCTTACATTTATGGAATTGGCTACATATGTGGAGTGGGTTGAGAAAACTACATTTGTACTATTTGGACATGGCATGACTCAGTAACTCCATTACCCACATAATTTTTATTATGGTTATAAACTTTGGGCTTATAAATAGTACTAGTTTGAGCTAGCATGGGAGTTTGCACTTGAATTGGGCTCTGATTTTGGTTTTGGCTTGGGTATTGATTTTGGCTAAGGTTTGGGCCTTGGTATTGGCTCTAGATAGGAGTGTAAATATTGATTTTTGTTGATAAGGGATTTCTCAATTTATAGGCCTTTATTAATAATATCCTTAAAGGTGTGGGCACACTGAAGCTCTAAGTGATAGGATATATCACTTTGTAGATTATGAGTAAACACTGTGGCCAACTATTTATCCAATAGATTATGCATAAAATGGCTAGCAAGTTCCCTCCATCACTATAAATAAATTAAAAATCTCTCACCAAGTCTCTATTATGATTGGTGTTGGAGAGTTTTCAGTGATGTCATGAAGGTGTCTAGGTGAGTGGATGAAGTGTCTTGATAGTCTAAATGTTAATGACAAAGTGTGCAGTATGCTTGTCCTAGTATGCTTAAAGTAGGCTTGGTTGATCTTATATTTTGGAATGGTTAAGTATGTTTAGGGATGAGTATGGTGTTTTAAGGATATTTAAGGGGTATTATTAGAGTTCAAGGATGATTGGAGATATTATGAAAGTTCATGGTATTCATTTGGTTCTTCATTATGTTCATCTTGGCATAGTTGGTTCTATGATAGAAAAATCTAATTAGGTAGTTTGATGATAGCACCATTTCCAAGTATAGATGAGTTAGGGGGATTTTTTTAGATTGGTGTGATAAAAATAGTCCCAAGTTTCTATGGTCCAAATTTTAGGTCATATTATTGAGCACAACAAAATTTATTAAGGTTTAAAGTTGGCTTTCCAAGCAGATTCCAGAGGTTCCCATTCTTAGCCAGACTATCATTACACATCATGTAGATTTGTATGAACTATTATGTTTGTGTATTTAATTTAGGTACAAATAAATTAAATAATGGTCAAATTTTTACATAAATATGTTGTTTATAGTGTCAAGAAGCTACCCTAAAAAATTAGATACTTGACTTATTGTCTAGCTCAAGTTATAAAGCTTCAAAGTTGCTCTAGCAGATTGTGATGGGTCAGAGACCATCAAGTTTAATCATTTTAAAGTCTGAGGTCATTTATATAGAAGATAAATGTTTAGTGATTAATTATACATATTCAAATCAATGGTGCATACATAGGTGACAAGTGTCACAATCTCGCTAGTTTGACAAAAGATCAATGGTGAGTGGTGGTTCATACTAACAAATATCAACAATGTGGGACAAGTTAAAGAGTCAATAATGCATGTGAGAATACAAGGTGGCACAAGTGCATGGACTATTAGTAACATAATTAAAAGGCATGTGAGGGTGCCAAGTGTCATAGTATTAGGAGTTCTAAGCAAGATCTAATGGTGAGCATTGCAAGGTAAGGATGAAGCTGATCCATAGATATCGATGGTGCATGTTTAGTCAATATTACTAGGGTGCATGAGATGAGGTCAACATGTTTGATGTTTAATAGTTTAGCCAAGATAAAGTTTATATACTTTAGAAGAAGATTGATGGTGTATTTTTGATCTAAGATGTGAAGACATGAGATGTTGACATAGTGTTCAAAGTTTAATAGTTGCTCAATGACCCTTGGAATTCAAATATTTGAATTTGTGAGGGAAGACTAGTCTATGTTTTTATGCCATAAATTTTGATATATGAAAATTTTTACCATGGTGTAAAAAGAAAAGTTATAGAGGACTTTAAGGAATATCTAAAAGTATATATTTTAATGTCTAATTGTTTATATAGTCAAAGCTATTGAGCTCCAAAGTTTATTGTGTGTTCATTCATGCTCTACAAGTAACTCGAGAAGGGTACTTGAGTTATTCTTGATGGTATTTCAATGTTTCAAGATGAGATAACTATCAAAGAGTGTTTTGGACTCTATGAGGATAATCTATATAGATTTTAGAGGTTTAACCAATCCTTTGTTAGTATGAACAAATGCTTAGAAGATAACTATGTGTTCATTTATAGTGGTTATGTGCATAAAATGTTGTTTGAGTGAATTAGGCTTTAATAAAAGGGTGATATGATGGTTTTTATCACTTAAGGTGGACCTATAGACTGTGTGGCATGGCTCCATGTATTTGAAAGTGTTCTTATGTTCTTAGTTTTCTCAAATAAGTGTTAAATAGGTGATGGGTCTTCATATGACTGAAAAGGTGTGTTAGGCCTATTTGAAAGAGGGCTGTGCTTAAAAGTGATCCATGTTATATGCCTTAAGGGTAAAGCCATGTGTTATGGATGACAAGGAAGGTTGTGATCATAATAATCATGAAGTCTCTATAAAAGGTGAAACCAAATGTGATGGTTTCTAGGATTGTATGAGTGACCTATTAGAAGAGGTGGTTATGAGAGTTATGGAGTGAGTGTGCCTAATGGATGGGTTGTAGAATAGAGTAGGTTGATGATTATGTTTATGACCTATGGGTCATATTTCTAATGTAAAGGATAATGCTCTTGTAGGTTTGAATATTCAAGATGAGCAAAGAGGTCTAGAGTGATGCAAAAGGTGGTTTTGTATGTATGTGGATATGTGAAGAAGTGAAGGGGGCTGATATACGTTATATATCCATTAGATTGGTAAGAAATTAGTGATTAGGAGATATTATTTTCATAGGTTTTAGGAGGGTTCTCAATATCTAGGTTAGAAGGACTTGACCATCAATTGGTCAGAAGGAATTGATCATCTTAAGGGTAGGTGCTATTTGTGGAACATGTGTTTTACTAAAAATAGTCAAAAGGACTTGACCAAGAGGTGGTTATAAGGACTTGATCATCCTAGGGGTAGGTGTTCCTTATAAAATACGTGTTTCACTAAATTTTAGTTAGATGGACTTGACTAGTCTCATGTTTGTGATCATCTTATAAGACAAGTAGTTCATGTGTTTATAGGCTTGAGAGTGGGTTTTATTCCCCAAGAGGGTTTCCCACATAGATCTTGTGTTGTGTGTATGATCTTGCATTATCTTCATTGTTCATTGCTCTAAACATCTTGTATGCTTCATGAATGGTTGTATTGAATGCTTAAGTGTTTGAAGGGTTTGGAAATTGAATTGGATTTTTTGTCACCACTGATTCACCCCCCCTCTTAGTGATTATACCTCTAACACTTGGCCTAAATCCACCATAGTAATCTTATGATCAAGATTATAAGAGAAATGTAGCACAATTTTTTTTAAGAGGTCATCAAAGTCAAGTATTGAGTTCTTTAGAAGTTGGAGTAGCCATTCCATAGCCTATCCATCTGTACTATGTAGCAAAAGGAGAAGCAAATAGATATCACCAAATGCTACTGGATAGAAATTAACAAAGAACTCCTTCAAATGTTCCTTTAGGTCACCTTTACCTTTGTACTTGATAAAATTTGGTAGCACACAACTTGAAAGAAATGGTATCTAAAGATAATCCATGTTAAAAAGGTAAGAACATATCTCATTCAATTTAAACTTCTTTGTCTACTTTCCAGTTTGAATAATTGTAATTGCATATTTCATTTGATGTAGTTCTTGGGATAAAAAAGTGGATGGTACAAATGATACAAATGGTTTTGGTTGGGTGGTCCAAGGTGAGTTACCTTAACCAGGGTAAAATGGGGATATGGAGGCTTGAGGGATGTTTGCTTGCTTGGTCACCTAACTAAGGATACACATTCATTGGTTAGGGTTATATTAATGGTATGGTAGGTGTTTTTGGTACATATTGGGGTTAGGATTGATATTGTGACTATTATTTAGATGGAATTATTGCCTAAATGGAGGTATTTGGCTTTTCAAAATGAATTGCATGGCATGGGTTTGGAAGGTAACTTATTATTGGCTAGTTGAACCTTGTTGTATGGAAGGTTCCTGTTGTTGGCTAAATGTCTATTATTGAAGGTATTGCATGTTAGGCCCTTATTGTATGTGAGGGACATGTTGGGTATGGGGTAATTATTTCCTAGTATGTACTTATTATATATTGAACCCTTATTCTCTAATGTTAGGCACTTGTTTTAGATTAACTACCAACTACTATTGACTAATAAGGATACATTATTGATTAGACAATGTTTGTGATAAAGTATTTACCACTTGTTATAGTGGCACAATAATCTATATTTATTGTTGTGAAATTGGTCACCACCTATTAGGGTAGACTAGTGTTCGACACCTATTAGGGTGGAATATTGGTCTATGTTTGGTTATTTGTACCCTGTTGTGTGTTTGAAGAAGTGCCTAGTGGAGGGGGAGTAGTCATATATTGCATTTGTGAACTAGACATACTTTCCCCTACTATTGTGAACTACTCATGGTGTTTGTAGGAATAAATTATTGTGAATTGATCCTTCAAACATTTGATTGAACTTGGTTTGGATTGGGATGCACTTGCATTTTACCTGATATGTTTTGAAAAGGGTCTTCTAATGGAGATATAGATTCTTATTTAGTTATAGGAACATTAAACATGTCCATAACATATGTAGTTTGAGTAAACAAGTATGTGTTGGGATTGGCATAACCCAATGAGTTAGTTTATACCCTAGTTAAGGGAGTTAACTCTGTGAGTGGCATATTAGAAATGGTCATGACATTTGGATTTATGGTTAGGTCAAGATATGTTTGCTACATTTATGCTATTTGGTCAATAATTTAACCTTTTCCTTTTTTGAGTGCGATAAGCTCTTGGTTATGAATTTGTACAAGGACCTTATTTTGGCAAGATGAGGTTTACTTAAATGGTTTGATGAGAGGCATGTTACTAAGTGATCTAATTGAGCTAGGTATATTTTGATGTGGGAAGTCATATGGGAACTTAACACCTACCTCTACCATTCTAACATGAATTTTAGCTCTATGTTCTCAGAGATGGAAAACAAATAAGTAGGGATCATAATTGATATTTGTTTATTATTAAAATAATAAGGTTGTTATTTTTGGAGTTATTCTATGTTAGGTGGTATATTAGCAAGGTATTGGGTAATTTGGTTTTGATCTTATCCTGGATAAAAAGGTGTATTGGCAAGGTAGTGTGCTAATGGATTTTTCCCCTATTCTATATAGTGGGTATCATATGTGGGGTATATATCTATCTCATACACTAATTCATCTCCATAAGGCTATTGAAAAAAGGGGTCATTCATGACAATGTCCTGATATGAAGGAATACACATAGCCCCACTACATGTATATCAAAGCATGGTTGAATCAATGGTTAAGCATCTCATGAAAAGTTGGTCTAGTGTTGTAAATGTTTTGAACTTGGCCTAAAAGGATATCTTGAAAACTTGATTGTGGTATAAATTATATCTTAGAAAGAGGCATAAATATAAACTCAATCTTTGGAAAAGGTCTATACTAAGTCTAAGTTTAAGTGAATTGGAATGAAATCTTGAATCCAGTTTTGGCAAAGGTTTGAACTAAACTAGAGGTCAACTGAACTAAGTCTAGATCTAAGAACAAAAATGAAATTAAGCTAGGTTTTTGGTAAAAGTACACAAATCTAGGCTTGGAAATGAAAATTGATTGAGGCACAAATTTGAACTTAACTTAAGTCTAAGGCAATTAGCTTGAAATAAAAGGCACACTTGGTTGAGGTAAAAACTTGAAAACTAAGTCGAATGTGATCTTGGTCTGAAAAGGGAACTTACATTATGAAAATGAAGGTTTGAAGTTATTCTAGGAAAATGTCTTAAAGCAATTGGAAAACCAATTCCAATAACACAAACTAAATACAAATAGTAAAACACTCGAGCCCAAGTAGTTGGCAAAACTTAAGTGTAAACTAATTGTTTATAGATCTATACTTAAAGGTGGGTTTTAGAATTGATTTGAAAAGGCCATTTTGATTATGGAAAAGGGTCATGGAATTATGAGAACAATGTAATGATGCTAGGTTTGAATTTGGATTTACACTTTTTGACTCTTGAAAAACTTGCTCATGATTGAAATTCAAATAATCTAAACCAAAATGGGCAGTGTAACAAGGCTCTGTAGAAATAAAGGCACAACTTGGTTTTGATCTTAGTTTAAACTAAGGTAATTGGTTGAAGTAATTTAGCCAACATAACATCTTTCATAAATAAATGGCCTAAATTAGTTTTTAAGTTTTTTTGATCAAGGCAAATGGTTTGGGTGATTTTGGTAGCATAACACTTATTTCATAAATAAATGACATAAATTAGTTTTTGAGTTTCTTTGACCAAGGCAAATGGTTTGGGTGATTTTGGTAGTGTAACACTTCTTTGTATGAACCGTGTATGTAATATATGCTTATATTTGATGTTTGGGACTTTGTTTGATTTTTTGAAAAGTAATTTTGGACTCAAAATTCAAGTTAAGAAGAAGAAACACCTAAGTGCATACTCCTATGCTAAACTGACACAAGGTGTGCATAGTATCTACCAAACTTTAGTTGATATACTAGTTCTTGAAAGGAATTAATTGCTAATCCAACAAATAAAGAGTGTACATAGGTAAAGTTTTTTAATCCCCCCTTTGTTTCTCAATAACTGATACATGTCATGGAACTTAGAGTGCCAAAGCAACTTGGCATTGGGAGGACAATCCATGATAAGTGGCATCAATTAATCTAAAATTTTTGATTGGATTTTATAGATAGTCCACAAGTGCCTAAAAAAACTTAGACATAATAAATATCCATAAATGGATTCAAATTACTTAGCTTGTTATGAAAGGGTCTTGTCCCTTTCATAATAACTTTAGCCATGCACATCTTAGTGAATTTTGATGTCTAAACTGTCACTTGACTTAACTCCCCTTCTGTCTAGTTAGGTTAACTGCTCAACCAATATCACAATGGATAATACACTATTTTTATATACCCCACTAGATAAGTGGGGTTAGAACAATTATAAGAGATGAAACCTTAGGTCAAAGTCCACCTAAAGAACTTGCGTGAAAGTGATCACAAGCCAACAATAAAAATAAAAAGAATATCTCAATCATTTCTAAGTCATCCAAGTCCTTAGGAATAAGGAGAGAGCATATGTGCCATTTCTTTGGGTAGACTCAATCAAACAAACAAAACAATGCATTTTTGGTTACCCAAGTTCCCTAAAGGGGACAAGGGGAGAGCATAGGAGCAAAGCTTTACTAAAATAAAACTAATCTAGTGTTTTTCAAAAAAAAAGGAAAGTGATCTTAAGAGCTCTTATTATAAATGTGAATGTTATTTTTAAACACCTATTTGAGGTGTGATTAAAATTTGGCATTTATTTAAAACTTCAAAATGGCAAAAGGAAAGTTGTTTGTAAAAAATTATAAACACCAAAAGACAAGTGTGAAATTATTTTTAAAGCACCAAAAGACAATGTGAAATGGCCTTTTTGGGATGTAATATGGTTTATCCTTTCTTGAGAAGACTTGAAAACACTTGTTAGAATTTTTTTAAGCCAAGATAGTAAAGGAAACTTGAAAATTATCTCAAAAAACTATGAAAATATGCTCTCTAGAAAGATTTCACAATTACATAGTCAAGTGTAAACTACAAAATTATTAGTCAATGAAAAACACAGAAAATAAGAAAAACACAAAGTCTTACAATGCAATTTCATAGTTACCAAACAATTTCATAGTTATGATTTCATATAATTTCATGATTCTTGTTGCCAATTTCATAATCTTAGAAGCCTAAAAAATAAAATATAGAACATAATAGAATGATTTCACAAATATGAGTAATAATTTCACTATTAATGTTTCAAATTTATAAATACTCAAAGAAGACCAGGAAATAATAATAAAATGTTGAACAAATGTGCAGTTACCCCAACAATTTCAAAAACAAAAGCTTCAAATTCATAAATACATAGTGCAGGGTCTAAACAAAAGCAATTTTGTGATTTTTTGAGATGATTTCACAGTTTTTGTTAACATTTTTGTAAAACATAGCTTCGAATCCACAAATACATAGAGGACATTTTCACAAGTCCATAGTCACTCACAAAAATGATAAAGTTAGACAAAAAACCTAAAAACAAGGTTATTAGTCAGCTTTTCTTTGTTTTTAAAGGGTCCCAAGATGCTCCTAGGATGGATTGTGGGGTGCTAGTCCCACTGGGCATGCCAATATGTATCATTGGATTATAAGGATGATGTTAGTTTATCTTGTTAGTGAAATGAACAATTTTTTTAATGAAACTAACATTCCAAGCCTAAGACTTAGGGTGAGCAATATAATAAATAAGACAAAAAGGCAACAAGAAGAAAAATGACACTTTACCTTGATGATTTACATGGCTTGTTGGTATGAGAGTGGATTGTGTTTGATGTGGTGTATAAATGGTTTTTGTTGATACTTGATTCTTTATGAACAACACTTCTTCTTGTCCCCTAGGAAGTTGGCTCTTGGCTTAGTGTTGGCAATGAAGCTTGTCTCACAAATTCTGCATAGTAAGTGTGTACAAAAAAGCTTGTTTAGGAATGGGCATGGTACTTGTATTTATAGGTTTTCAACTAAATATAACCTAAGTGCAGTTAGGATAGGGTTAGGATTAGAACTCCAAATGCAATAAATGATAATTTTTAATTATGTATTTATGGAGGCATGGATCAACATTTCTAATTTTTATGACATTTATGCTGATATTTTATAATTCTCGATTTTAAGGGTGATGACATCATCATGACCTCATATTTTGTTGACAAAACATTTTTACAAATTATGTATTCACTAATTCGACACGGAATTTTCACTGCAATTAATTTGATTTCCTTGGTTAATTAATTCTGCTTAGTCTTTTAGTCTTTGAAGAATTGGGTTAAGTGTCCTATTTAATTGGTTGAAAATGTTAGTTTGCTTAGTCACAAGCTGATTGAGGATGAATTCATGAGAGGTTATCATTTTGTATAAGGTAATACCCCAAATAGTGATGCCATGACACAATTATGGCACTTACATCCAATGTGCAGATGAATTTGGGATGTTTAGTATTTTTTAGGGTTAATTTACATAATTTGGTAGAAATTAGTTTCAAGTTCATCTAGACATAGAAGTGGCCAAAAAGGAGTGTCTTCGAATAACATGTCATGATGTAATCAACATACATAATATGAAAATGAACAATATTATAAAGTATCTAGATAAATATAAATCATGGATAAATTACATCTGTGTATGTGTTACATAATGATGATTTTGGGATTTTGGCTTTGCGACAGAAGCTGGTGAAGTAGAAAGGAGCTTGAGACCTCATCCATTTTCTGGCCATGAAAATGAATAAGTACATAAGTGGTCATATGGGTTGCACCCTAGAGGTGTCATGTCTAGAGTAGGGAAAGCTAGAAGGTAATCATTCCCCCAACTTGGTATAAGGAGAGTGATGTTATGACTGTTAGGAGTATTACATCCCAACCAACACTGATCAAGTTTATACATACATACATACATATATAAATACATACATACATACATGGTGTAGGATGATTGATTTAATCAGCACATAATATAAATCTAGTGAGGTTGATTGATTTAATCAATATAACCTATAATATGATGAGATTGGATGATTTAATCACTCCAAACTATAAATATAACCAACCACTATAGATGGATAAGGCTTGATAATAGTACATCCTACTGTAATCAATGTGCCCTGGTGAATTATTTTTGTGTATTTGTAATTTGGTGAATTTCAGAGACAAATCAATGCATTTGGTAAATAATAGAAGGCATAAACATCATTCATGTCCCCTATCATGTCTAGTGTGAGTAATGTTTTCTTTTAGCTTAGCACAAGTGTGGAGGTCATGAATTTATGACATGCCCCCACTAAAATATGGCATTGTGTAAGTGTGGAGGTCATGTCTTTATGACATGTCTCCACTATAATTTGGAGATACTAAGAATCGAGTAAGTGTGGAGAGCATGTATTTATGACATGCCCCCACTAAAATATGGAAATTGTGTAAATGTGGAGGACATGACTTTATGACATACCCCCAATGAAACACACCTCTTTTGAGGTGAGGGGTATTTTAATCTTTTAGGAATTAGTAAGCATAAATCGTATTTTTGTTAAAGATCTAAGTACACTAAATTAGGGAAATAATATGCAGTAAATACATCCATTAATTTTTTTACAAAATTAATTAGCTTTAAATTTTCTAAAAAATAGTGTAAGTAATAACTTAGTTAGAAAACAACTGAGTTGGATGATTTGGGTGTTGGAAACTAAGGTGGATATAGGTCTGAGTGTTGTAAAATAGATCCCAATTTCATAACCCCTTATAGATAGTAACACCATAATTGGATAGTAGTGCCATTATTGGAAAAGTGGCAATAGTGTCTTTTGTGCAAGACTATCTTGAGCTTTTGGGTGCACATATGTATGGATTTATGAGGTCTGTTCCTACATGCATGAGTCTTGAAACCTTGTATTTTTATTATAATAATTAATTTAGTGAATAAACCCTAATCCTCCATGTAGCTAGGGTTTCTTGTTGGCATGAGATGAAAAGTTCATTTTCTAGTAGGGCAGGTTGGACATCCTCAACACTCTACTATGAAGAGAGTTGACTATATACCAATACATTAAGGAGGAATCAAGATCAATGTAGTTCTCCTAACCTAAGTGATGGTGCAAGTGCAACTGATACTAGTATGATAGTGGCCTTGAGTGCCTTGAATGTGATTGAGATTGGAAATTTGGGTAATCTAAGCTTAGGGCTACTATAATTTGTAGTATGCAAAAGTAGGGTAGAATAGGGATTGATAACCTTAATTATGCACAACTTGTTTTGAGTTTGAATGTATATTTTGCATCTGATTTGCATCTAATGGTTAGAAAGTTAAAAGTCATGTATATATACTATTTTATTGCTTGTGTGGGTGATAAAATATCTTTATGATGACCCTAATAAGTTTTAGTTTTAAAAAGATATCCATTTGGGAAACAAAGATGCAAAGGAAATTACCACCATTTTGGGGACACTAGCACCATGTGGTGATAGTGTCTAGATTGTAGAAAACTAATCACAAAGGGCCAAGATCAAAATATGAGGGTGTGGGACTACTTTGGGGCTGAATAAGGATTCCTATGGTCTACATAAAGGCTAAATGAGTGTGATAATAGGCTCTAGGATAGGTCTAGGGATAAGCTAGGTATGAGTAGTCTTAAGTAGCATTCTCAACACTCAAATACCACTTTTGGGTGATTACATTTTCCATTACCTTATTATAGAAATGTAGAAAAGAAAAATGACTAAGATAAAGGAAAAAGAAGTGTACTTAGACTTACCTAAGAGGTGAAGAATATAAATTTGGGTTTGAGTATGTGAAGCATGATCCAATGTATGTATTATGTGTGTGCATGTATATTGTGATCAATTAATGAATAACTTGGACTGAGTTGATGATTTTCTCAATCCTCACATATGGGTGGCTCAAGAACTCAATCTAGTTTTAAAACCATAATTGATCACCCCTAATTGGTGGATCATGACTTGTGAATAGCTTGGATTGGAATATTGTAGAAAATTTAATTATTCACTCAATCAGGTGCTTACATAGCTATCCAAGTTGATTATAGACTAGTTACAACTAAGCGTAATCATAGAATAAACTAGTGGCACTTAACATTTATCATTCAACTAAATTGACATCAATTCACATAAGGCATGAGCCTTATGCACTCACCTTAAGTGCATTAGATAAATAACTAGGTCCTGCATTGGGTTAGTCATACCATGGCACAACTCATTCTTTAAGGGGATTGGTCTTTTATAACAACAAAATTTGTGAGTTTATTGGTGAAAGTAGTTTCTAGGCTAGGCTAAAGGTCTATAGGTGCAAATCCTATTTAGGTAACTACTTTAGATCACATGGGTGCAAGTCTATATTAGTATGCTCTATGGTCTTATGGGTACAAGCCTATGTTTTATCATGCTCAACATCCTTCAGGCGATCGGGGGGTTTAATGGAATATATTAGATCAAGGGTTCATGTTGGGTTAGCACCTTAGCATAGTTATCATGGATTAGCATGGGACGTTTCCTTTACTTAGATTATTTCCAGATAAGATGCTAACATAATCATAATTATAGGGACACCATGAACATCATGAATCAAAATCTTACAACCAACATTCCTATCATTATGATTGAGTTTATAACACTTTAATCATCACATTTATCATGCATTTAACTATCAAATCCAAAGACATTAAACATAGACATAACTAAATCAAATTCTAATGGATGTGATATCAATTTTCCATAAATAGAGTTCAAATAAATAAAGTACATAACAAGTGAGATAGAGTAAATGCTTGGCTAAAGCTACTAAAGGCTTAGAGGCTCATAGGTGAGCTTGGGAACTACAATACAAAGCATCAAAGGAATCCATACAAATCCTAGTTTCAATGGTGGTCACTTCATGATGTTTGGAACCAATTTTGTAGGGATTCACTATGTCAAAGTTGCATCTTTCGCTACTGGTTTGAGCTTTTTTAACCTTTAGAAGCACCTTCTGTTAGGGTGGAGTTACGCACGTTGATTATTGAGTTAGAGTTTTTCTTAGTCATTTTACTAGATCCATTACTTTATGCCCTTCATGTTGTGATCACCACTTGCTTCCACTCTTTGAATATTCCCAAAACATCATATAATTTATTAGTTGCCTACTAGCTGGCATAAGATGTGTGTCAATTCATCCAGCTGGCATAAAAAATATCAAAATAACAATCATCCCAAATGATTGCCTCATACTGAAGTGTCTGATAAGTTGGCATAGATCCAAACTTAGGCAAAAATGGGCCCAACATAACCCCATACAAAATTTATAGTCCATCCTCAGACTAGTATTTCAATGCTTTAGGTGCATAAAACTTCAGCATGTTCTCCTTTAATTCAGCACTGATGTCCTTAAAACCCTTGATGGAAAGCTTGATTTCTTTAATGACATTGTCAATCTCTATTGAAGTGATGTTGAGCACAAGCACATAAATTTTTTCTAACACTTTTTTAAAAGCCTCTAGCCTTTCCTTTGCCCTCGTCACTCCTCCATCTAATATTTCTCCTTGATCATCAACCTTTGTTTATAAAGCACAAAGGAGTTCTTCTAGGTTTTGATCTTGGTTCTTGATTTGGGAATTTAAGGTATTAAAATTTACCATGATCTATGTGCACTTGGACCTACTAATAGTGTATACCTTTATCATTATCTCTTCTTTCTCCCCCTTTGCCTACTTAAGGCACATGTTGATGATCTATGCTTGGTTGGAGAAGTTCATGAATATGGCATTAGTTACCTTTGTGCCTTCTTCTATTATGTGAAGAGGTCTTCCACCACTTTGAGTTTATCTACTAGCTCTTTCTATAAGATGGCACAAGGGTATTCCTCTTATTACTATGCTGATTCTTCTTTCAACCTTAGGAGTATTTGTTCCACTATCATGCAAACCTTATCGACCTTCAAAAGATTCAAAGTGTCAATGTTGGCCAAGAGGGATAACTTAGCTTAATCTACATTCTTAGCCAATTGTTGCATTTTGAACTTCATGGCATTTATTTTTTATTTAACTTCTAGCATAATCTTCTTCCAATTAGAATCCATACCATCATTGATGATGTTATTTTGTGATACTTCAAAGGCCATTTAGATGAGTGTGTTGGTTGACCTGATTGGGTTCATTGCATGGTGGTTAATGAGGAGGAAATCTTGCTCTTCTTCAAGTTTATCTATACCTGGTAAAGCCTTCTATGACACCTCAAAATGAGGCTGATCCATATAACTATCAAAGGCAAATGATAGTTGTTGGCACATCCTTGTTATGGTAACTCTGAGGGGCATGTATTCAAACATATATTAGTCTTCATTAGTCCATCCTTTATGTGCTTTTTATCTTAGGCTTGGATCAACATCCTCTTCTTTAGTGATGGCCAACTCTAGCTGTTCTTGTTCCTCTTCATCAATGCTAGTGATTTTTTTGGTGCTTCCTTTTGAAATTTCCTCTTCTTGCTCCTGTAGGGGTTTTTCCTTAGAGTTGTCCCCTTGGTCTATTTATTCTTCCTATTTCTCTTTGATGATAACTTCCATGGGTGTATCTTTAGTGCCAACTTCACCTTATTCTTGCCTTTTCTGGGTATTCATTGCACTCTCTATTTGTTCCTTCAAGGTTCTAGCATCACCTTCCTTATCTCTAGGTGACCCTTTAGTACTTGGGTGCACCTGTGGTACAACTTCTTCTACTATGCTAGTGGGGGTGCTAGGTACCTTTGCTATTATTTCCATTATTGGTTCTACACTTGTGGAGAACTTCTTCTCTTCCCTCTATTTCTTGACCCTTTCCTCATGGGCCCTTATTTTTCTATTCCTTTATCCTCTTTATTATTGCCATGATCTTTACTTCCTCAACCCTTATTTTCTCAACCTCGCCCTTATCAGTTTATTCATGGATCATGTCGGATGCCTTCATGGACAATTTTTTTTCCCTATCTCTAGTTGCATCTCTATATTTTTATAATTAAGGCTCATTTTCATCCACTAACTTCTCTTCTCTTCCTTATTTTTTAGAGGCTTTGTGGAGGGCTCCTTAGATGAGGCACTGGGTAGATTTTCTACCTCTTTAAGCATGATAGTAGTGCTACCTTGGAGGGCCTCTTGGACTTCTTTATCATTAGGATCTTTTACTATTCTTCTTCTTGGATGATGTAGAATCTCATCCCTCCTTTTTCCTTCATATTTTCATGTACCTCTTATGATTCCAATCCCTCACATGCCTATTGTGCCTCCATCTCTACCAAGGTTATTATGGGAATTACAACTGGCCCCTTTGACTTCTTTTTTTTCTCCCTTGGCTTGGGAAAAGTGATCCTTGATGGGAAGGCCACACACTTCTTCTTTGGTTTAAATAGAGTGGCCTTATCATCAGAGGTGATCTTAAATTTAATGTGTTCTTTTATTTCCTTAAGTGTCTTCTCATTTTAATTTTGGGGAGACTTCTTCTACACCACCAGTGTCAACTTTCCTTCATCACCAATTTTGAGGGGGAGGTCATTATCCTTCTCAATAATTACACCCTTCTTTATTGACTTTATTTCATAGTAAAACATATGGATGTGCTCAATAATCACTTATTTATATAAGGGATGGATGCCAGTGTGATTTGAGTTGTCTTCCTTTGTTAGCATGTGAAGCCACTATTTATAGGTCACTATTCATAAGTGCTATTCATGATGATATGGTAGTGGGTCCCATGGTGGGTACCAAATGGTGGGTTTAAATATGTGGTCCTCATGGAGGGTCCTAAGTGGTGTGTAGTGATGTACCATGTAAGTGACATGACATGTAGGTGATGTGGCTGATGATGTAGTAGGATGGTGAAATGACAAGAGGGCCCTTTGAAAGGACTTATGGTATGGTCAAGGTGTTTTCATATGGTGTAAAAGATAAAGGGTCATGAATGTGTAAAAATTTTAAGGGGACCCATGATTCACATGTGTAGATAAAGTCAAAAGATAATTGTAACACCTTTTAGACTTGTGTGAGCACATGAAAGAAGAAGACAAGAAATCACTATTGGTGATTGGCCTCACATGTGTGAGTGGGGTATAATTATTGGAGTCACATGGGGTGGATTGAATCTTGTCTAAAGTGGAGAATCCAATTTTTTGACCCTTGGAGATGAAGACAAGAACACTATTTAGTGTTTAGACTCACTTATGGAAGTGGGGAGCAAATTTTGGAGCCACATAAAGGTGACACATGTTTTTATCTAAGTGGAGGGTCATTTTTGATGAATTTTAGCACATAGGAAAAACCACCACTATGGATTACCATGCACCAACTCAAATCTGGTGAGTTTATTTACTTGGCCATAAAGTTATCTCTCCCTTTCTCTCTCTCTTCTCTCATGTTGTAAAATGCAATAAATATACATTAATGATCTCTTTGTAATTTATCCATTTAGTGGATCATGAAGGAGCCCTTAGGGGTTCTTCATTTTTGGATCCATAAATAGAGATTAGATCTTGTAATGCTTAGGATTATCTTAGCTCACCTGGATGATTGGGTTGTAAGCATCAGATGCAGGTTATAGGTTAAAGCATGGAAGGCTGGATTGCTTTATTCACCTAGATGCATGATGGATTCATGGAGATAGAGGAAGATGCTATTGGAGCTCCCTTGAATGTTATGTTATTAGCATTATTGAGATGCATGTTGCATCTTAGAGGTTAGAACCTAGAGGGCATGGTTGGATGCTTAGTTCACTTAAGTGCTTGTAAGCAATAGAGAGAGTTGCTAAGAGGATGCTATTGTAAGAGAGTGTTGATGAATAAATAATGAAGTCTGGTGCTACCTTTGCCCTATGGTTTTTCCCTTTATAGTTTTTAGAGGGTTTCCATGTATATCTGGTTTCATGGTTTATCTTTCCTTTTTTGTGTTTTTATATTATAGCTAGTTATTTTCATAATCAATTTATGATTTAATTATACTATAGGGTGTTTATTTCCTAATAATTGGTATCAGAGATATCATTTAGTTTTGGTACCTGAGCCTTATTGATCCTAAGAAGTGGTATCAAAGCCATGGTTGTTTGGCTAGTTTTGTGCAAGTGGGAGCTACAGGTGGGAGAGACCCAGATATGAAGCAAAAAAAAGAAAAAGAAAAGTTTTCTTGGTAGGTTTTCTCTTTATGGAAGATGGAGAAATTTACCAGATAGATCAACAACAACATAGTGTTCTTGTTGAATAAGCAACTATATAGCTTTTGGTATAGAAAGATAGTATTTATTGGTGAAGATAGAGGATGATGATAAGGAAGTTACCTTGTTGTGGTTCTCGATTGGAGAAGGGATGCATGAAGTGGTATCCTAATGACCACATGTTGTTCACTAAGATGATGCAAAAAATCCATGTAGAGGAGGAGGTACCAAAAAATTGATTCTATATCTAGAGTAGTTTATGGATGGAGAAGAATAATTCATGACCTAAGGTTTCATAGAAGGAGAAGGCCAGTGTTATATCTTTTAGAGACTCAAAGATATATTGAGTGAAGTTCTTAGTGGCTACAGTATAATAAAAGTGAGTATCAAGGAGAGCTATGGTTACAAAGTAACTCTATACATGAGATGGATTGACATGTGGTATAACAAGATGTAGCTCAACTTTAGGTTTGAAAACTCAGTAGGTGTTATGATGTACCGAGTAGTGTGATGACTTCTCAAGAACTATGAATGGGTACCATGTTGATCTTGGTGGGTAAGTGTTTACTACATGTAGAAGTTACATGTTGACTTTTATGGATTCTTCTCTCCATTTAGTGACTATAGATGTGAGTGTGGTATGAAATTTTTATTGAGGAGTTAGAGCAGTGAGATGTCATTTTGACATCATTTCTACATGGTGGTCTCATGATGAGATAGGAATAACCAGGAGGACTATGTGGATGAGGTAAAGTTTTTAATTTATGATTTAAAGACTGTACAAGTTCTATTAGATATATAAATGGAGTACAATGAAACCTTTATAAAGAGCCAAAGTTTAGGAGATGTTGCTACTATGTTTGATGGCATATTAGTTGCAGACCCCAACATGATCATGGTGTGATGGTTTGGGTTGATGGGATGTGATTAAGGTGGTTAGTGGAGAAAACTAGGATGGAGATGCATAAATATGGGAACAACAATGAAGTATCTCATTTCTTACAGTATTTAAACATATATTTCAATGTATCCTAGAGTAGAGAAGGAAAAGATAGTTTTCCAATGTATCATATTCATCCAGAGTAGGAGAAGCCTCATGAGAGCCATGGTTTACTAAATCAGTTACTTCCAAGTAGTGGGAGTTGTGAGCGGTTCATGTCAAAATCTTGGATAAAGGATTGGGTTTGTGGTCAAGTGGAAGTCACTTCAGTTGCTATAAATCTATAATAGGCATGTAGATGTTGATAAAACTATTAGGACAAAGAGGTTTTAGTAGTGATGAAACCTTCTTCTGGGCTTGTGTGTAAGAAATAGTGGGCATGATGAAAATTGGTAGGTAGCTATATGGTAATAGGTTAGGATGAAGACATAGGTGGTTTAAAGTCATGTGTATATGACTTCAAATGGGAGATTGTTAGGGTGTGAAGCCACTGTTTATGGGTCACTATTCATAGAGTACTATTCATAGGCACTATTCACCATTCACTATTCATGGTGACATGGTAGTGGGTCCCATGGTGGGTCCAAAGATGTGGTCCTCATGGATGGTTCCAAGTGGTGTGTAGTGATGTGGCATGCAGGTGATGTGGTTGATGATGTAGTGGATGATGTAATAAAATGGTGAAGCAGCAAGATGGCCCTTTGGAAGATCCTATGGTGTGGTCAAGGTGTTATAACATGGTGTAAAATATAAAGGGTCATGTATGGGTCAAATTTATAAGGGAACCCATGATTCACATGTGTAGATAATGTCAAAAGGTGATTGCAACACCTTTTGCACTTGTGTGAACACATGAAAGAAGAAGACAAGAAATCACTATTGGTGATTGGCCTCACATGTATGAGTGGGGAATAATTATTGGAGTCACATGGGGTAGATTTAATCTTTTCTAAAGTGGATCATCCACTTTGTTGACCCTTGGATATGAAGACAATAAAAACACTATTTAGTGTTTGGACTCACTTATGGAAGGGGGGAACAAGTTTTGGAACCACATGAAGGTATCACATGTTCTTGTCTAATTGGAGGGTCATTTTGATGAATTTTGACACATAGGGATAAACACCTCTATGGATTACTATGAACCCATGCAAATATGGTGAGTTTATTTTCTTGGCCATGAAGTTATCTCTCCCTTTCTCTCTCTATTCTCCCATGTTGTAAAATGCATTAATTCTCTCTTTGTAATTTATCCATTTAGTGGATCATGGAGGATCCCTTAGAGCTTCTCCATTTTTTGGATCCATATATAGAGGTTAGATATTCTAAGGATTAGGATTATCTTAGTTCACCTATATGCTTAGGTTGTAAGCATTAGATACAGGTTGTAGGTTAAAGCATGAAATGTTGGATTGCTTTGCTCACCTAGATGCATGATGGATTCATAGAGATAGAGGTAGATGCTATTAGACCTAACTTAAATGCTATGTGATTATCATTATTGAGATGAATATTGTATATTTAAGGTTAGAACTTGGAAGGTATGGTTGTATGCTTGGTTCACCTGATTGCTTGGTCTTAGCATTGGATAATAGCTGCTATGAGAGGAACTATGCAATAGAGAGTTGTTAATGGAATGAAGTCTAGATGCTACCTTTACCTTGTGGTTTTTTCCCTAGCTAGTTTAGTAGGGTTTCCACATATATCTGGTGTTATGATTTGTCTCTCTTGTTTATGTGTTTTATTATAGTTTATTTTAATTCCACATTTAAAGTCTTACACATGTAGGAATAGATGAATATTTTTATTTATTTCCTAACACTAGTATCAAATCTAGGATTTGCTTTAGCTTTTGGTACCTAGGAGCCTTATTTATCCCCTCCATCCTTGTCCTTGGTAACTTTCCCTCTTTGGGTCATGTATTAGTATTTTAACCTACTTCATTCCAAATCCATAATTTTCACTGGGATGTCTAGCTGCTACATGTTATGGATTCTTCTAAGCATGTCCCTAAAGTATCTAGATGAAATCGCATAGGGGAGCTTTAGATAGTTGGATTTCCATTTGTGATTTCTAAGTACACAACACAAAAGTGCTTCATAATGATAAAGGTTACCATTCTAAACATATTTTGGGGGAGCTCCTTTGGGATGCACCATTCCTCCCCAAATGCTTCAATATATTGGGTGCACCACCCCATTACTCTAGTCTTGTACTTTTATGAGAAGGTGGTGGGGGTAGGTAAAGTTTTGATATTTCTACATTGGGGAGTCTTGGTGCACTGAGAAGACCCAAAGATTATCTTCATCACCATCAAGCAAGCCGATCTCCTTCATAATAATTAGAATTAATATAGACCCCCCACCAAAATGTCTCTCATGTTGTATGACGCTCAACCACATTCTTCACCATCTCCTATACTATGAACTTTGTTATATTAAATTTAACCCTCTATGCCATGTAATAGGGATGCATAGGTAGGTCTTGGTAATGTCTGCCCATTGAACATCGGTGCAAAGTTTTAAACTCAAGACGCACGTAAATACCCTCATTCTTGGGTCTTTGGTGTCTTTGATTCGGAATGCAAAACCTCTCTTGTAGTACCCCAAGAGTTTTCTAACCCTTTCAACTTTGGCATAATCTACCATCATCTGATGGATGTCTAAACTAAATTCTAGGAGCCTAGTAATTCTACCTATTAGGCATGTTGATATTTGCATGTGCTTTGCTACAAAATAGATGAAATATCCATGGATACATGAGATGAGGAAATATACAAGTTCCTTCAACTTCTTGAAACATGACAACTCATATAGTTGAGTTGCATCGGTGGCTGTAAGTTTGTCTTGGATGGAGACATCAAACAATTCCATGCTTGATTTTATTTTGGCTTCCATGTCTACCATCTAGTCTTTCACATTGCTTGAGGTGTGGTGGTTATATTATTTGAGCTAACAAGTGTGTGTGAATGATGCCCAACTCTTTCCTACCAATACTTCCTTAGGAAACTACATCTCCCAGTAGGACATTTTTACAAGTGACTCTAGATCAACCTCGGTGATGCTAACTCCTTTTACTAATAATGATTTCTTATTTGTTACATCTAATTATTCTATCTTCTATACCTTCTTGTCATCTTTCTATGCCTATGTTAGGCTGAAACTCATGGACTTCTTCCCCATTTTGAACCTATTGGTATTGAAGTGTGATTTGTTTAGCTTTCCAAAGCCTTCATTTTTTATTGGTGCTTCTCACAATCACGAGGTCTGAAATTATGTCTTTAACTCTCAAGGTTTAATTGCCATTAATGGTAGCCTCAACATCACTCTTGTTTTTTACTACCTAGTTCTTGCATAATTTATGTTTCATACTTCTCTATGTCAATCTTAAAGAGGACATAATTCCTTTCTCTACTCAATCATTATATTTTTGTCATCTGTGAGTGCTCAAGATTTCACTACTATGACATTTATTCACTTTGGCTCTAGTTTTCTTTACATTTTAGATGAAAATTAACTTAAGGTTTGTAACCTAAACCAATTGGCCTCTTTTTGATTTATACCTTAATTTTATCTACCATCTTAATTATAGGTGATTAATGGGATTGTGGCATTTAGAGTTCTTATAAATCATAAAATCCTATGAAATCTATGAAAATTCATTGCCATCTATGCATTTAATGTGGATCTTTATGCCTCTATGATCAACTCAATAAATCCTCTAATGGTAGGTGAAGTGATGTCTAGTTTGAATAGTCACTTCCATCCTCAATTTGGAGAGATGCTAGCTTGTCCTAATGATATTTATTCTATGATTTTTTCATTTGGTATGATCTTTACCTTCTTTATGGTAACCTAGGCACAATTCCTTATATGCACATGATTCAACCATCATGGTTCCATCATCTTTTCCTACTGCACTTTCATTTCAAGCATGCTTTTCAATCTTGGTCTTTTTTTATGTGATTTCATCTCTTTGCCTTGATCTATCCTACCCCATACAAATCCCTTACATTGGTCCTCTAATTATTCAATTTGATTTTGATCTCTTGCACAAGATCATCTTGTGCATATTCACTCTACTTCTTGTGTACTTTTATCTTGTGCACCATTCTTTCATCATCTGTGCATGATCACCCTTTGTGCCTCTCTTTATTTTTTGGTGCTCATATGTTCAAAGTCTAGTGAATTCCATACACCTAGAAACTTAGGTGTCTAGCCTCCAACACTTTGGAAAACATCTATGCTTGACTCACCTGACTGGAGTTATGAATTGAAACTCTAGAATATTTCTCTTATGAACCTAAAAGCACCACTTAGTCACTCCATAAGAACAACATTTGAAAAATACAAATAAATGTTTGGCTTGCATCAAATGTCATTTGGGTCAACATAATACAACTGACTTGTGATTGGGAAGTTGGTGTCTAATGGCACAAACACCATATTATTGCCTAGAATGATTTATTCTATTACCATTGAAATGCCCTTGGAACATTTTACTTGACAATGTGCACAACTTACATGCACCAATTTATAATATATTATGGATGACATATGGGCCCATCCACCTTATCTATAGTTTGTCTGGGTACCTTATGTACTTGGAGTTGTAGAGCAATACCAATGCTCCTTCAATCAATAATTTATGATTTATATGCCTATCATACCACAAATTTTGGTGTGCCTTCTTGATCTATTAGCTCCATATTGCTTGGGTGTGTGCCTCATCCAACCACTCTAAGTCCTCCAACCTTTCACTTAATGAAGCTTGGTCATCCAGGTGACCAATTCATGCAATGCAAAATGATGGTACCAAGAACTTCATTAGTAAATTATCTCAGTGCCAAACACTAATTGGAATGGTGTAGCTTTGTTCAAGCACTTATAAGCTGTGTGGTATGCCCATAATATCACTCATACTCGATCATCCTAATCATTACAACCAATATCTCATAATTTTGTGAGGAACATTCCTAAATTTTTTTTGAATACCTCAACTATGCCATTTGCTTGGGGATGATATGGGGTGGCTTGTGGTGCACCACCATGTACTTGACTAGTAGGATTTTCATAGTTTCATTGAGGAAGTGTGTTCCTCTATCACTAGTTAAACTGAATGGGCACCCATAATGACTTATAATGTTCTCTCATAAGAACCTTATGGCTATAGTGGTTATGCAATTTTTAGTAATTGTTACCTCAACACACTTAGTGAAATAGTTAGTCACCACTAAAATATACCTTGTACCTATGTGCCTTTATATGAGAGTAATTGGCCCAAATAAATCAACAACCCATTTTTTGAATGGCACCTATGTAAGAATGGGGATAAGAGGAATCTCTTCCCAATGGTTGGGTTTCCCTCTGCATTAGCATATGCCACATGCCTTAACATAATCCTTTACATCTTGGAATAGGCTTGGGCACTACAAGCATGATTGTATCACTTTACGTTCTGTTACATCTCTAGTGTAATGGCCTCATATGATCCCCTCATGCACCTCATATAGTATGGAGTCCTTTATATGTTATAAAACATATTGGTGTAGGACTCCATCTCAAATTAATTTATATAGCTCCCCATTAATGATATGAAAGGGGGCAACATGAATGGTGAGTTCCTTCTTCTCTTTGGTGGTCATGATCTAGGGTGCAAACCTAAATGTTAAAAATGTGGCTATCTCCACCAAGTCTTCAAGAACATGCTAGAATATGTATAGTTTCATGTTCAACATGTCATCTTCAATGGGAACTGCTACATCACTAGAGTCGATGTGAGATAAATGGTTTGGTCCCAAGTTTTACTTCCCAAGTTTTACCATAAATAAGAATTGGAATTCTTGAAATAGAACTATCCATCTACAAATGTGCCCATAGAAATGGGCTTATTCATAAGTTAATTAATTTCATCATGATCTTTGAAAAATATGAATGGGGTCACTAACAAGTATTGCCTAAATTTATAGAGGTCATAGACCATAGCCAGTGCCTCACATTTGATAGTTGTGTAATTTTTCTCTATGGGGGTCAATTTATGACTTGTAAAGGACATAAGATGATCTATCCTACCTTCATCAAGATATTCTAGAATAGAACCAATTTTAGAGAAAAATACATTGACATAGATGTGGAATGGAGTTATCTAGTTAGGAAACTAAAGAATAGGCACACTAGCTAACTTGAGCTTTAGAGTTTCAAAGGCATTCTCATGTGTTACACCCTAGTAGAATGGGCGATACTTGCACAACAACTTCTCTAGCGTTGTTGTGATCCTTGCATAGCTCCTTATAAACTTTATATAATAACCATAATGGCCAATAAAGGTGTGAATGTATTTATATGTGGAAGGAGTCTGGAGTTAATGATAATGGTAATCTTTGTGGGATCTACAAGCAGACCACCTTTATAGATGATATGCCTGAGCAATATAACAAAAGGTATCACAAATATGCAATTTTTAAGGTTTAATGATATTTATAGTTATCATCACCTCTCAAATATGAGATTCAAGTTGTCATAATGGCTTCTTATGAACCCATACATAGTCCAATCATCAAAGTACACCTGGAAGAACTTATGTATAAAATCCTTGAATGTGGTGATGACCACTTTAGAGAATATGGTTAGCACATTATTGATCCTAGAGGGCATCACATTATAGGCAAAAAAAACCCATTTAGTCACAAAGGTTATCTTAGGCCTATCCTCCTCTTTAATTTGGAATTGATGGTATCTAGAGAAACCATCAGTGAAAGTATAGATTTCACAGCCTGTAACTCCACCCAAGACTTTGTCAGTGAATAGAATTGGGAAGGGGTTAGTGGCACAAGTGGAATTTAACAACTGGTAATCTACATAAATGTAGATGCACCCATCCTTTTTAATGCTAATTACCATTGGGTTCACACATTTTTACTTTTGGATTGGGTAGATTACTCATGCGGCTAGCATACCATAAATCTCCATTTCAACCTTCACACATAGATTAAGGTTCATTCTATAGGGGCACTTCTTGATAGGTCACACATGCCATCCACCAGCTTTATGCTCATTTTCCCAAGGGATGGGTGGGTACCCTTCATGTTGTGATAATTTTGTAGAAAGAAATCTTCAAACTCCTTTAAAAGATACACAATTTGTACCAGTTCTATGTCAGACCAATATGCTCCTAGAGTAGCCACCTTTGGTTCTAATTCCATGCTAATATTATCTTGGGTGGTCTTGAGTAGCATGTTATAGGGATTTTTTTCTCCTAATGTGTTTCCTTAACTTGCCTACTCCCCTCAGTTGTTTAAATGTGGAGATGAGTAGGGTCTTCCTCGTCATGGGTACTATCATCCACTTGGCACATGATATTCCTCTTTCCTATCAAGGACATATAATTTCACATTTTCTAGACATCCACATCTTCATCACTTGAGTTACTATTGAGAGCTTGCTCTTCAAATTTTTTTGGGATCACTAATCCTTTTTCCCCAAACATATCTTGTAGGTGCTCTTATAAGATTGCAGTGTCTTCAAACACTACCCTTCAAATGATTTATAATGGCTCTATCAATTCTAGGTTTTGTGAGGAAAAGGAGGTGTGTACAAACTTTTCCTTCAAGACATCCTAACTAGCTATCTTTTAGTGCATTTTATTGACCACATACCAAGCTCATGCCCACATCTTCAAGGTTATATAGAAGGTGTGCACCCACAGTTTCCTCGATCCATTTGTGTCATAGTCAATCCATGTTTCTTCACACAAGTGTATATGCTCTATTGTATCTAAATTTTGAGAGTATGAAGAGATGTCTAGGTCATCATTAATTTTTTCAAATTTGGTGTAGATGGCTACTTTTACATCTTTCCAAGTTGGCAAGTTAGACCTCTGAATTATCCACCAATGAGTAGCAATGCTTCTCTAGGTATACAACAATACACCCATCCTATCTACTTCCTTTGGGATGCATGACTCTATGTCATAGACATACTATTCTACAAGATTGTTCCCCTCATATTGTGAGGGCACTACAAGTTTACCTTTACTTAGATAAAACACTATGTTTCCTTTCTTCCTATTATAAGGGACCCTTCATGAAGTCTGATTAATTTGGACCCAACTAGTCCTTTGTTTTGGCACCTTGGTACTCACTACATGGCACCTATGGCCAGTGGTTTCATAAGATTATTCAACCCATTAGTCACAAGATATGTTAGTAGTGTCTGAGGTTGACTATCTATCATCTCAAGAAAACACTCCTTGGTCATTGGGGTTGATAGTTTTAGTGCCTTACACCATGATGTAATATATATGGTTGATCTCATCCTCAAGATCAACACTTTATACATAAAGGGGTACTTGGTCATTTGAGAGGGGAATCATGAACCTCTCTTTGATATTTTGAAAATTCATATAAATTTTTTTGAAGTGCATATCGACATTATTAGTGTAACACCATGGCTTTCCCAAGAGTGTTGGATACTTATCTTGTTTAGCCAACTAGATCACTTCAAAGTCAACATAGAAATTTCCACCCATAATATATACAATGATGCCTTTAAGAATTCTGATTGGTTACATCTTGGATTTGTTATCCATGAAAAACACATGAGGAGAAGGCCTCAAGGCTAGCTTACCCATCTTTTCCCATGTTTTCCTTGTCAAGATTTTGATCTCAACACCTATGTCAACAAGAACCTTGCACATAGACCATCCATAAATGGTTGAATTTACCAAGAGCTCTTGATCATATTTTGTGTTCTATTTATGCTTGACCTTTCATTCCATTTCCATGTGTGGTGCATTAATTTAAACTATGTGGGGTGTATCAATTTCAATTGGATTCTACTTGGCATGTTCTAAAAGAAAATTCTTTAATAGGGGTAGCATCCCTTCTATCTGTAGGAGGCACATGATCTCTATTAGCTCTTATACCTCAACCTCTTGGTTATCTTGCTTCTTGATGGAAGTAACAACCTACACCTCTAGATCTCATTCCAGTTAGAGTTATCCTTGTAGATATTGAATGACATTCATCACCTATTACAAGACATCTTTCTAGCATGTAGGATTAGGGTAAGGTAGAGCTTTGGGTTCTGACTAGATGATATACTTAGTGTGGCTTGGTTCCCCATATTATAGGTGAAGCAATAGTACTAGTGAAATTGGTGGTTAAGTGGTGAATCCACTTTGAGTAGTTATTTGTACTTTTATTAGCTCTATACGAGTTGATTATGCCTTTAGAGTCCATTTCTCTACTTTTAGCTCACATCAGATCATTCTTGCACCTTTATCTACATCAAGCCAACTTTGGGTCAAATTTTTATAGAATTTGGGGCATTCCTTTACCAAATGTTGTCTTTGATAAAACCCACACATTAGATGCATCATGAAGTCACACTGATAGTGATCGATTGAACCACACTTTTAACATGATCATGGTGGGAATCTTCCTCTATTACATCTTTCACCTTAACCTCTAGCACCTCATTGCATCCCATAAATTGTATTTTGTTGGCCATGTCCCTCATTTCTTTGGTAGGCCTTCCCTTTTGATGTTTTAGTTGCCTATCATGTGCCTCTTTCCATGTTTTTGTGTATCTCATCAATTACTCAATAGTCAATTGTGGCATGACTGTAGGCATCACACAACTTATAATAGAGGGTTATGCTATCATAAATGTTACATTATAATAATGATAAATTGTGAAAATCATGTCCCTCATGGAAAAAATCATAATTTAGAAGTAATGTGTGCATATTACTTCAAGGGAAATTATTTCTGTTATGGTCTTCCATCTTGTATTCAGTGTACCATAATCTACTTCAAGCATCTTGTGATGAACTAGAAGTTAGTTTCTATAGTTGGGAGGCCATGTATGAAATTTTCACCTCTATGAAAGGGTTGATTCCTATGTAAATTATCCTAACTACCTCAACCCATAGCACAAATTCTAGTGCTTTATGGGGGTTTATGAATGTCTTTATATACATCGCTCTTTTAAAGGGTACTAGAAATCCTCCAACAAACCATTACACATACTGGGAGGGATAGATGTCATAGGGAATATTTGAAAGGAGAGTTTTAAACCTATCATCATACAAGTGCATGTTATCTGATAATCCTTGGTTAATTTCCTTAAGCACAATGATTCTCTACTGTTCGAAATTAGGTAGATCAAATTCCTTTAATAAGGATTTGTTCAACATGTCATAATCAATCATATCCTAATTAAGATATAATTTCCTATACCAAGTATGAGTATGATCAATTAGAGTTGTCATGAAATATGTTGCCTTACACTTTGATTGGCTTATACCATGAGCATTCCATTGAATCTCACATTTTAACACATGCTCTACAACATTTTTTACATCATGATATTTTGGAAAGTGCATTGCCATCTCATTATATATTTACTATGGGGGGCAATAACATCTATGGTGTTTATCCCCCTGGTAGTTGACTTGGTGGCGGACCTCTAAATATCTAACCATTGGCTTAGGCATTAGCCCTATGATGAATACTAATACCAAAAATGATGAATTCACTTTACTATTAATTTGTGGTGCTAGGCCACTTCCTGTGGGCTATTACCTAGTCTATGAAGATGACATTTATTGAGCTAAAATACTTGCACTTACATTATATGTTATCAAATTAGTTCCAAAAGGTCTTGAGGTATCTTCACTTAGCTCCTTATAAGGAATAATTTTTTTAATCATAAAATTGTAATCTAAATCTATAAACCGATCAAATTTAAAATTGATAACAGGTTAAGTTATCACTCTTATTTCTTCTTGAGGGGGATTTAGTGCATGAAATTGTGCCATAGGTTCAAAGGGGGTAAGAACTTTTGGTGCATCTTTAATGGTCAAATTTGATAGGAACCTAGAGCATACTACACCCATCAACTAATGAGCTCGATCTATGGCTTTAATGTTTCTCTCTTCTTGACACTGCTAAAATTTAAGAGATATTTCCCCATGCCCTTCCTACTCATTATAGTTTCTCTCGACACTTCTAGGTTCCATATTTTCTATCAGCTTGTGCCTCCTCTTATTATAGTTTTATTTCCTAAGCTCTTAGGTGTCCATATACTCACCCCTTTCCATTACGCTTCAACTACAACTCCCCTTCTTCCCTGTTACATTGTTCATACATAAAAGGACTTTAGCCCTCCATTATTATGATTTAAAATCTATAATACACCATTAAATTTTTAAGATCTATGTTGAATTCTTTCATAAACATACCTATGGGATTGTGGAAGAATCGATACTCTACTTCTTTAGGGTAGGAGTACGTCGATACTATGAACTCAAGCACATAACTATTCAACACTCCTTACCACCATTTGTCTATAGCTGTGGTCCAAGTGGCATCATGATTTTTAATATTTTATAAGTACTCTTTTATTCACTCAAGGTGTTATTCATAGCTTCATCTTATGTGGGTCACATAAGTGGCCAACCATCAGTACACATGATTAGGTAGTTTACAAAAGAAGACCTCATACAAAACATCATATAGGTTATTTTGGAGCAATTTCCTCAGCTTCTATTCTTTACAAGATAAATACTTTAGTGCAAAGCTATCTTCTGCCTATTTTAGCCAATGCTTGATATTATTGAGGGAGAGTTGGAGCATTATTATTTTAAACCATTACAATAACAAAATTCAACATGGGTCTCAGTAATGGAACCAAAATATTATATAGAATTTAGTTATTTACTCCATCTAGCACTTACTTGGCTATCCAAGTCGATTCTAGATTAGTTAGAACTAGGCACAATCATAGAATAAACTTGTGGTGCTCAACATTTATCACTCGACTTCACTGACATCAATTCACATAAGGAATGAGCCTTATGCACTCATCAGAAGTGTAATACATAAATAATCAAGGCCTATATCAGGCTAGTCATGCCATGGTGTAACTCATTATTCAAGGGGCTTGGTCTTTTGTAACAATAATATTTTCAATTTCATTGATGTAAGCTATTTCTAGGCTAGGCTAAAGGTCTATAGGCACAAAGCCTATTTAGGTAATTACTTCCAATCATATGGGAAAAAGTATATATCAGGTTGTTCTATGGTCTTATGGGTGCAAACCTATGTTTTATCATGCTTAACATCCTTTAGTTAA
Source organism: Torreya grandis (assembly GCA_037957365.1). NCBI lineage: Eukaryota > Viridiplantae > Streptophyta > Pinopsida > Cupressales > Taxaceae > Torreya > Torreya grandis. The sequence goes on along the minus strand of JARHVA010001335.1, from coordinate 313,205 downwards.
TTAGGGGGTTTAATGGAATATCTTAGATCAAGGGTTCATGTTGGGCTAGTATTTTAGCACATGTATCATGGCTTGGTACATGATATTTCCTATACTTAGATTATTTCCACATAAGATGCTAATGTCATCATAATTATAGGGACAACATGAATGTCATGAACCATTAGCTTGAAACCAACATTCTTATCATTCAAATTGAGTTTATAACACTATAATCATCTCATTCATTATGCATTTTAACTATCAAAGCCAAAGACATTAAACATAGACATAACTAGATCAAACTCCAATGTATGTGATGCTAATTTTACATAAATAAAGTTGAAATGAATAAAGTACATAATAAATGAGATAGAGTAAATGCTTGCCTAAAGATACTAAAAATCCAGAGGCTCATAAGTAAGCTTGGGTAAAATAATACAATAATGCAAAGCCCCAAAAGGCATCCATACTAATCATAATTTCAATGGAAGTCACTTCATGACGTCTAAAACCAATTCTATAGGGCTTCACTATGTCAAATTCACATCCTCTACATACAAGTTTAAGCTTGATTTTATAACCTTCAGGAACACCTTCTATCAAGGTGGAGTTATACATGCTAGTTTCTGAGTTAGAGATCTTCTTAATCATTCTACCAACTCCATTACTTTGTGCCCTTCACACTATGATTGCTATATGCTTCCACTCTTTAAATATGCCTAAAACATCATAAAATTTATTAGCTACTTACCAACTGGCATAAGGTGTACATTGATTCATCTAGATGACATAAAATATATCTAAATAATAATAATTCTAAATGATTTCCTCAGGCTGAAGTGTCTAAAAAGTTGGCATAGATGTAGACTTAGGCAAAAAGGGGCTAACATGGATTGATGATGTGTCCAATCCTATCATGTATGTGACTCAAGATCTTAAGTAGGCTATGACTCCATCATTTCTCACCCATGTGTAGTAAATACATCAAAAATGAAATTATATAAAGTAATGTAAATGTCTAAATAGGTATATCTAACTGGGTTGTCAGCTCTATGGCCACTTAGGTACATTAGGCAACTTTAAGCCACTCAATAATACCAACCACTATGGATGGAATAAGGCATAAAACTAGTGTGCAACCTGGAATATGATGTTGGGTGTATATAATGTTGAGAATGACATTGAATTTGTCATTTTATTTGATCAATCAGTGTGTAAGTGAGAATATAAAAATAATGTGATACACACATGCCCTCAAATCTGATATCTAAGAATATGGATTCTAGATAGAGTTGTAATAATCTATATCTGGGTATCTAAATTAAAAATGGTAATGGTCATGCCATGCATGATTCCCTTAATTTGATAAAATTGGTATGAATCGAGGCAAAACTAAGTATACTTGATAAATCTATGATTGAACCTATGCAAACATGTAGTGTACCTATTTTACCTTTTTGGCCAATATAGGTTTTAATGAAAATGAGGCTACTAAAAAATAACACCATGTCTTGGATAGTAGCACCATTTTTATAAATGTGGTGCTAGTGTCTCAATTTGGGTGTTAGTGTCCTTATGGTTTGATTTCTATGCAAATATACTACAATCTGGGTCACTATTTTCTCACTGTGTTTACCTAAGTTCAATTTTATGTAACTAAGCATGTTTGCTGAAAATGTAATGTGAGTGCAATATAGAAGCCTGATCTGTATGAAAAATCCCTATTAATTCCCCCTCTTTTGAGGGGAGTTGTTGAACTTGTGTAATAACTATCCTTAAAATAAAAATATCTACAAAATATGTGTTAGTCAAAGCATATATGATAACTATGTAATAATCCAATATAATGTGCATACATAACCTCAAAATGTAAGATAATTTGAGCATAACTATGAGATGAAAGTTGTATGTCATGTCTAACATTCAAAAGGGTGTGAATATAGATATAAAAATGTATGTAATAACAAATATAAGTAAAATTAAGTAGCTACCTAGGGGGATGGGTTATGATGTCCATCATGGCACCCAAGTAGGAAAGGAAGATGCATGAGGTCCCTCATGGCATCAAAAATTAGTGTGCGTAGCAAGCAAAGATAAGTGTCATGGCCATCATACACATAAGAAAGCATACATATAAAATACATGAGGCACACAAAGTAGGCCAAGGGGCCATAATACAAGTGACATAGGCACATGCCACTAAATTTGAGAAAAAAAGACATACAAAGACATGTTCAAATGTACACATATGCAAGTAACAAGCAAGCTAGCTTAGAGCCACATAAAAAGACATGTTAAAATTCCACATACACAATCATGAAGGCAAAAATAAGAACATGGGCACATGTCTAAATCATACATATTATGAATAGAAGTGGCATAGATCCAAAGAATAATGACATATTCAAATGCCCTCGAATAAAAGAAGCATAGATATACAATCAAATCTAAACTAGGAAATATAGAAATGAAAGTATGCATGAATATGTAATATAAATATATGTAAGATATAGGATATATATATGCTAAGTCTAAAGTAGTAATAGCTTGAAAAAAATTTGAGTAAGTGTAGCATGATCAATATCAAGATATAACAATGATAAAGTTATGATGTAGAGTATGAAAACATAGAACCTAATAATCAAAACTATGTATAATGTGCCTGAAAGTAGGTGAATGTGTCAAGTAAAGACTCATGTATTGTTATATATGCCCCTAATGGGTAGATAATAAGAAGTTTGGATCAGTGTGGTAGACCTGAGTCCTATAAAAATTTGCAAGCACTCGATAAGAACAAGTGAAGCATGTAAGTGTGATAAAACTGACTATACTAAGATAGCTAGCATATGTAGTGTTTAGAAGATGTAAGAAGTGTAAACATATCAATGCATATAATCTATAATTTTATGTTTTCTCAATAAATATTTTAATGTTTTAGTATTTTATGAATATAATCTATGTACAAGCAACATGAAAATGAACTATATATATGGAATAATAGAGAAAAAAGAATGTACAAGAAGGGAGGAATAATACTTATTGATGAGTCTCATGGGAGACTCAATATCAATGTATAATAAGGAAGGAAAGATGATATTGCATGTTGTGTGAAAGGGTAATTATGGTCTTATAATCTATTGTACTAAGTGATCTATATATGGCCCTACTTGTAGAGTAATGCTAGGAATCTGTGACACTGATTGTGGTCTTTAATGAACTGCAGGGGTCTTAGGTACCCATCTGGTAGAAGAAGTTTTAAGTGGCATAAATTCCCTATGTTGAGAATCTTGAGAACTCAATAATACTGATCTTGGTAGAAAATGAGTAGAGTGAGGCCCTCTAAAATTTGTAACATATCTCTAATTCAGGGGTCTCTTTAATAATGGTATCCATGGGAGAGAATGTGTATGTGTCAATACTATAGGAGTGAACCTCACCTAGATTGGTTGCTCTATTAAAATCTATGGTGTATCAATACCTACCATGCTTAGAGCTATAACTAATAGCTATGTTATAACTAGTAATTGTGCTGTAAGTGGTAAGTAGGATATAAATACCTATGGAATAGATAGAGGATACTCATATGAAAGACCCTCAACTATGACCACCTGATTTGCATGTATATATTTTAAGCATATATGCATTGTGGATGGGATGGATCATAACTACTATATCCATAGCCTACCCAATAACATATCAAATATGCCTACACTGAGTACTACTAAGAACTGAGTGGCCACATGTGCTTGTCCAACCTATAGTGTAAGTATAATATCCTTGATGGATCTATGGACATGACCACTAAAAATAATGATAACTATATCTATATGAGGTATATCCTACTATGAATAACCCAAATATTGTAGAAGTGTGATAGTGCACAGGTTAATGCTTGAATTTTTATCAACCATAACACTCTAGATATGATGATGGTCCATGTAGGTTTGTATAAAGAATACGTATAAGTTTGTATCATCATCAACAATCCCATACTCTGAGAAAGTGATGAGTTGTCTATATGGAGGTGTAGTGTGGTACACACTAATGATATTATGTAGTGGGTGTGCCTCCTCTATAATAGTGTGATATGATGTTGGTGGTGGATGTGCTTGATATGTGTAGTGAATACCCAAAGTGCTCCCTAACTCATTTGTTGTGTGCTTTGAAAATGGATATGAGAATATTTATAATTCCTTAGCTTTTATTTGTTTTACTTTTGGTGCTTTTATGGGTATTCCCACATTAATAATGTTAGCCTCAATAAAATCTTGTATCTTATGTTTTAAACTAATGCATCAATTTTTTATATGGACTAGTGCCTTGTGACACTCACATAATGCATTGGAATCATAGTTATTTGGAAGAGGGCATGTCGTATCAACCTATTTTATGGGAGGGAGAGATATGACATTGCATTCTAAGAGCTACTATAAAACATGTGCTGGTGATTCTGGAAAATTGGTGAAAACTCTACATGAAGGAGATGATAAAAACATGTGAGGAGATGGCTCTAAATCTATGTTAACTATGTCCTTTTTATCACTCTTATTTTTAGTGGCCTTGAATTTTACAAAGGCTTACTTGAAATCTTATTAGTTGATTTGGATCTAATTATATATTTGAGTTTTCCCATTAAAGGACTATTTCAGATAATTTAGACTTATCTATAGTCTAAATGAAAAACAAATATCAAGAATATGCCTACATTATTCAAAATTTTATAATTTTAAATTATCTCCAATATAATAAATGGGGAATAAATCCAAATTATTACCATAGTCTCTGTGTGCAACTTGCACAGAACCCAGAAACTATTCAATTTAAAAGATTATCTCCCCTCTAATTTAGGGACATAAGTTCATATTATCTAAAATAGTCCCTATTGATAGAATCTTGACTTCTCTTTCTTTTACTATGTGGCACAAATCTATGAATGTTCGGAACTTTTTAAATAAGATAGCTTCCTATAATGCTGGTATAAGACTCTATTTGAAGATGTCCTAAATCTCTTTATCTACCATGGGGCTAGTCAATTTAAATGATATAGTCTTGTATCATAAGACATATTATACAATAGGCTCATTTGATTTTTTTTCAACTATGCAACTTGAGCATATGAGATTTTATCACTAATGTTTATGGATAAGTGTGATAAAAAAACATCTACTAAAGGATTGAATGCTGTGATAGATTGATTTGGTAAGTCATAAAACCAATGTAAGGCATAATCCTTTAAATTACATGGAAACAACTTTATGAGAAGCCAATCGTTGGACATGTAGTCCAAACATACTACATGGAAAGCTCATATATTATGCTCTGGGTCACCCTTAGCATCATACAATGTAATTATAGGTGCCATGAATTTAAATGGAGAGTTATTTGCCACTATGTGATGTGCCAAAGGTGTATGTAAGAGAACATTAGAATCTAGGACATGTGATGGCCTAGTGGCTCCCATTTCAAGATGTAACACCTTATCCTATAGAGTATGAACCTCATGCATAGGGGATTATACATTTGGAGTGGAAGAAATAGCCATAAAAGGTGTAAATATCATAGAATGTTGTTGAATTATAATTGTTGGTTGTTGTGTAGCTGAGTTGGCCACACTATAGGTGTAACAATGCTATTAATTGGGTGAGTTGAAGACTGAAAATTATTTGATTTTTGAAGTTATTTATGAATAATATTGATAAGGTCATGTTTCATATTTGAATGTTTAGAAACAAAATCTTGTAATTGTCTCTTATCATTTTCATCAAATCGATTGTTGAATTCTGCCATTATAGTTTGGGAAGTAGGAAAACAAAGTATTATATATTTTGAACCTTTAAATAATTTTAATCTAAAAAAAATTGAAAAAAAAAAATTTGAAATAAATCTAATATTTTAGAACTAATATCTAAGCATAAACACAAAAAGGATACAAACCCTAAGAGTATCTAAGGTTAGGGTTTGAGTAATGTTTGAAGTAAGTCAGGTTCACCAAATGTTTTAACCTTTTATAAATTAGTGAATGTAAATCCTATGTTTGTTAAAGAGCTAAGTAGGATAAATTAGAGAAATAATATTTAATAAATACAACCACTAATTTATTATAGAATTGACTAGCTTTGAATTTTCTAAAAATAGTAATTAATAGTGCAAGTAATAACTTAGCTAGAAAATAACTGAGATGAATGATCTAGGTGCTATAAATTGAGGTGGAATTATGTATGAGTGTCATAAATTATATCTTGGTGTCAAAAATAATTTTGGAAAATAGTGCCATAATTAGATAATATCACCATTGTTATAAAAGTGGCATTAGTCTATTGATATTAGCGGTAGTGTCCTTTGTGTAAGACTATTATGAGCTTTTAGGTGCACATGTATTTGGATTTATAAAGTCTATTCTTGTGTATATGAGTCTTGAAACCCTATATTTTTCTTATAATGATTGATTTAGTGAGTAAACCCTAGTCCTTTATGTATCTAGGGTATTCAATTGACATGAGTTGAAATTGTGTTTGTTAGTAGGGTAGGCTGGACATCTTCAACACCCCATTAGGAAGAGAGTTGCCTACATACCAATACTTCAAGGAAGGATCAAGTTCGATGTATTTATCCCCACCTAAGTGTTGGTACAAGTGAAAGTTATTCTATTATGATATTGGCCTTGAGTACTTTGAATGTGTTTGAGACTATAAATCTGGGTAATATGAGGTTAAGGATGTTGTAGATGGTGTTATGCAGAAGTAGGGTAGAATAGGGATTGATAACCTTAATTACACATAAATTGTTTTGAGTTTGAATGTGTATTTTTTATCTAATTTCCATATAGTGGTTAGAAGGCTAAAATTCATGTACTTATACTATTCTAATGCCTGTGTGAGTGATAAAAGATGTCTAAGTTGACCTTAGGAAGTTTTAGTTTTGAAAAGATATCAGTTTGGGAAATAAAGAGGCAAAAGACATTAACATCATTTTGAGGACAATAGTACTATGTGGTGATAGTGTCCTTATTATGGAACTAGTGTCTAGTTGGTAGAACACTAAGCACAAAGGGATATGATCAGGAAACAAAGGTCTGGGATTGCTTTGGGCCTAACTAAGGATGCTTATGGCTTGCATGAAGGCTAGATAAGTGTGACAATAGGCTCTAGGATAGGTCTAGGGCTAAGCTAGGGATAGGTAGTGTTGGACATTTTAACCCACATATCAGGTTTCTGATTAGATATAGTGTAGTGTCTTGAAGATCAAAGAATGGACCAAGAGTTGAGCAAGTTTTAGATGGAATGAGTGGACCTAAGGGATCATGCAACTTGCAAGATTTTTTAAAACACTTAAAATTCACTTGGAGTGTATTTTTTCACTTTTTAAAGATAGTACTAGAGTTTCAAATACCTCATTGGGTGTCAAAAGTGTTTAGAATGAGTATGGAAATACATAGGATCTATTTAGTTCTTCATTGTGTCCATTAAGACACTTAGGTCTAGTGGTAGAAATTTTGAGTACACACTTTGCTGACATTATAATTTCCATGTATGGATGAGTTAGGGAGAATCAATCATATGGGTTTGTTTAGTTTAGTCCCAAGAACATATGCACCAATTTCTAGGTCATCTATCAAAGTGTAGAAGAAGTTATGCTTGGCCTCTCAAACAAAATCTGCTAAGTTTTCATACTTAACCATTTTTGAAGAAGATAAAATAAATCTAAGTGAGCATATTGATGAGGCCGTATCTTACACATTTGATAGTTATAGGATAAAATGATCACATGGGTTTATTCATCTTGTTCCCTAGTTACTATGTCCTAGGTTGTAGGTCATCTACCAAAGCACAAAAGAAGTTATTAATGTTTAAAGTTGGTTCCTTAATTAGATTTTGCCAAGTTTCACATATTTAGCCAAATGAACTAGGATGTCATGTAGCAAAAAATGGAACAACCAACTTTTGCATTTAATATCTTCACTTAGAGAGCTCCTAGGGTTGGTGGATCAAATGGGTTTATCCCTTTTACTCCCAAGAACATCTCTTACAAATATGATGCCTCCATAATTCTCATTCTTCAAGATCCAAGCCTTCAAAGTTGGTTAAAAAGCATAATAAATTCACACTAATATCAAGATAAAGCCACTGTAGAAGTCCATACAAGATTAAATTTGATGGTCAATGGGATGTCAATGATGGTCACATGAACTTCATTTAATAGGAGCAAGGAAACCAATTTTAGGACATAATAAGTAGCCATTAGAGTTAAAAAAAAGGGTCTCAGGTAGATATAATAGTCCACATTCAATCATACATTTATATATAATGACAAGTGGAGGTCAAAAGGGTCAATGAATCTCAAGAGCAAATACCTGCTTAACAAGTGTCAATATTGCATTTAACTAGTAGAAGATCAATGATCAATGGGAATTCATATTTATTAGGATAAATGGTGTGAGATGGTCAATGGGTCGATGAGTCGAGTCAGCTTTTGATGTCCAATCATGCAAAGACTAGCCTAAAGAGCTTCTAGCAAAGGTTGATGAGCTAGTTTTTGATATGAGCTGGTAGAAAAAAAAAAAGAACCTAGCTTAGGCTCGGTTTGAACTAAATTAGATGGAAATTGTAGGATCAAGCATCACCATAAATCTCCATAGGGATAAAAGAGGTCTTTTAGACCTAATATAAATCAAAGGTTGATAAGCAAAAGTGTTGAGGTTATATTAAAAGGAAATATAAGTTAGTTTTGTCTATGGTGGACCCAATTTTATGTTTCAAAAGAAGGTCACATAGGTAGACACATCAAGTTTCATTTACAAGTACATGATTATGATGCTGTCCTCCATTCTCTCATGATAAAATGAACTAGTAAAGAATAATCAGTGCCATGATGAGAGCATAACATATGTATCCAGCTATTGTAATTGCATTAACACTGGTACTCAGTTAAAAATGACTTGATGCCACCATTATTACTAAAAAGAGTATCATTACATAAAAAAGTGGGAGAAGGAATGAGTGACTATTACAACCATTTGTTGAGGTGACCACGATCAATTGAGCAAGGTGGTTATAACTACTATGGAGAGTAGAGTTATTCTCAATTATGACCCCTTTTAGTGCCAAAAAAAAACTTCCTATATCTCTCTCCATTCTTCTATATATTCAAGATTCTAAGCCTTGATTTTTTATCCCTCAGGTTGGTATGACTAGATTCTACCAGAATTATATTCAACACCTCTTGGAGTAGTGAATAGAGAATTTTAAAGTCATTTTATAATTTTTACTTAGTGTTTTGTGTTTGTTTAATATGAAAATGTGATTGTTATCTACCTTTTGCACGTGCAATCTCAACCTAAGTGTTAACAACTTTCTTTACAAGTCATATAATGGGTCTTTACATTGATCTCTCAAAGATATAGCATACAACTAAGTTTAGGTGTCTTTAACCAAACCTTATTCTCATTTCTTCCTAGTTTGAGTGTTTTAAATTGACCTCTATATGAAATACTATTGTGCAGAAACTATAATAAGCATTGTATTAGATTCTTTCATAGTCTTCTAGTGTGATAAAGAATCTGAGCTCAAGAGTAGATATGCCAAATTTATGGTGTATCACCACATATTATAATAGGTTTTACTTTATGCAAATTTCTTGAATCTTTCCCCCAACTAATTTTAGGTTTTAGAAATAAAGGTCCAAATTGTGAAACCTAAGGAGCTAGCCTCATCAAAAATCCTAGATGTTTGATCTAGTTATAGGCATCCCATAGTCTTAGACCATTCCCATGTTAGTCTAGGTATAGGTCAGAATTAAACAAATATATCCTCTATTGGGTTCTATCTAGATTGTTAATAGTTCTAGCACACCTGATGGGACCCTTTATATTTGGTGTAGCTAAAATTAGGATTTAAGGAGAAGTATTTGTAGCAAATGAGGACACCCAACATCATCAGAGGTTGAAGATTCTATAAGTTATAGAGCTCATAGCATTTTCCAAACAAAACTTCTTATGCCAAAGGTCACTAAGAGGTTAGTTAGTAAGGGAATTCCCTTTAAATTTATTGAGATACCTCCTTATTCATATAAAAGAGCAAGATCCAATATGATATGCCCTTATCCCCAAAAGCAATATTCATCCCTTGGCCACCTTATTGTTTTAAGTAGTAAAATACCCACCATGCAGATGGCATACCCTAGATTACAACCTTTTATACCCTTCAATGGTGGTATCCATCTTAACCTTCAATAATATTATGACATCCCTATTTCCTTCTTGAAGAACCTATCATTGTTTACATGAGAAAACTCCACCACCCTTGTAGAGTAAATTATTGAAATTACAAATCTTTGTTTAGTAAATCATGTTACCCAAGAAAATGTAGCCATGAGGTTATTAGCCACATCCTTAAAAGGCAAAGCCTTGCAATGGTATAGAGGTATAGATCCTACCTCAATCAATAAATGGGATGAGTTTGGTGAATGCATATGTAAACATTTTGAATATAGAAGTGACCATGTGTCACTTTTTAAGAAACTCACCTCAATCGAGAGGGCACCTCAAGAATCCATGGTTTATTGTAACTATAGATTCCATAAGACTTGGGATAGGATCCCTGTCATCATTAAATCCACACCCAATTATGAATTCCTTTACTATTTTAGAGCATTAAATTTAGATATTGTGGTCATAATCTAATCTATGGGTGGGACAACCTTGCTAGGAGCTTATAAAATATCTATAAGGGCAAAGAACTATTTGATATAAGTAGGGAAGCTTATGCCAAGACCTATAATTCCACTCTTCGTTAATCTTTAGCCAACCCCACCTAAAATTATTCTAATACCCACCCTAAACAACCAAGTCCAACATGTTAATGGTTAAGAGGATAAGTTTTTAAGGATTGAAAGCTTGTTAAAGGCTCAAAATAGCAAGCTAGTAGCCCTAGAGAGGCTGCAGTGGAATTCATAAAAGCCATACCAAGGTCCTTTCTAAACCTAATAACCTAATTAATCCAAAAATATATCCCCTTATCCACCAAATCAACCAACCCAAGGCTAAATTACTGAAGGTAGATCTCATAATAACTATAACTCCACAACTTCTAGTGGCTTAATATTCTTCGTCCCCACACAAAATAATCTGGCACAAGAAGGTCAATGGTAGTCAACAAGATAGTTTAATGAGATGGTAATGGCCACTACTAGAGATATGTATCAAGAGCCTGGTTGGTAGCATGCTCCTTCATTTCAAGGTCATGATATGATGCCTCCTCCACCACAAGGCCCCCAAGGGAGTCAAGACAACATGCCTACCATGTCATTATCAAAATATCAAATCCAGTAAGAAGGGAACATGGGTAAAACACCAATTGATACTACATACATTAGTTTTCAAGAAGGGGAACATGTGTTTAAGCATATAAATCAACAAGTTCCCTAACCTCATGAATAATAGTCGAAGTCCCCCTTTGTTCCTCATGTTACTCAAATGTAAAGTGATGCTCCTACTTCCAAGGTGCATTCTAAAGGTACTAATATTACCTTTAACATTATGGATCATTTTAAGAAGGATAATGTAACTATGTCCATGTACAATACTCTATCTTTTTTGGGGTAAAAATAGATTGTCCAACAAGATCTCTCCAAAATTTCTCATGTGGAAAAGATAGCTGATAAAGTGAACATTATTTTCATCAATAATAGTAAGCCTAAACAAGCCCCCAGCCAAGTTCGCAATCAAATTCCAAGAAAAATTCAATCTTAAAATGTTTTTCATCCTTTTAAGGTTGTTAACCCCCCCCATTTTATCTGTCATCCATCATAGGGATCTATTTAGTACATAATTGCATGATAGATTCAAGTGCCTCAACCTCAGTAATGCTTAAAGCCATAACATATAAGCTTGGGATCAAATATGTGATTAATGAAAAGGGTGTTCTCTAATTAGATGGACCCCCCACTAAGATAGTAGGCATATTGAAATATCTTTAGATCACATTAGCAACCTATCCAAATTGTGTCATTAATCAAGATGTAATGGTGGTAGACCTACCTCCATATTTTGCCCTATGATTGTCTAGAGACTTTACTACAAAGATTGGAGGATATTTTTCATCTAATTGGTCATACATGGTTTTTAGAACTACATATGGAACCAAAGTTACTATAAGATCTAATCCTATTTCTAGGTTCCACCTAGAACCCTATATGCCTAATCTGACAAATACCAACTGTGACATATTTGAAGAGGTTAATGAAAAAGTACCCTATGATCATCTTAAAGGCATCTCATATCTATATTTGGATGAATGGGTAGTTGATAGTCATGGTTTTGATCCATACATCAATATTGAAGAGGTAGGCTTAGGAATGTAGTACATGCATGAGTAAGGTGTTGCTATACCTTGTTTAACTAACACTACTCAAGAAGAGGATGGTATATGGAATTTGTTCTTTGATGGATCAAGGTCAAAAAATGGAATCAGAGTTAGAACCATGTTGATTACACCCTCAGGTAAAAATTACCATTTTGCTGCAAGACTCCAATTCAATTGCACCTCAAATATAACTAAATATGAATCCATTTTGCATGTTTTTTAAGAAGCAAACAAGAGAGGTGTTAAGCTCCTCCAAGTAAAGGGTGATAGTGAGCTTGTAGTGAAACAAGTGAGAAGCCTAAGTGTAGTCAATAGTCACCATTTTAAATCCTATAAGTACTGATTTTGGGAGCTCATGGAGGAAATCTTGGCATTTAATGTCCATTCCATAGCAAGAGAAGCAAACCAACATGCATATAGGATTGCAACCATTGGTGCCCAATATGAGATTGCAAGAGTCAAATGTAGCCAAATCCAAGATAAGATCAAGGTTATATGATACTAGCTATACCTAATAATGATGTGAGTTAGAAAGTCTTTGAAAATGATGATCAAATCATATGTTTTCTAATGCAAGAGGTAGAATTCTACCACATGAATCAAGGCAAGTTACAAAATCAATATGATGATCAAATGGTATAACTGAGGTCTAATAATCTACCCAAAGGGCTTGTGAAATTAGAAATAATATTCAATGAAGATGACCAAATAATAAAAGGTAAAGCATACATCTTAGCTAAGGAAGAACACTATGAAATTATAAATATCTTTAAGGACAAATTGTTAAAGCTAGGAGAGATCAATACAATAGAGGAAAGAGCTACATTTAGTGCTTTGTGCTAAGAATTTTTTGATATTTTTGCTTGGAAGTAAAAATAATTGAAAGGGTTTAAGCCTAATCTTTTACAACACACCATTTAATTACAAAGTAATGCTAAGCTAGTCAGGAAGAAACAAATGTCTATCAATCCAAGAATGGAGGACCTCATGAGAAGAGAGCTCTATAAATTATTTGAATCAAAGATAATATTTATAATTAAGCATTCCTCATGGGTGGAAAACCTTGTGATAGTGAGGAAAAAGAATGGAGAGATTCATTTATGTGTTGACTTTAGGGACCTCAATAAAGTGTCCCTAACAGACCATTACCCACTGCTCTCTATGGATCAAATTTTGCAAAATGTGGTAGTTTCTCATTAATTGATAGATATTATAGATATAATCAGATCATGGTCAAGGAGGAAGATAGGCATAAGACTACCTTCACTACAAAATGGGGTAATTATGCATATTTCAAAATGCCCTTTAGACTCTCCAATTCTAGATCCACCTTCTAAAGAACAATGGATGTTGCTTTTCATGGTCTTTTGAATGACATGGTTTTAGTTTATCTTAATGATGTAACATTTTTTTCAAATAATCCTAATGACCATATAACACACTTGAGATTTGTTTTTGATAGATGCAGATAATTTTGAGTTTCTTTGAATCCAAAAAAATGCGTTTTTTTAGTACACGAAGGAAGACTTCTTGGACAAATGGTGTCCAAAGCTAGTTTTTCCATTGATCTAGAGAGGATAAAGGTAATCCTTTCTCTATTATTTCTTAAACAAAATAAAGGATTATAGAGCTTCTTAGGCAAGATCAACTTCATCAGGGGGTTTATTCTAGGCTTTGCAGAGATGGTCAAGCCTCTCACTCATATGTTGAGTAAAGGCAAAGAGTTCACATGGGAAAGAGAAGGTAAGATAAGATTTGAGGCAATCAAGGAGGCCATATATAATTCCCACACACTTTTAAATCCAAATTTTAATAAGGAATTTTATTTTTATGCCTTTTCTACATTAGATGCAATTTTAGCTATACTTATGTAGTAAAATCCTGAAATTTTAGAGCAACCTATTAATTTCTTTAGTCAAGATTTGGAAGGTTATGAATAAAGATATAAATTTGTTTAAAAAAATGTACTTGATATTGTAATAAGTTTGAATAAATTTAGATATCTGGTTTCAAATAATAAGATTATACTAATGGTAGCTCATCTAAATGCGGAGGATTTTATCCTCAACAAAGACTTAAAAAAAAAGAGAGATGGATGGGTCACCAAGTGCATGGATTATGGCATTGAATTCAAGGTCACAAAACTAGTTTAAGGAAAAGGATTATGTTAACATCTTGTAGAATATGTGAGAGAAGAAAAGGAGACAATTTTGGTAATTCAGGACACTCAACATGGACATCAAAATACTCCTCTTATAAGTTGGACACATGATATTGCTAGATTTATTCAAATAAGAGAGTGTCCAATGGGTTTTAATGCATCATAAAGAAGAAACTTTAGGCTATAATAAATTCTATACATTCTGATTAATGGAGTGTTGTTCAAAAAATACATTGGATGTATGCTTTTAAGATGTGTTGAAACTAGCCAGTTTGATAAGCTTCTCAAGAAATTTCATGATGGTCCTACTAGTGGGCACTTTAATACCAAGACCACAGTCTCCAAGATCATTAGAGCTAGGTATTTTTGGCCCAATATGTTTTTAGATGCATACTCTTGGGTAAGGAAATGCAAACATTGTGTAATATTTGTTGGTAAAAAGAGATTAGCTACACTACCCTTATAGCCAATACAAGTAGAGAATCCTTTCACGTAATGGGGCCTAGATTTCATAGGGGTGATACACCTCCCTTCAATCAAAGGGAACAAGTGGATCATTATAGATAAAAACTACTTTACAAGATGGGTTGAAGCAACTGCCCTCTAGGAGGTTAATGAAGTTTCTATTTTGCACTTTTATGATAATCTTATAACTAGATTTGGTGTGCCTTCTATAATCATTTTTTATATTGCATTAGATTTTAGTAGAAATAAGGTGTGTGAATGGTCCCTTTAATGTGGGATTTATCTAAAAGCATTTCCCAAATATTACCCATAGGGAAATGGACTAGTAGAGTCCATAAACAAGAACTTGTTGAAGATCGTTAAGAGGACTATGGAGGATAGCCAAAGGGAATGACACACCAGATTGAGGACTCCACTATGGGTGGATAGAGTTACACCCAAGAAGGATAATGGAAACTCTCCATATCTTATTGTCTATGGAAAATAAGCCAATCTCTTTATATCTCTTGAACTTCTTGCATTAGAGCTTGTACATCAGCTTGAGCTCTTTGAAGATGATACTATGCAAGTGAGGCTAAATGAACTGAGGTACCTAGAAAAAATAAGAGACAATGATATGCATATCATGTGGTTTAAACAACACCAAGTGAATAATTATTTTGACAAGAGGGCTTCA
This sequence comes from Torreya grandis, assembly GCA_037957365.1. Classification (NCBI taxonomy): domain Eukaryota; kingdom Viridiplantae; phylum Streptophyta; class Pinopsida; order Cupressales; family Taxaceae; genus Torreya; species Torreya grandis. Next base: position 297,562 of record JARHVA010001335.1, on the reverse strand, counting down.
TCAAGGAATTTATAGCAAGGTGATATAGTCCTTAAATGAGATGAGGACTGTGCAAAACTAGGAAAACACTCTAAGTTTGATAGTCTTTAGAGTGGACCTTATGTCATCACAAGTTATAAGGAGAGTAATAAATTTTATCTTTCCATATTAAATAGAGAGATCCTTCCCATCCCTATCAATGGGAGGTATCTCATGTTTTGTTACTAGTTGTAACTCTTGATATTTGTACATAGTTAGATAGACCTTTCTTTCCTTCAAGTGATTTTGCACATGGATCTTTTATTATTTAGATTATTATTTGGTTTACTTCATTGATTTTTTTTGGTGTCTCATTACTCCAAAAATTATTTTTATAAATCAAGTGGAGTATCCTATAAGTGGTATTTCATTTGTTTATCCATCACAAACAAGCTTGATCAATGTATAGGTTCCATAACCAATAGGCTAGTCAAGCCAGCTTAGACACCAAAATATTTACTATTTTAGCCCACATACCAATTTTATACTTGGATGCAATGCAGTGTCTAAAATATTAAAGAATAGAGTAAGAGTCGAGCAAGTTCTAGATGGAATGAGTGGACCTACAAGATCATACAACTTGCAAGACTTTTTGAAACACTTCAAATTTACTTGGAGTGTAATTTGTCATTTTTTGAAGATAGGACTAGATTTTTAGAGACCTCATTGGGTGTCAAAAGTTCTTGGAATGAGTATGGAAATGCATGGGATCCATTTAGTTCTTTATTATGTTCACTGGGGCACTCGGGTCTAGTGGTAGAAATTCTGAGTAGGCACTTTGCTGATGTTATAATTACCATATGTGGATGAGTTAGGGAGAATTGATCATATGGGTTTATTTAGTTTAGTCCCAAGAACATATGTGCCAATTTTTAGGTCATCCACCAAAGTGTAGAAGAAGTTATGCTTGGCCTCTTAATCAAAATCCGTTAAGTTTCCATACTTAGCCATTTTTGAAGAAGCTCAAATAGAGCCAAGTGAGCATATTAACAAGGCCATATCTCACATGTATGATAGTTTCAAGAAGAAATGATCACTTGGGTTTGTTCAACTTGTTCCCTAGTTCCTATGCACCAAGTTTTAGGTCATCTTCTGAAGTGCAAAAGAAGTTATGCATGTTTAAAGTTGGTTCCTCAGTCAAATTTTAAGATTCCCATAGCTAAATGAATTAGGACATCATGTAAGAGCAAATAGACCAGCCAACTTATGCATTTAATATCTTCACTTATAAAGATATCAAGGTTGGTAGATCAATTGGGTTCATCCCTTTTAGTCCCAAGAATATCTCCTATAACTATGATGCCTCCATGATTTTCTCACTTCAAGATCCAAACCTTCAAAGTTGGTCAAAAAGCATAAGATGTTCATGCTAATGTCAAGATAAAGCCACTGTAGAAGTCCATAGAAGCTTAAATATGATGGTCTACTAGACATCAATGATGATCACATGAACATAATTTAATAGGAGTGAGGACATAAATTTTAGGACCTAGTAAGTAGCTATTATAGTTCAAACAAAGTGTCTTTAATAGATCTAACGATCTACATTCGATCATACATGTATATCTAATAGTGTGTGGAGGTCAAAGGGGTTAGTGAGTATTGAGATCAAATGTGTGCCTAACAATTGTCAATAGCACATTAAGCTATCATAGGATCAATGATCAATAGACATTCATACTGAGCAGGATCAATGGTGCGAGATGGTCAATAGGTTGATGAGCTGAGTCAAAATTTAATGGCTAATCAAGCAAAGGCTAGCCTAGGTAGCTTTTAACAAAGGTTGATGAGCTAGCTTTTGACTTGAGTTGGTGGAAAAATAAAGGAACTTAGCTTGATCTTGATCCAAGCTAAACCATATGGACATTATAGGATCTGGCATCACCATTAAAGCTCCATAAGGATAAAAGAGGTCTTTTAGGCCTAATATAAAGCAAATGTTGAGAAACAAAATTGTCAAGGTTATATTAAAAGGTAATATAAGTTAGTTTTTTCTATGGTGGACCCAATTCCATATTTTAAAACAAGGCCACATAGGCAGACATGTCAAGTTTTATTTCCAAGGATGTGATTATGACTCTTTCCTACACTCTCTCATGATCAAATAAACCATTAAATAACAATAAATTTTAGAATGAGAGAATAATAGATGGATCCAACTATTAAAATTGAATAGACACTAGCACTCACTTAAAAATGACTTGATCCCACCATTGTAACTAAAAAGAGCATTATTGCAGAAGGAAGTGGGAGAAGGAATGAGTGACTATTACAACCATTTATTGAGGTGGCCATGATCAATTGAGCAAGGTGGTTGTAACTATTATGGGGAGTGGAATTATGCTCAATTATGACCCCTTTCAATGCATAAAAGTCTTCCTATTTATCTCTCCATTTTTCTATATATTCAGGCTCCTAATCCTTGATTTTTTATCCCTTAGGCTTGTACTACTAGACTCTGCCATAATTATATTCAACACCTCTTAGAGTAGTGAATAGAGCATTTTATAGTCATTTGCTAATCTATATTTAGTGTTTTGTGTTTTTTTAATATACAAATGTGATTTTTATTTTCATTTTTCATGTCCAAGCTCAACCTAAGTTTTAACAAATTTATTTTTAGGTCATATAATATGTCTTAGCATTGATCTCTCAAAGATATAGTAGATAGCCAAATTTAAGTGTCTTTAACTAGACCTTATTCTCATTGCTTCCTAGTCTAAGTGTATCAAATTGACCTCTATATGAAATACTATTACACAAAAACTATAATAAGCATTACATTAGCTTCTTTATTACTCTACTAGTCTGTTAAATAATTCGAGTTCATGAATGGATCTGTAAAATTCATGGTGTATCACCACATATTAGAATATCTTTTACTTTATGCAAATTTCTTGACTCTTTCCCCCCTAACTAGTTTTAGGTTTTAGAAATAAAGGTCTAATTTATGAAACCTGAGAAGCTAGCCTCATAAAAAATCCTAGAGGTCTAGTCTAATTATAGGCATCCCACAACCTTAGATCATTTCCATGTTAGTCTAGGTATGGTTCGGACTTGAACAAATCTGACCTCTATTGGATGCTATCTAGATTGCTAAATCTAGTCTCAAGTAACACTCTTATCACTCAAATACAATTTTTAGGTGATTACATGGGGATAAAATATGGTAGTCATCACATCACAAAAGGATGAAGTGCTTATAATGTATATAAATCAAATATATAGTATTTAATTACATATAAATGATATACCTCGATAATTTTGTTAACATGTAGTACTATGTATTGGTATTTTAAATTTTAATGGTTTTCTTTTAAATTTTAAGTGATTTTAGTTTTATGAAGTGTTGTTATGAGATAGATATAGTATAGAAGGGCTTATTGCATGGATCTCAACACAACTTATGATTTTGAATCTTGATAACTGATGCTCAAAATATTACCATTTAAAATTTTGATAGGTGAAAAGTCAACAACTATATAAATGGATTTTGAAAATAATTATTCATTTCATTTTCATTTTAAAATTTCAAAAATTTGTGCTCTAGAGTGATTTTGAAAATGCCTCACATACGGGTTGTGCAACTGATGTGATTTGAGCTACTTTAGGTCACTTTAGGAGGATAGGGCCTTGAGGAGTTGGTAAGTAGGAAAAATTTTGAAAAATTTGGTAAACTTAGATTTCTGGGATTTCACATATTTTTTAGTATTTTTTTAATTTGTTAGGGGTTGATAGATACTACCATCACTAAGATGGAAAATACCATTGATACTTCAACAACAAAGTCTAATTTTTTATGGTAGTGTCTTATTCTACCATCTTGAATCAATGGTAGCATGGGAATCTAATGTCCAACTTGATTTTTGAAATTTTAGTGTAGGGCATGCTTTAAATTACTAAAATTTAGAAATTAATGTGTGTTTTTGCTTATTTTAGTGTGTAGAAGGATGTACATATTCGTAAGTTTTTGCACGACAAGAATTTTGTAACCCTTACTAAAATTAGTTTGGATGATGTTTATTAGACTATCATTGATCAGGCATGATTGGGATAGGTAGCCCATCTAGGGCAGGTTCCTTACGATGTTCATCTCATGACAACATTACTTGAGAGATGGAATATTGATACTTGTACATTCTAGATCCTGATAGGAGACATGACTATTACCATAGAGGATGTTTACCAAATTGAGATTTTGTATCACAAGAATTAGGGCACAAGTGTTTGGAGATGCAAGCATTAGTTATATTCGATGACCTCATTTATATTTTACTATAAAATATTTGATAGATGTAGAGTTAAGTATTACTATCTGCTTGGACATAATTATTAGAGATGAGGTTCTATGATTGCAGAAGTTTATCTATTACTTATTGGCATCTTTTATAGCTATCGATGGTGGTGGGGTAATGACATCTTATCAAATGTATCATATTATTTATTATATTAAGGACCAAGGGGTTGTATTTTATTAGGGTTGTACTATGGTATCCCATTTATAGAGATATTTATATAGGTTTTAGTTGAAGACATGAGGTGGTAGATTAAGGGTTAGGATAGTTTTTAATGTATGGGCCTATGAGCACATTTTAATTATATGGATAATTGGTAGACCCCTAATAAGATAGTCCCACCCTTAGGTATTTATAGCATGATTCTTGGTTCCTCATGGTAGGTTACATACCACTATGGATTATTATATTATATTAAATTGATTGACATCAGACTAGATTATATGGTGACTATATAGGAAATTTGTAGTGTGGCCTAAAGATGCATAAGAGTTTCATCATGTTTATGTCATATGTGGCTAGTTGATATATTTCTTAGGTGTATGAAAATTTCTATTTGATCATATTTTACGATAGTTTGACTTTGTTTAGGGGATGCCCTTGAATCCATATACATGACATCATACAGTGAGAGCTGACCATAGGGAAAATGATAAAATGACCCCTTCAATAGTAGTATTGGCCCCTTTTTCCATTAATGATAGAGATACAACTATCCCATTAACTATAAGCGATGATGTTATGTGTACACATGCATATACATAATGGTGGGTAGGGACCCAATGGATGTTATTGTTTATAGTGATTATTACCCCCTAGTGCAATACTTGTAACATGAAGAGATGATAAAGGAGGTAGACATGGTAGAGACCCCATAGGTCCCAAATCTTCAGACAAGAATGGTATTAGAACCACATATGAGTATGCTATGTATGTTTGCTTTTTTATTGATAAAATATTATATACGTGCATATAATAAATATATCTATTTTTCATTTTATGATTATTGGTTGTAGGAAATTAAGAGTGATCAGTGATGGTAGGTTGTGATATATAGACCTTGATTTAGAATATACCCATGAACATCACTAGAGATGGTTTTGCAGAGAGAGTGGTGGACATTGTGGGTGCCCCTACCCCCTTATTTTATCTTTTTACGAGAGAGTGGTGGTATTCCATAAAATAGTTACAAAAGCATGATGAACTATGTGTGGAACTAGACAAACAAGACATTATAAAGTGGAGCTTGAATAAGATCATGTAGGTTTTGATTGATCATTATGATGCTCTTCATTGAGAGCATGACTAGACATTTTATCAATTAGGTTCACTAAAGGAGATACTATAGGAGTGATCTAGATATCATAGGTCAAGATAGGATTTAGGAGCCTCCACTCTAGGGATGTTAGGTTTATGGAGATAGATAGAAATGATGATTTGTATACACCTAGGAATATGCCCCTACTTATGACTGATGTTGTTTATTGTATAAACTTTATATCATTTTCAATATATATATATATATATATATATGATGATGATGATGTTTTTTTGTTATATTTGGTCTTGAAATTGATGCACACTCTTGTGTATTATTACTTTAAAAGTGCTTTATTTTATTTACTTTGTGTAATAAATATTAGGATATGCTAGTTTCACTTATGGGAAAATATTGGTAATGTATTTTAAATTTTTTTAGTAGTGATATTGAGGCAATCACCATACATAATGGAATATAGTTAGAAACAAGAACACTCAAATATAATGATCAGGTGGTAATCGGTTTCTCTCTCTTGGTTCTAATACTATAACTAGTATATCTGTATGTGTATCAAGTGTATCTATTTAATCTATATCTATACATGTAGGTTTTAGTACCCAAATTTGATATGTAGATATGTGAGTAGGCTCTATCAAGTTTATCTCAATGCCTTCTCCATGTGTCCCTCTTGTGAGATCTCGATCAACCAATGGTTCCTTGGTGGGATCAGTGTGGGAAATATCAGTGTTAGTAGAGGGTACACTAGGAGAAGGGCTTCTTATAGTGGTATATTTATATGAAGTTTGATGGACCACTCATTCCTAAAAAGAAGAAGAATGGGATGTCTAAATGTACTTACAATGAATTCTATAAGAAGCACGTGAAAGAGACCTATATGTGTCTTTCTTAAAAGTAATGATCCCTCAATCTACATGTTAAATCTTTTGCCTTAGTGAAAAATAATCATTATCATATTATGTCCACTAATAACACGGTAAGTGCAAAAGGTTTTTCCTTTCACCTTTTCAAAATTTTGTGGTGGATGGTAATAATTTGGAAGAAGGGTAATCAACCATTTATCCAATACTATATGCAATATATCATGTGGTCTATCTCTACGCTGATCAAACTAAAGTGGTTGTATCTTAATAGAGGTATAGGTTTTTATTATAGGAGGTATTTTGGATGTAGATTCATTTATTTTGTTCAAGACCTTTACTATATGTTCTGTGGTATACATAGTGGTTTATAAGAAGGTATTCAAGATGGCTCATAACCCTTCTTGGTTTGCTATTTTAGTTTAGAAGAATTGGTTGTAATCTATTTACCTTTAGGTAAAGAAACATGTGATTTAATATTTTGTTAAGGCATATGCATATTTATACACATCCCAATATAAAATATCAAAAGAAGTAAAGGGTTCGTGCAATGCTTTTTATCTAAGTGGAGAAAGAACACCCCTACTAAATATGAATTGTATCTCTAAATTTTAGGGGGTGTAGTTCAAGGAATATAAAATATCCTTAAATATAATGATATATCCTTAAACAAATTCATCATCATTTTGGGTCAAGGTTTATAAATGATCCTATGGTATCTTTTGTAAATTATATTGTGTAAATCAAATAAGAACACATCTTCAAGTTTTTATAAGGTCAATAAAGACCCATTTGGAAGGCTCTAGAACCAATCTAGAGCTTCTTTAATTAAGCTTCTATGGAAGGCTTTCAATAATGAGCATCCATTTCTATCCCAATGGTAAAAATAATGTATATATTATTTCAAGTGAATTATAGGGTATCCTTTACGATCAAATGAAGGTAATATAGGCATAACAAAATTGGTAGGATAAAGAGATTCAAAAACTTGTAAAGTCTTGATCTCTTAGAAAATTATCATCAAGTAAAAATACTTTTAGTTTAAGTGTCCTCATTTGTTTTTGAATATCTCCTATAGTAGTCATCATAGGCATTATGTCACTAGGAGTAACACGTGTAAGGTTAGAAGATGCACTCATAGGTTCTAACTTACCATCCATATAAAACATAGGAATGATCATCTCTTTATTATTTTCATTTCACTCTACTTTAAGATTATGGTATGTGTGGGCCAAATTTGGCCTACAAAGGAAAATTTTGCTTGAATATAGGGTAAGAAGCTGAATAAAGTTTTTATTTAAGAGTGATCCAATGATGGAAAGAGAAAATATACTTCATGAAACCTCATGTCATGTAAAATCTATTAAAACACTTTAAACAAGCTTTAAGTGTGAATCGGGTGATCTTAAAAAACTAGAATGTCAAAAGCACATCATGCATGAATGAATAGATCAATGTAGTTGTGCATTTGAAAAGTATAATTGAAAGGTATACCAAATCTAAAGGATTACATGGAAATGATGTTTTTCATGATTTGAATATCCCCTACAAATTTTGTGTTTTGATGAGTTTTCTATCTCAAGATACAAGCTCTGAAGAATGGTCTAGTAGTATGGGACATGCCTAGAGACATCAAATAAAAGCCACAAGAAGTATCCATTTGAATTCAAATTCTTTAAAGGATATTAAGAGTGAATTCACTATTGCCAAGTGTTACAATCTTGCTTAATTAGATTATAGATCAACAACATGTGGATAATAACTCAAGTTAGTGGGACCATCAGGATCAAAAATATAAGTTAAATCATGAAAATATAGATAAATGATGAGTATAAAGTCAAAAAGTTAGTGGATCCTTAGATTATATGCATTTATGACAAGTGTCACAATCACAGTTGAAGACTAGATTAATGGTACACATTCAATCAAGTAGAAGGAAGATCAAGAGCATGCATTCAATCATAGAAAGTAGATCGATGGTGTAAGTAAAGTCAATAGGTAAATAAAAAAGGATGGCACAAGAGGTTACCACATGGTACAAAAGTGGTAACCAGATGAATACTAGTAGAAAGATCTATAAATCAAATGCGGGGTTTCCAAGTGTCATAATTTAAGAATCCCAAATCAAAAATAAAAGGAGTAAATTCAATCAAGTTTCAAGAGATGAAAGATGGTGACATGTGTCTAAATTTGTGATATTCATATTTTTAAATATGATAAATAATTTGGAAATGATGCCACAAAGGCAAACACATCAGATCAAAGGATTATGTGGACCAAGTAAATGCATAGAGCCAAGATCCAAATATGATCTAAGTCAAACCAGAGCAAATATTTCAAAGGGATATCCCTCCATTAGAGCTTAGTTGAGCATCTTTAAGCATGAAACACAGTCATATAGTCAAGTTTGTCAATGATGAAGTTTCATCACCAAAGAAGTTCTATGTCTTTCTCACAATCAAGAGATCAAGCAACCTAGTGGATCTTCATTGAGATTAGGACTATAGGTAAAACAATAAATGGGATTGGTTTTTATCTATAGTAGACCTAGGTTTAGGTATTTGAGTAAGGGTAAATATAAATGAGATATGGAGGAGTGTCTTATATTTTGACATAGTCATATCCTCAACAAAATACGTACCTAAAACTGCTTAAAGCAAACATAGTCATGGCTTTGTTAGGTCCATAGATATGGAGATTTTATCCTTATAAAGAAAGAAAGTGGATGGTGGCATAGAACTTAAAAAGGAGATATTTGGTGGTTAAAAATTATAGGTGGAACATTCAATTATTTTTAGATCGTTAAGGGTCTTTCCTCCTTTAAAGGATCATGACTCATCATCTTTAAAGTAGATTCTTATCTTCTAGTGTATTTCTCAACCAATGAGAGGGTTCAGAGGCTATTGGGACAAATAAAGGCTAATTTGTCAATGGAGGACTAGTCCTGATTTGATTAAAATATGGTTGAGAATTCATTGAAGGGTGATGGAAACTCATTAATGGATTTTTGATGGTGTGCTCCTCTTTCCCCTCTTTTTCTCTTATATCTTCCAATTTTCTTTCCCATTATAACTCTCTCTTTAATTTGGGACTCTCATAAGGACTCTTTAATTTTTGAAGAGAAATAGACTCTGATTTGATAAGGTAAGACCCTAATTTTTTTTTAAGAACTACCTCTTTATGAAATAAGATGATTTTCACCTATTTCTTGCATTTAACTAGTGTTTAGTAAGTTTGTGCATGATGGCTTTGTGAAGAATATTCTTCATGTCTATTATCCTTTTTTATTGCCTCTTTTAAGGTGTTTTCAAGATATTTATAGGTATGATCTTATGTTATTTCTACCATTAATGAATACTTGGTATGAATATTATAATTCCTCTTTTCTTCCTTGATTGCTTGGTGAGCCTAGTTTATGAAATACTATGCAATTAGCTAGTTTGTGAGATTGTGTAAGCAAATTGTCTTATCATGATCTAGTGTTGGTTTCAAGCATATGTGAGTCTCATTTAAATTTGGTGTATAACATTTTTTTATATCTTAGTAAAACTTTACCCCCTCTCTAAATCTTTTCTAAGCATAAGCGTTAGTATAGGTGATCCATCAAGAGAAAGTTGACCTTATTTGGAGGTTCAACCCCAATACAGGATACCCACAACCTCAGGTTATTCACATTGTGTAGATTAGTTAGAGAGATCATGAATAACTCTCTATAAGGGTGAAAAATAATGTTACAAAACTTTATGGCATGCCTAATGGGACTACATTTTTCATTGAGAGGAGGGTTTTGGTGTTCTATTCATCTAATCAACGTTTGGAGGCATGTGTGCAAACATCAATGATGACTCAAAGTATTTAATCAAATGGTATAAGTAACACAAGTGCCTAATATTCATTATTTGGTATGTATCATAACTCATTTAATCAAAATGAATGTTATTTCATTCCTTATCATTCATATGAAATTAGAAATGTTTATGGTTTCACCCCAAGTGGCTCTCAAAATTTGGTGTATCAACCTTGCCAGAATTTATCCCTCTCTAGTCAACCAAAAAAGAGTCTTAGGGAGATAAAAATTGATATTTAAAATGAATTTAAGAGATTTATATGGTGGAAGAGTGTTATAGGCATCAAGAAAATCTTGAATACTAAGATTTTATTCAAGAGTAGGAGTTGAGCTTTTAGGAAGAGTGCTTAGTTAGGCAAGATCAAGCCAAGAAATAAAATGGCTACTGATTGTTCTTAAGGAAGAAATAAGTCAAACTTAGACATAAATTACCCTCTCCTAATATTTTTTATTCTCAAATATATCCCCTTATCCCACCTTTTCAAAACTCATCTTTATCAAGAGTCAAGCAAATCATTGAAGACCATTCAGTTGAAGAGCATGAAATCCCACCATAGATTCTCTCGTATGCCAATGACCCTAACTATGTCATACCTTCTCTTGTGAAACCATCCTATCATATATAAATTTAGGAGGAGGAGAAGGTGGATGTATATTTTTGTCCATTTTGTTCCACATACCAAGCTTCACCTAGACCTAGAGAGAAGCCTAGTAGGATCCTAATTAAAGAAATATCAAATGGCTTAGAGATAGGTCCAAAATGGAAAATGAACGGTTCCCAAGTAGGTTTCATGGTGAAACCAAGTAGTCAAAGGTCATGGAAAAGTTTCACAAGCATTATAAAGTCATTTGAGCATTCAAAGTCTAATCACAAGTTCAAAAGAGCCTATAGGCTTAAAAAAGGCTAAGTGCAAAACCCTTTTTTGGCTAAGTCCTTACTTGGCATATTATTTAGGGATTTTATTTGGATAAGTTAAATTATTTTGGAATTTTTTATTTTGACTAAGTTTTAGGAATTATTTTATACATTTTATTCAAAATAAAATTCTTGAAAATAAGGACCTAATTCTTTCGAACATTTTATCCAAAGCAAAAGCTAAGTCTATTTGCTTGTAGACATTTTTTCTAAGACAAAGTTTCCATAGAATTATTTTGGGAGAAAATACCATAATAATTTTCCCAAGGACATAAAATACTAAGATAAAAGGTTAGTGAGAAAAGGTCCAAAACACAAATTCTGAAATAATTATTTGTTGTATGGAAAATGCATGGGAAGTCGATGGAGATGTTTGTCTAAGGGTCAAATTTAGGCCATATCAAGTAAAAATTGAAATTATAACATGCATTGATAGGTGTCCAGACATAATTAACATTCATGAAAATGTCAACATAAAGCTTAGTAGTAAACCATTTGAGTCTAAAAAGTGACAGTCATACAAACATCATTAACAGTCACATGGAGGTATTTGATGTTCATGCAGATGTCAAAATAAACCTCATCAACTAACTTTGTGGTGTTCAATTTGTGATGGGCATGAAAACATCAATGATAGTATTTTAGACATATTTAATGGTCATATGGATGTCAAACTTAAGACATATCAAAAATCCATTATGGGTTAAATTTGATGGTCATGTAAATGTCAAATACAGTCACACAGACACCAAATGATGGGAGTGTGGGCATCAAATTTAAGCTCATGAAGTAGCCTTTTGATATAAAATGGTGGGTCTAAGAAAATATGATGGTCCATATTCATTCACATAAAATATCCTATACTCAGTGGTGATTAATAGGTTAATGGGCCTAGGTAGATCAATGGCTCATGCTCAATAACAAATTTAGATCTAACAACACACAAACAAGTCAAAGAGTCAGCTGATCTTGAGTATAAAGTTGTGATTAACAAGTGACATGATCACATTCATACTAGAAGAAGATCAATAAACTATATTTTTTCATGAACATTAGGATCAATGATGCAAGATTGATCCATAAATTAATTATTTGAGTCAGTTGCTGATAAATAATGAATGAAGATTAAATCTAGGGAGCTTTCTCATTGGAAGTCAAAGGAGTAGTTTTTGACCAAATCAAGTAAAATCATGGAGCGAAGTTTGAGCATGGTATAGTTTGAACCAGAGCCAAATTTTTGAAATATTCCACCAAGGTAGACATGAAGACTTCAATGGCTTCATTGTCAGAGCCAACTACATGAAAGTGATCATTCTCTCTACTCTTGCATGCCTTGATAAACCAGTAAAGAGCAATTAGCACCATGACAAAACTATAACGGATTGATCTTATGGTTTTACCTACATTGATATTAGAATACAACTAAAAACAACTTGATCCCACTATTTAAAACATAAATAAGATTAATGAAGGAATAATGTAATGGTGTAACTAATTGAGGTGACCTGGATCAATCAGGAAGCTTGAATGAGCATAAATACAGTGGTGGTTGTAACTATGGTTTAGATTGGATTTGTGCTCATTTTGATTCCCTTTTTTAGTGCCAAATCCCTCTCTCTTTCTCCCCTTTCTTCTTTAAATATGGCCTTTGAGATATTATTGAGCATCCCTCAGGCTGGTACAACTAGACTCTACCAAAATTTGTATTCTGCACCTCTTGGAGTAATGAATAGAGCATTTTGTAGTTGTTTACTAATATGTGCTTAGTGCTTTTTTATTTGTTTAATATTAAAAATTGGTTTTCATCTTCCCTTTGCAAGTCCAAGTTCAACCTAAGTGATAATAAACTTTTCTTGTAGGTCATCTAGCATGTCTTAAGGTTGATATCTTAGGTATAGAGTGGATAGTTGATTGTAAGTGATTCTAATCAAGCTTTACCCTTATTACCCTACAACCCAAGTCCATCAAATTGACCTCTAGGTGAAGCATTATTTCTTGGAAATCATTGTAGCCATTGCATTAGTTTCATTCATAGCCTATTAGTGTGCTAATGAGTTCAATCTTGAGAGTGGATCTTTGAACATTTGGTGCATCACCATATATTAGAATAGGTTTCATTCTATGAAATCTCTTGACTCTTTTCACCCCAACTTGTTTAGGTCTTAGAAAGAAAGGTCCAAACTATCACATTTGTAGAACTAACCTCATTAAAAAATCCTAGAGGTTTGGTATAGATATAGGCATCTCATGACCTTAGATCATTTCCATGTTAATCGAGGTATGGGTTAGAAATGAACAAATCTAACCTATATTGGGTGATATATGGATAACTAATAATTCTATCATGCTTAGTGGGACCACTTATTTACATAATTTTGTATATTTGAGTATAGTATAAAATTCTAGAGTTTCATTTCTAGATTTATATATTTTTAATGCCCCCAAAAGTTGTCACAAGATCCTCTACAAAAGAGAAAGAGATAGATTTATCTGAGCTATATTTCTAATCAATAAAGAAAAAGAAAGCATCTTAGTCAAATCCTACACCTACACCTTATGTTACCCTTGTTGTTGCATAAAATCCTCCTATTCAACCCAATATTAATCAACCAAATATTGTTATAAATCCCATACCTCAGAAGGCTATTCTTAGAAGGCAAGCCTTTGTGCCATTCAGTGGTAATAGTCCTCTAAATCTTACTGAATGGGATTATATTTCAGTCTCAAATTTGAAGGCTCTTCCTTATTTTATAGGATAAAACCTAGTTACTCCTATAGAACATATTACAGATATTTTTAATCTATTTTTAGTGCATCATGTAACTTAGGAAAATGTAGCAATGAGGTTTTTAACAACTTCTTTCAAAGGAAATCACTTCAATGGTACAAAGGATTGGATCTTGCATCAATCAACAACTAGGATGAATTTAGAGAGGTCCTATGCAATCACTTTGAGAACAAAAGTGACCACCTATCACTCATGGAACCACTTACAACAATCAATAGGTTCAATTATGAATTCATGGTGGATTTCAATTACAGGTTCTAGAAGACTTGGGACAAAATTCTTGTCATGATCAAGACTACACCCAACTATGCTTTTCTATAATATTTAAAGGACCTCAATTCAGATATAGCTATGATGATTTAATCCATAGGAGGGAATACTCTACTTGAGGCTTTTGAGATAGCAATAAAGGCTGAGAATTGCCTTATACAGGTAGACAAGTTATCTCCAAGGCCACCAATGCCTCTCTTTCTAGAGATCCACCCTCCTGATTTAACTATTGATCCACTTACAAATTCAACAAAGTTTTATCAAATAGAAGGTGATCAAGCTAACATATTGGGAAATATATAGAGTCTTGTTAAGACTCATAACAACAAGTTTGTTGCAATGGAAAGGAAACAAGCTCCACTATATAAACCATATCAGAATACTAATCAAAATTACCAATATAATAGGCCATCCTATCAATCCAATAAACAAGGAAAAGGGAAGAATTATTAATTAAGGAAATATAATCCCAATGATCTAAGTAATTCTATAGATATTATGCCAATTTAGAATAACTATGCTTAGGAAGGGCAATGGAACAATTAGTGGGATCAAGCAAATAACATGGAAATGGCACCAACTAGTGAGAACTCACATCAATCTTATATGTAATAGAGTTTAGCTCATACTCCACATAAAAACCAACAAAATAAGGAAGCCTCTCTACCACATGGAAACATTCCTTCATTCACTCAAGCAAAAGTTCCAAATCAATAAGGAGAAGAGAATGTTAAATCTTTTATTGAAACTACATTTGTGAAATTTTAGGAAGGTGAGGATTATTTTGAGCACATAGCTACAAATCAAAGTAAAAATATGCTTAATGTTGATAATTCAATTGTAGCCCATAATCAATCCAAGAAAAGGGCAATTAGTGATGGTTCATGCCCTGATAAGGTAGCTTCCTTCTTAACCACTATAAAGGACCACCACTCAAGAGCTGCCTCAAAAGATGTCAAATCAGTAAGTTCAAGATCCTAAGGGATAAAATGTGAAAGGGCCTTATATCCCTTCATTTACACAAGATCTAGGATCCCCTCTTGATCATAAATTATATTCAAGGACAACCACTTCTCCACTCAATATTGTGGATCATATGAAGAAAACTTTAGTATCAATTTCAATGTAGGATACACTGCTAATCGTAGGACAAAAGGAATATCTACAAGAGGAGGTTTCAAAGCTCAATATATATGATGGAACACCTAAAAAAGAAAGAGTAAGTGGTGTTATAATCAAATCTAATGCATTTTTTAAGCCTCAATATCCTAAGGTGACTAATCCTCCTCCATTATATCTTTCAATTGTCATAGGAGATTCTCTTATCCATAATTGTATGATTGATAGTGGAGCTAGTACTTCTATCATGCCTAAATCTATAGCTGACAAACTATGATTCAAGTATTAAGCTCATAAAAAAGGATTGTTATAGTTATATGGTTCTCCTAATAAGACTGTGGGCATCTTCAAAGATCTTAAGATTTTACTTGTTGCTTGCCCAAATTTCACCATTTCATAGGATATAGTTATTGATTTACCTCCATTCTTTGCACTATGCCTATATAGAGATTTCATTACTAAAATAGGAGGATACCTTTCTTCAAATTGGTCATACATGGTTTTTAAAAATAGATATGAAACCAAAATCACTATAAGATCAAATCCTATTTCTAGATTCCACCTTATACCATATATGCCAAATATGTCTAATATGAATTGCAATATTTTAGAAGAAGATGAACACACTATTAACAAAGAACCTTCTAAGATACTTGAAGTCATACCCGATCTACTCTTGGATGAGTGGGATGCTGATAAAAATGGGTATGACCCATACAAAGGTATTCATAAATATTGTTTTGGTGTCTACTGCATGCATGAAGAAGGTGACTCATTACCTAGTCTCACCAACTCAAAGCAACATCAAGAGGGAGTATGAAATCTATAATTTTATGGATCCAAATAAAAAGATGTGAGTGGGGCTAGTGCAATGTTGGTTTCACCTTAAAATCAAAGGTATTATTATTTAGTTAGATTTTAGTTTAGTTATATATCAAATACTTTAGAATATGAAGCTCTTATTCATGGCCTTTAGTGAGCTAGAAAGAGAGGTATTAATATTTTACATGTGAAAGGTGATAGTGAGTTGGTAGTGCAATAAGTCATAGATTTAAGTATAGAAAAGAACCTCCTATTAAAGGAATACAAACATAGAGTTTTGGACCTCATGGAAGATTTCCTTGCATTTGATATCCATTCTATTCTTAGAGGAGCCAATCAACATGTAGATAGACTTGCTGCCATAGGAGCACATTATGATATAATGGACCAGCTTAAGAATAATAAAGATCAAACCCAAATCAAAGTTGTATGTATGCCTTTAATTCCAAACAATGAGGTAAGTTGGCAAGTCTTTGATAGTGATAAACAAATAGCCTATTTCCTACAAAATGAGGTAGAAAGAATCAAAATATTATTGCAATTCCAATATGAGGAACATTATGAGCAAGTACACATAGTTGAAGGTAAGTAAATTAAGTGGGGTAAAGTTAACACTAATTTTGAGAGAGTAGATTTCATTTCATTATGTAATGAGTACATGGATTTATTTACTTGGGAATACCATGATTTGAAAAGGTTTGACCCCAAATTAGCACAACATACTATTGAGGTTGATTAAAATGCAAAACTAGTAAGACAGAAGCAAAGGACCATCAACCCCAAGGTTGAAATTATCATGATAAAGGAGTTTACCAAGCTGATTGAGTCAAATATAATATTTCCTATCAAGCACTCAACATGGGTAGCAAAACTTGTACCGGTGAGAAATAAAAATGGAGAGATAAGACTATGTTTAGATTTCAAAAATTTGAACAAAGTGTCACTAAAATACCACTATCCTCTTCCCTCCATGGATAAAATATTGCAAAGGGTATCACATTCACAAAAGTTATCTTTATTAGATGTGTACTCTGGTTACAACCAGATATTGGTTAAAGAGCAAGATTGGTATAAAATAAATTTTACAACCAAATGGGGTACTTATGCCTATCAAAATATTCCTTTTGGGCTCTCTAATGTGGGAGCCACTTTATAAAGGGTAATGGATGTTGCCTTTCAATGTATTTTGAGTGAAATGGTCTTAGTTTATATTGATGACATTAATATAATTTTAAAGGATCCTAATGATCATTTAACATACTTGAGATTTGTTTTTGATAGATGTAGACAATTTGGAGTTTTATTGAATCCAAAGAAGTATATCTTTTTAGTGCATGAGGAGAGACTACTTGGGCAAGTAGTGTCCAAAGATGGTATTTATATTGATCCAAAAAGAATAGAAGAAATCATTACTCTATCATTGGTAAAATAAAATAAAGGATTACAAAGTTTATCAGGCAAGATTAATTTCATCAGAAGATTTATTCCTGGATTTGCATAATTGGTAAGGCCACTCACTCAACTGGTAAAGAAACATTAAGAATTCACTTGGAATAAGGAGCATGAGAGAAGATTTAAATCCATTAAATAATTAGTCATCCAATATCCTACTTTGATTAATCCATATTTTAGTAAGGATTTCCTTATGTATGCTTTTTTTATATTTAGTACAATTTCAGCCATGCTTATGCAATAAAATAGTGAAGATTTAGAGCAACCCATTGCTTTTTTCAGTCAAGATTTAGAAGACTAAAAGAAGAGGTATTATTTTTTTGAAAATCATGTTATTTTTTTAATAATATGTCTAAAAAAAATTAAGATGTTTGGTTTCAAATAACAATATTATACTAATGGTAGCTCATCTTAGTGTGAAGGATTTCATCCTCAATAGAGACTTAAGTGAAAAGAGAGCTAGATGGGTCACTAAATGCACAAAATATGATATCTAATTGAAGGTTAAAAAGTTTTTCTAAGGTAAGATATTGTGTGAACATATTTTAAAAGATGTGAAATAAGAAGAGGAGAGGTTTTTGACATTTCAAGACACCCAACATGAAGCTAAAACTACTTCTCTATCCAACTGGACACAAGACATTAATAGGTTCCTTCAAATAGGAAAATATCCAATGGGATCAAATGAATCAAGGAAAAGGAATTTAAGACTTAAATAATTACCATACATTTTTATTGATGGAATGTTTTTCAAAAAGGACATTGGAGGTATGCTTTAAAGGTGTGTTGAAGCTAATCAATTTGACAAGCTTTTTGAACAATTTCATGATCATCCTTCTAGAGGCCATTTTTTAGCCAAGAATATACCTAAAAAAATAATTAGAGTTGGTTAATTTTAGCATAATTTATTTAAGGATGCACATTCATAGGTTAGGAAGTATGCAAAGTGTGTAATGTTTGTGGGAAAGTAGAGACTAGATGTCATGCCATTGAAGCCTATTTGGGTTGAGCAACCTTTCATGAAATGGGGTTTAGAATTCATTGTAATGATAAATCCTCCATATATTATTGGACATAAATGGGTCTTAATTGCTATATAATATTTCACTAGGTGGGTGGAAGTAGTGCCTTTGAAGGAGGCAAATGAGAACTCTGTGCTTAAGTTTTATGAGAGTTTAGTCACCCATTTTAGAGTACCTTCTACTATAATATCAGATAATGATTTAGCATTTAGTAGTGAAAAGGTATGTGGATGGAATATTGAGAAAGGTATTTATCTAGAATCTTCATCAAATTACTATTCATTTGGTAATGGAGTATCTAAGTCCACTAACAAGAACCTGATTTAGATCATCAAAAGAGCAATGGAAGATAGTTAGAGATCATGGCATACAAACTTGAAGAATACTTTATGGGATGATATGATCACCCCAAAGAAGGCCATTGGTTATTCAACTTATCTCTTAGTTTATGGGAGATAAGCAAGGTTACCTATCTCTTTGGATCTCCCATCTTTAAAACTTGTGCACCAGCTAGAGCTTCTAGAAAGTGATGTAATGGAGGTAAGGATGAATGAACTGATAAAATTAGAGGAGATAAGAAATGATGCCATGTGTACCATGTGGTCTAACCAAAAATAAGTCAAGAAACATTTTGACAAAAAATATTTATCAAGGAAATTCTAGCAAGGTGACATAGTCCTAAAATGGGATGAGGACCATGCAAAGCCAAGAAAACACTCCAAGATTAAAAGTCTATGGAATGGACCTTGTGTCATAACAAGCTACAAGGACAGAAATGCCTTCAAGCTTGATATATTGAATGGAGAGATCCTCCCTAATTTTATTTCATGTGATTTGTACATAGGTAGATAGGTCTATCATTTTCTCCAAGTTCTTTTGCACATTGCTTTGTTGGTTGTTTAGTTAGTTTTGGTCCTTTTTGTTTCTTTATTATTATTTATGGGATACCCATTTCTCCAAAAAGTGCTTTATCCATTTAGGTCATCATGAGCAATCTTGGTCAATAACTAGGTTCCATGACTAGTAGGTTGGTTAAGCCAGTTGAGTCTCTAAAAATATTCGCCATTTTAGCCCACATTCTAAGCTTTGCCTAGACTTAGAGAGAAGCTTATCAGGGTCCCAATTGAAGAAAGATCAAATGGCTTAGAGATAGGTCTAGAATGGCAAATGGAGGGTTCTTGAGTAGGTTTCATGGTGAAACTCAGTAGATCAAAGGTTAGGGACAAATTGACTAAGCATTAGAAAGTCATTTGAGCATTCAAAGTCTAAGCACAAGTTCATAAGAGCCTATAGGATTTAAAAAGGCTAAGTACAAAACCCTTTTTTGGCTAAATCCTTACTTGGCATATTATTTTAGGCTTTTATTTAACTAAGTTTAATTCTTATGGATTTTTTATTTTGACTAAGTGTCAGGAATTCTTTTGGACATTTTGTCCAAAAAAAATTCTTGAAAGCAAGGACCTAATTCTTTTGGACATTTTATCTGAGGTTAAAGCTAAGTTTATTTTCTTTCAACCATTTTGTTCGAGACAAAGTTTCTATAGATAGAATTCTTTCGAGAGAAAAGCTTACAACAATTTTCCTAAGGACATAGAATTTGAAGATAAAAGGTCCATAGGAAAAGGTATGAAACATAAAGTCTAAAAGAATTATTTGTTGCAGGGAAAATGCATGGGAAGTAGATGGAGACGTTTATACAAGTGTCAAATTTAGGCCATGCCAGTTAACTATTGAAATTCAAATATGTAGTTATGGGCATGTGGACGTCATTAAAATTTGCACAAACATTAAAATAAAGCTTAGAAGTAAACCATTTGAGTTTAGAAAGTGACAGTCATGTGGACATATTTGACATTTGTACAAATGTCAAAATAAACCTCATCAACTAACTCTATGGTATTCAATTTGTGATGGGAATGTGAACATCAATGATGGTATCATAAACATATTTAATTATCACATGGATGCCAAACTTAAGACATAATAAAAATCCATTATGGTTTAAATTTGATTTTCATGCAGATGTCAAATACAGTCACATAGATGTCAAATGATGGGAGTGTAAACATCAAATTTGAGCTTATGAAGTAGCCATTTGATTTAAAAAGGTGGGTCCAAGAAAACCTAATGGTCTACATTTATTCATATAGAAGATCCAATGGTGAGAGGTGATTGATAGGTGAATGGGCCTAAGTAGATCAATGGCTCACATTCAATTGTAGATTTAGATCTAATGACATACAAACAAGTCAAAGAGTCAGCTGATCTTAAGTACAAAGGCATGATTGACAAGTGATATGAGCATGTTCAAGTTGGAAGAAGATTTATGAACCATTATTTATCATGAAAATCATGATAAACAATGTGATATTGGTCAATATATTATTGATTTGAGTCAGTTACCGATAGCTAATGAATGAAGAGCAAACCCAGGGAGCTTTCTTATTAGAAGTTGAAGGAGAAATTTTTGACCAAAGTAAGTAACATCATGGAGCTGAGTTTGAGAATGGTATTGTTTAAACTAGAGATAAATTTTCAAAGGATGCCACTAAGGCAAAAATGTAGAATTCAACAGCTTCATCACTAGAGCCAATTGCATGAAAGTGACCCTTCTCTCCACTCTTGCATGCTTTGCCAAACTAGTAAAGAGTAGTTAACACCATGATAAAACTCTATTAGATTGATATGATGGTTGTAAATATTAATTATATAACCTAGATTAGAATAAATTTATCCTAAAATATTAACCATAAAGAAGATATGTGAAGGAATAGTGTAACAGTGCAACTGATTGAGGTGACCTGAATCAATCAGGAAGCTTGAATGAGCATAAATATAGAGTTAGTTTTAACTATGGTTTAAAATGGAGTTGTGCTCATTTTGATTAAATTTTTCAATTCCAAAATCCCTTTCTTTTTCTCCCCTTTCTTAGATAAATATGGCATTTGAGCTATTATTGAGCATCCCTTAGGGTGGTATGACTAGACTCTGCCAAAAATTGTATTCTGCACCTCTTGGAGTAATGAATAGATCATTTTGTAGTTGTTTACTAATATGTGATTAGTGTTTGTTAATTTGTTTTATATTTAAAAGTGGCTTTCATCTTCCCTTTTTAGGTCCATGTTCAACCTAATTGCTAATAAACTTTTCTTGTAGGTCATCTAACATGTCTTAAGATTGATGTCTTAGGTATAGAGTGGATAGTTGACTGTAAGTGCTTCCAATCAAGCCTTACCCTCATTAACCTCCATCTTTATTCCATAAAATTGACCTCTAGGTGAAGCATTGTTACTTGGAAATAATTTTAGACACTGCATTAATTCCATTCATAAACTATTAGTGTGCTAATGAATTCAATCTTGAGAGTGGATATTTGAACATTCAGTGCATCACCATATGTTAGAATAGATTTCATTATATTCAATATCTTGAATCTTTTCACCCCAAATTTTTTATTTCTTAAAAATAAAGGTCCAAACTATCACATTTGAAGAACTAGCCTAATTAAAAAATCCTACTGGTTTAGTCTAGATATAGGGATCCCTAGCCTTAGATCATTCCCATGTTAGTCTAGGTATGGGTCAGACTTGGACAAATTTGACCTATATTGGCTGATATATAGATAGATAAAATATATTAAACTTTTCCATAATGAAAATTAGTTTAGAAAGGTATAAAGAGGAAAGAGGAAGTGCTAGTTGAGGTAGTCCAAAAACTAGTTCAAGAAGAATAAGTGTTAGCTCAACTCAATGAGATTGCCTTACAAGAGTTCCATAACTCTTTCTCTCTCCATCAAGAACCACATAAAAGAGCTTTCAATATGCATAGTTATAATGACACTCTATTAAGCTACAAGAAAGGTGAATCTTTTCACCCTCCCACCATCTCCCTCTTGAAGGAAGACCCATTTTACAAAGGATAGAGGAGGAACTTACATTCATAGGTGATCATGAAGAAGAAAATACAAGTGTCTATGATGAGGAGATCTTGATAGGCAACCCACTTCATTTAAATGGAAAAAATATAGGTTTGGACCAACCTTCATGGCATGGATTTGACACTAAAGAATTAGATCTTAAAGGTAGTACTGATGCCTTCATACTTGGAGAGATGTGTATTCAGGTTGCAACTGGGAGTAAAAGAGATCTTGATTTGTTTCATGAGATTCCATTTTAGTATGGTTGAGGATGAAGATGAGAAATAAATGGAAAAAGGGGATCCAAATGAAATATGGTAACAACTATACCATAACTTCATGGACTAGGTAGAGGTTCTAAAATAACCTATGCCTCCTTTAAAGTATGAAAATGAGCTTGTAGATCATGTTATAGAAGTTGACTAGTCTCAAGATGAATTAACCATTGAATGTAGTACTGATGTCTTCAAGACTGAATAGGATTGGTTAGATAAGGAACCATAAGAATATGATATTTTGGATCTTAAATGGGTTGGTGAGCTTCCATGTGGCTCCTTTTAAGGTGAACATAACAAAAATGGTATTAAGGTTGGCATTGTCCTAGATATATAAAAAGAAGATGCCTTTTGGGATGAATCAAGGATTTTTTACCAATAGTGAACCTTCATGTTCAATAAATCCATCAAGTGAGTAGATTGCAAGTGATCCTATAATCCAACATGAAGTATGAATCAAAGAATTAGACCAATATGTCTACATTGGAAGCATGTTTGTCCCACTTCATCTATCAGGGGGTAAGCCAAAAGAGTTAAAATTAGGCATCTTAGCCCACCTAACATGAGCCCTCAAAAGCAAGGCATTTTCCATATTAATACATCACAAGTGAATGATGCTAATTGCTTCCTATTTGATCTAGGAGGAAAGTAATTATAAGTGGTAGCCTTGTACATATCATAGTAGATTTTTATGTTTTACTCTAAGTGCCTTATGCACATTATTTTTATTTGTGTGTTCTTTTCCATAAGTGCATTGGGCACATTATTTGTTTTGTTTCATTTCTGTCCTTGTTGCTTCAAGAGATGAATTTATAGAAAGGGACAACCTTGTATCATTTTCATGATTAGTTAGGGAGAAAGACTTGAGAATCCATGCCTAATTGATTAGATAAGGCAAATAATCTAGGTTCTCAAGTATATCATGCATGCTTCCCTATCAAGTCACCAGCAATGTTGGCCAAATTTGGCCTACATAGGAAACCTTTTCTTGAATATAGGGTAAGAAGATGAGAAATTTTTTGATTGAAGAGTGATCCAATGATGGAAGGAGTAGATAGACTTCATAAATACCTCATGTAATTTACAAGATTTTGAAACACTTTAAACATGCTTTAAATGTGAATTTGGTGATCTTAAAGAACCAGACCATAAAACACACATTGTGTAGGAATGAAAATATCAATGTAGTGTATTTGACAAGTATACTTGAAAGGTATACCAAAGCTAAAGGATTAAATGGAAATTATATTTTTCATGCTTTGAATATCCCCTATAAATTTGGTTTCTTGATGAGTTTTCTATCTCAAAATACAAGCTCTCATGAATGGTCTAGCAGTATGGGACATACCTAAGGACATCAAATAAAAACCACAAGAAGTAGCCATTTGAATTAAAATTATTCAAAGGATCTTGAGAGTGAATGCACTACTACCAAGTATTAAAATCTTCCTTGATTGTATCATGGATCAATGACATGTAGATAATAGCTTGAGTCAGTGGGACCATCAAGATCAATGACATGAGTTAAATCATGTAAATGAAGATCAATGGTGAGAAAAATGTCAAATATTTAGTAGATCTTAAGATTATATGTATTGATGACATGCATTTCAATCATGGTGGAAGACTAGATCAATGGTGTGTATTTGATCAAGTACAGGGAAGATAAACAACATGCATTTAATCATAGAAAGTAGATGGATGGTGTGTGTAAGGTCAATAGGTTAATGAACATAGATTTCATGAGAGGTTACCATGTGGTGCAAAAGTGGTAACCAGATGGAGATTGGTATTAATATCCATAGATTGAACATGGGGTTATCAAGTGTCATAATTTAGGAATCCCAAATCAAAGATCACAAAGCAAATTTAGTTGAGTTCCAGGAGATGTAAAATGGTGACATGTGTCTAAATTCATGATAATCACATTTTGAAATATGATAAATAGTGTGGAAAGGATGCCACATAGTTAGACACATTGGATCAAAGGATTTTATGGACCTAGGTAGGTAAATGCATAGAACTAAGATCTAAATATGATTTAGGTTAAATCAGAGAAAATATTTCAAAGGAATATGCCACCATTAGAAATCAATCAAGCACTTTTAAGAATGAAACATAGTCATGCAATCAAGATTCTACATGATGAAGTTTCATCACCAAATAAGTTCTATGTCTTGCTCACAATCAATAGATCAAGCAACTTGGTCTATCTTCATAGAGATTATGACTATAGGAAAATCAATAAATGGGATTGGTTTTTATCCATAGTAGACCTAGGTTCAGGTTTTTGAGTAGGGGAAAATATAAATGAGATATGGATGAGTGTCTTATATTTTCACATAGTCATATCCTTGATAAAATAGGTACTTATAGCTGCTTAAAGTAGACATAGTCATGGCTCTTTTAGGTCCACAGATATGAAGATTTTATCCTTATAAAGAAAGGAAGTGGTGGGTGGTGTAGAAGTTCAAAAGGAGATATCTGGTGGTTGAAAATTGTAGGTGGGGAATTCAATTATTTTCAAAGCCTTAAGGGTCTTTCCTCTTTTGAAGGATCATGACTCATCATCTTCAAATTAGATTCTTGTTTCTAGTGTATTTATCAACTAATGAGAGGGTTCAAAGGCTATTGGGATAAATAAAGGCTAATTTATTGATGGAGAACTAGTCACAATTTGATCAAAATATGGTTGAGAATTAATTAAAGGGTAGTGGTAGCTCATTAATGGATTTTTGATGGCATACTCCTTCTCTCTCTCTCCCCCTTTTCTCCTATATATTCCATTTTTCATTCCCATTGTAACCCTCTCTTTGATTTGGGATTCTGACAAGGACTCTCTAATTTTTGAAGAGTAAGAGACTCTCATTTGATAAGGTAAGACCCTGTCAAAATTTTTAATTACTACCTCTGATTCAATAAGATGAATTTCACCTATTTCTTGCCTTTAACTAGTGTTTAGTAAGTTTGTGCATGATGGCTTTGTGAAGGAGATTGTTCCATATCTATTATCCTTCTTTCTTGCCTTTTTAAAGGTGTTTTCAAGATATTTGTAGGTTTGAGCTTATGTTATTTCTACCATTAATGAAGGCTTGGTGTGAATCTTAAAATTCCTCTTTACTTGATTTCTCGAAGATCCTAGTTCATGAAACATTATGCAATTAGCTAGTTTATGATATTGTGTGAGCAAACATTGTCTTATGCTGATCTAGTGTTGGTTTCAAGCATATGTGAGTCTCATTTAAATTTGGTGCATCACCTTTTTAGCTTTCTTAGTAACCCTTTACCCCTTCTCTAACCCTTTTCCAAGCATAAACATTAGTATAGGTGATCCATCAAGAGGAATCTGATCTTCTCTAGAGATTCAACCCCAATACAGGATACCCACATCCTGGGGTTGTTCCCATTGTGTAACTTAGTTGGAGAGAGCTTGAAGAACCTTCTTTGAGGGTGAAAACTAAATTTACAATAGTATGTTTGAAATATATTTTTTACATGATAGCTAAAGAGAGGTCCTTATATCATTTTGATATGACAAAGGTGAATGCACCCATCATTTGAAATAGCTTGAGTAATTGGATTACATACAATAGAGATACAAAATGTACTTTTATTGTTTTCATCTATAATTGGAACATGAGTTAGAGAAAAAATGTGAAGGATGGAGAAAGGATAAAATTCTATACTTTATTTGTAATATCATGATAGGAAGGAAAAATGCAATTTTCACTTTCATTTTGTAAGTCAAGTAGATAAGGTATAGAAGATGCAATGGTACTTTCTATTTTTGTTACATTGTTATCATATGAGAGAAACATTTATGTAACTAGGTTTTGATTTTTGAGATGCAATATTATCATTTTTTTCATGTAATGGAATTTTGATGTTTTTTAATGTTGTGCAAGTTTGAAGAGAGATGTAGAAAATATTTTTGACAAGCTAGGCATATCATCAAATAATGCATTTACAATGAGAGGTTCTTTGGGAATTATATTTAGATTTTCTTCTTTCTAACCTACAAGGAGAGGGAAACAAGTAGTACATGATTTTGTAGCATTTATATCTAGAGATAGAGAGACATTTTAATAATTTTCATTTAAATGATCTAAAGAAGAAACAAGGGTGTCAACATTATTAATATTTTTGAAAGTAGGCAAAAATTTATCCTTTTCAAAATTTGTATCATTGTAAAGAGAAGAAAAACATTCAATTTTTGGTTCATATTTAGAACTTATGCATGAAATATAGTTATTTTCAACAACATGAATGTTAACATGTTGTATATCTATTGTATCGACTTTATGTGAGCCACTAACAAAATTTTATTTTTTTAAAACTTTTTAGGCCTTTCATCATAGATGTAGAAGGAGGATAACTAGGCTCCTCATATTTATATTCAAGAGGTGGATAATCACATTCATAACCATATGACGACATGGTATAATTATCACCATATTCATTTAGATTGTTGGACCCAAATTTTGTAATAAAATATTCAAAGTATTTATGGTAACACAGTTCAAGAATGCAAGGGCACAATAATAACATAGAAGACCTTAGAACATACTTGTTATGTCATGAAATAATATGGCACAAAAGAGTGAAAGATTAAAAGATGAGTCATGAAAGAAAAATAAGTGGAGAATGGGGAACATAAAGAGCAGGACTCGAATGAACACAACACTAGGACAAGAGTGCAAGAAGCAAAAATAATTATAAAGTGGTTTACATAAGTAGTGGGGATTAATGGGAGTACAAAATTAATACTGGTCCATGAAAGAAAAGGAACATGAACATGAATATATAGCACAGAAAGGGTATATAGAGGCTATTGGGACTGATTCAAAATGGACTTAACTATAATGACCCACCATGAATTATTCTTTGAAATAGTCATCATCTTGTCATATTTTATATATTCATGTTGTGACCTGAGAAGGGGGTTCACTTAAGTATAAATACTATTCTCTCTTTGATTTGAGGGGGTTCTTCTTATTATCAATATTACTGTTATGTTGTTACTGTTAAGGTAGAGATCTAGAGAACATGTACTAAATTAACCACCTATGTAATCTTATTAGTTTGATTAATGGAACTAATATTCATTGAAGCTTAGTGTGTTGAATCTATTTGGCATTAAATTTGCTTTATAATACTAGTTATATGCAATTTGTAAATTCATCCAATGTCTGATCTATAATAATGGTAATAACAATGGATAAATATAGTAACTCAAGTGCCTAAGTAAGATTCATCTAACGACCATCACGTGATAAAATCAATAGTGATCAGTCCCTATTATGCACCTTGGGTGAGTACATGAGGTTAGCCTTCATGTGATATATTAGTGTGCAAACTTATTGGCACCTTCCTTCTATTGGGTGCACAACTAGTATTTATTTATGAAAACATAAGGAAAATGACCCAAAATTTTGGTTCCACTACTAGGACCCATTTCACTTCTTAACACAATGGTAGATAAATACTAAAGTGATTATCTTTGGAAAATATCAAGTGTTGGGTTGCTAACGTAGAAGATAACATTATGCTCCAGTATCTTAAACCGAGATTTTTTGTGCATGTATAGGTATATAATCACCTATATGATTCTATGTAGGAAATATTCTTTATAGAGTTACCCATTCACTTACATGTTTATATTTTGGCATATGTGCAAAACCACTGAAGAAATTACATATGAAAGGCTTCCTAGTTAGTAGTATGTTAGACTATCTTAGATAAGTTGGAAAACACTTGAACATGAGTTGTAGGTGTCTTGTGGAAGGGAACACTTAATATCTATATTCTAGAATATGCGATCTCTACATATTTTTGTTTGGAAGAAACATAGTTTAATTTTTTGAGGGAGTTACATGGAAGGTACCTCAAGAAATTTCCTTTAGAGATTAAGAATCTTATGGTTAATTTTAGACTTGATAACTTCCCCATGGATGACTAAACTCTCTCACACATAAGCAATGTGATTAGTGGGGAAATGGAAGGATATGCATTGGTATAGGTTTAAAAGTTCAACATAAAAGTTAGGTAATGAAAATTATAAAAGCAAAAGTATGATGAAGCCAGGCATAAGGTTATTAGAGTTAGCAAACCCATAGGTAGATAGGAGGATACTAGAAGTGATGTAAGAATTTGAAAGAGTGTGGAAAGGCATGGTGAGTACTCCCTAACCATGGATTCATGACCTTTGTTAGCATAGGTAGATGCAGATGAAGTAAGACAAACACTAATTGTGAAACCCAATCCAAATAGACCCAATTCACCCACCATAATGCATGATCATAAATTTGAATTTAACATAATTTTGGTTAAAAATTGGGATACCGGTGGTGCAAATTTTGAAATTGAACCTAAAAATAAAACCATAAAGGAGTCTTTCAAAGTGCAAGATCAAGTTAACAATCTATCATTTGTGTCTACTTTTCTATTAAAAAACACCCTATGGATCACATTGAAATACTAGGTAGACCTAATATAAGTAGTAGATAAATTACAATCCTAACCACATCAAATCAACCTTCTTCAACACCTAATATTTTTAGTGTGCCTAATATTGTAGGAGGCATGAGAGGAAGTACTTATAGAGGTTCTCCTAGAAGAAGATTAGGTGGTGGTGATGGAAGTATTAGTGGACCTCCCCCATAAGGCCTAAGAAGAACTAGAGGAGCACCACAACAATATCCAATAAAACCACCCAATGATCCTATAGTCTATTATGAGATGATGCTTCATCTACTTGAATATCAAGGTGTCAAAAATGTGGGAGAACATGTTCATAAGTGTGAACTCATTTGGTGAGCATGGGGTATCATTTATTTGAAACACAATGCCACTCAATTTTCCACTAATTTATTATATCACGTGCATAAATGGTACCATAAATTTAACCCTCAAAAATTGATTTTGAACCATGAAATGTTGAAGACTACCTTTCTCCATGGTTTTTCATTCCTGAGTTTGAGCAATAAAGTATAGCTACATTGAAATATATTAAAAAAGACTTCGCTGAGAGTGTGCACACATATGATGCACATTTCAAAATGTTTCTTTCAAATATATCATTTAATATTATCCCATCATAACATGCTTAGTGTTTTTTGGGAGGTTTATTAATTTTGTTCCAATGAGCCTTATCTCAGAAGATGTTCATTGAACCACTGAGGCATTAGAAGCCACCCTATACACTAAGTTATGGGAAGTATAGATAAAAGTATCATCCCCTTCATGGAGGCTCATATTTATGTGATGGAATATCATCTAGAAAATCTTACATCCAATAATGCTCATGATATATGTATCAACCTTTTCTATGGTGACTACAAAGTGGAAGACCATAACAAACATAAATATCCTTAAAGGAATGTTCATGCTCTAATAAAATAATGTTATGAAATCTATCGAGAGGATCATTATGTAATAAGTTTTCCATTATTATAGTGCACTACCCATTCTAATGTTTCACTATAGTATAATATATGTGATGCATACACACATGATACAAATGACTATTGGGTCCTCAATGAGATTCATGAATCACACACAGGAGGAACTCACCAAACTTGTAGTGATAATAACTAAGATGCCAGTGGAGTTTGATATTTTATGGGTTGAGGACATGTAAATAGACATTGAGGTGGTCTATTTCCACTTATAACCTATTACAAATGTGGATCTCTTGATCATTACTAGTGTGACTACATGGTCTATCCTACATGTGCCTTTTATAAAAATGAACATTGCATGGAAAAATGTCTTGATTTACATGTAGCCATTACCAAAGAACATAATGATAAGGGTGATTTTATGAATTTTTATATAAAATCTCCAAGTGCTCAGTGGGGACTACACCCTACCACCCCACTAACTAAACTTAAGGTAAATATTACTACATGGATTGACACTCATTCCCAAGCAGTTCCAAATCCACATGCCAAAAAGGTTCAATGTGAATAACCTTATGCACATCACTACCCAAATACTCAATAATAAAATAAAGTTTTTCATGACAAAATGGACTTGGTATGTGAACTACAAAGTGAAATTGATTTTTTAAATGAGAAGGATGCTACCATGTGTACTGAGATGCAAAGAGAGACTATTTCAATCGAATTAAGGCATGGTGAATTTTGAGAGATTTGCAAGATTATTCTTAGTGAGAATATAATCCATCTCCTTAATAACTAGTTATTATATAAAACTACTAAGACTTTGATGCATAATCATCTAAACCACACATGATGATAAGAGGCTCATGTCTAAGCCAATACAAAGCATGATAAAGAGGTCATTATGAATGCATCCATTAAGAGTTGGATGATATGAGATATAATGATGGACACTGGTGAAAAATTTAATGTTCTCATGAAGTATTCCCAATTGAAGATGGAAATCTCCACTTTATAACCTTCCCCACACATTCTATTTATGGCTAATAAGACTTGAATAACACTTATAAGAATTCTTAAGGATGCCACCATCAACATCTTAGGTGTCATGTTTAAAGGTGATTTTAATGTAATTTAATTGGTTGAAGATGATGATTTTATAACCCTATTTGGTTGATAATGATGATATATAAATAATGTTGACTTGCATTTCAAGAAATGTTACATCAGTTTTGAGAATCATACCCAATGTTTGGTCATTCCTCTCAATACTGACCAAGGGCCCCCCTTTGTAGAGACCATTGATGTTGATAAGGATGTCAAAGGGAAAATTTTGAATAATTTTGACTTATTAATATTCCAATATAAAACAACTATTATAAATAAGTCTAAAGTATTCAAAAAATTCTAGTTATTAATTATCTCTAATACAATGTATGGGAAATAGATCCAAATTATTACCATACTCCTAGTCCATTTTTTTTGGAATATATGAGAATTATTCCTTTTATAATGTTATTTATGATCCAATTTGGGGGGAATATGTCCAAATTGACTAAAATTATCCTTTCAACACAATTTATAACATCATTGCCCAAGGAAATGAAAATATGGACCCTACTCTGGATGACATCTTGTACTAGGAAGGTGCTTGATATTATTATAACACTACCAATGTCACTTGAAAACATTGGGATTATGTTGTATATAAACTAATAAGATAAGGTTTTAATATATTTGGTCAATAAATACATACTCCACATAAGCTAATTATGTACCATAAATTTATTTGTCTCATTGGTGGACACTTGATGAGTTCACTACCTTATAGTTAGACTAGGCATCTAGGTTTCATGGTCAGATGTAGGTTTGAGAATACTTATAGAAGTTGGAAAATTACTATTTTTTTAAAGATGAATGCAAGCACACACTTAAATTTTTATTTTAGGGAATCACCATTCAATGGTGGTCTACTCATCAATATTAGTTGAGCACTTGGGAACAAGTATGAAAACTATACATAATCATTTTCACCATGATAGTCATTTTAATGCCACTCTAAGTTATAATTGTATTACTTCCCAAGAAGAACATATATCACAATGTGAAATTAATTAGAATGTTGATGAAATATTCTTACCATAATTGCTTTTTTAGCTATCACCAAGTTCAAATTGCTAAGGAAGACAAGGCCAAGATCATTTTTTTAATTGAATAGGGTTCATTTGCATACAATGTCATGCCCTTTGGCCTAAATAATGAACTTAAAATGTTTTCAAGAATCATGGTATAATTATTCAAGGATTTTATTCACAAGTTCCTTTAAGTATACTTAGATTAATGAACCATATGATCTAGTGCATGATCACTGTGATAGCCTTCTTCTCATTATTAAGCATTGTTACTAACTTAAAATTTACTTGAATATTAAGAAATGAAGCTTTAAACCCATTTTGGGATCTTGTTTGGGCACATCATTTCTTGGGATGGACTACTAGTGGACCTAGTCAAAATTATTATTGTTCAACTTCTGCCTCCAACCACTCAATGTGAGGTTTGTGTCTTTTTATGTCAAATAGGGCACTATAAAAAGTTATTTTTAGGTTATGATAACACCACAAATTTTTTTTAATAACTACTCAATTATAATGTCATATTTATTATGGATGAATCAACATCAACAAATATTTGAGACCTTGAAGGAAAAATTGGTTACTACACCCATTCTCTAGTTATCAAACTAGAACTAGCCATTTCATGGCATGTCGATGTTGTAGGTATGGCAATAGGCACTATCCTAGCAAAAACTTGTGAGGGAAACCTTGATAATCCTATTTATTTTTCTAACTACAAGCTCACATAATTTGAATAAAACCACTCCAGGACTGACCATGGGGCCTTATATATGGTTTATGTACTTCACAAGTTTAAAAAATACTTGTTGGCAACCCCATTTATCTTTTATATAGATCATGAAGTGATAAAATATTTGGTAAATAATGCCATCTTGCATGGGTGCATATGCTGATGCATTTTTCTTTTTCAAGAGTTTCATTTCTATGTGGTCCTAAAACTAGGTAAAGTTAGTTTTTGTCCAAACCACCTCTCACATGTTCAATCTGGTGAAATAGTGTACACCATAGAGGATGATTTATCTAATGTCAAACTCTTTAAAATCATGCATGTGCTTAAGGAATTGGAGGAAATTATGGATTTTCTTAAAACATACTCAACACCATATCACCTAAGCACCCAAGATATAAAACAATTGGCTATGTGCACTACCCCTTTACAGATTATTGGCTGAGACTTATATAAACTTGGCCAAAATGAAGTGTTATATCAATGTGTAATACAACATGATCATGTGAAATTCCTTAAGGATGTCCATACAGGTGTCATAGGTAGATATTATACTAGTGACATAACAACATACAAAGTGTTACTAGAAAGATAATGGTGGCCCACCTTATTCAAAGATGCCAAAGCTCATACACACCAATGTGATATCTATTAGTGTGTAGGTAAACCAAATATATAAGATGTTATGAATATTAATCCAATCCTTGCACATGAAGCATTTGAGAAATGGGATATTGATTTTTTTAGACCCATTCAACTTATCACAATATGGACTGATGCACACTAAATTATTATTGCCATTGATTATCTCACTCATTGGGATGAAGTAGTGCCCATGCATGATTGTACTATTATAATCACCTCTAGATTTATTTTGGAAAATATCATCACTCAGCATGGATGTCTATTGAGATTAATGAGTAACCACGTAACTCACTTAGTCAATGAGACCATGCATATCCTTTTGGTTGAGTTCATGATTATGCACCATATAATCACACCATACCACCCTTAATCTAATGATATAGATGAAGCCTTCAATAAGATCCTAGGTAATACACTAACCAAGATCTATTATATCAGTTGGATTGATTGGGATGATCGAATTTATGTAGTATTATGGTCTTATTAGACAACATATAAAAGGTAAAACAAGAGTACTCCTTTTAATCTTATCTTTGGTGCTAAAGAAATTTTACCACTAGATTTACCTATGCCCTCTTAATGTATTGCATGTGTAAATATAATAAATGAAAAATAATCTCTAAAAATGAATTTGGACACTATAATTTAGCTAGATGAATCATGTTTTCTTACACATTAGAGTCAAGGAGTTGATAAGCAAAAAAAAACATGGCATGATAAACATATCAAAACAACATTTTTTTAATCTTGGTATGCATGTCTTTGTGTATGATTCTAAGTTCATGTATCGGTCAGGTAAAATATATATCTACTAAGATGGTTAATTTATTATTCATGTTATACATCCACTAGGTTCAAATAAGTTAGATGGCCAATTATTACTAGACCATTTCAATGGTAGTCAACTTCAGTCCTACCATTCAATGTTTTTATCTTTTTGTTAATAAGGTGTATGCTAAGATTTTAGTTTATAACTTTGTTTTTCTTTCAAATAATCATGACATAAAGTGCATGCCTTTTATTCCATCTTTCATTTTCTTGACAGTTGGTTCTTATTCAGTTATGTCACGGAAGACCATGCACATATTTTAGTATGGGGTGGGTTTAAAGGTAAATAAGCTATTAAAGTCATTAGTGCATAAAGGAAATAATGGAAAAACCATGTGGGATTATATAACTTAGAAGATAATGGGGTGTACAAGATATGAAACTAGGAGAAGGAAAGTAAGAGGGGGAGGCACACAAGAGAGGATGTGTGAGGGATGCATGGAAAAGGGGTAGCATGAGGAATATTCATGCAAAGGATAGTGTAATATATGTAGGAGATGACACATGAAAAAGGGAAATAAAATAGAGACAATAAAGGAAACATAATTACAAGATGGGTTAAAATGAGTTCTCACCAAGAAAATGAGAATTTTAAATGCTTATAGCTAGCATTCACGATGGGAAAAGTATAATAACTCACCAAGGATGGGATGTGCATTCATCAATGATAGAGTGGTATGAATGCCAAACATGCCAAATATACACAAAATCATGTCATTTAGAGAATTAATAACATAAGTGATGGATGATGATGGAGAAAATATTTAATGCAACATAGAGGAGTTAATGAAAAATTTGGGATATTCTATAAAACTCCCTAAGGTTTCTCATTTCCAATTTTTACAATTTAAAACTTGAAGAATTGCAAATATAATACAAGCAAGAACCAATAAAAATGAATGTAATTACACATTTTTATCTTTTACAAAAGTAAAGAAGAGATTAAGGCAACACTAATTCAAGTAAAAAGAGAGTAAAACATGTCTATATGAGCAAGAAAGTGAAGTTGTAGGTTATAGGTGTCAAATTCACCATTAGAAGAGGGTGAAGTAGGGAGCCAAAGAATTTTATGTCTACAAAATAGGAGTCAAGACATATTCATTTGGGAGAGTTGGTTAGACATGTGTTAACCTTTAGGGACCTTGATTGGTGGTGCAACTGAAGCATAAGTCTAATAGAATTAGAGAAACTTTACCAACCATTATTGAAGTTGAAGAGTTTGAGGGTGTTAAAGGAGGTATCATGTTCATTTGAGAAGAAGGTTCTAGTAAGAGTAACACATAGGAAAGAACACAATAGGATTGGTGGAAGGAAGCCCTACTAGACTAACACTAGAAATGGTGTGTGTAGGGAAAAAGGACACTAAACACCATCTCTTCCCCTTATATTGATTAAATAAAGGTAATACCCATAGGCAATGTTGTATATATTTGACTGGGAGTCCAAGGTTTATACATGGCAAATTCTAAACTATAATCATTATTAGCTTAAGAATGAGCTAGATTTGTAAAAATACTATCGAGTGGAGGACCAAAACACCCAAAATGAGATCAACTATGATATCATGGTCTAAAACTTATTGGAAGATGTGAGGGTGATCCAAATATTTAACCTACCATATTTTAGGAAACCATAGGAGTTGGTTCAATTCTTACTCTCACATATTCATGAAGACTACTTTTATTTTGTTGGGCACATAATGAGGATCACTCCTGAATGGATCAATAGAGTAATTAGGTTACTTTATTTTGGAGATGATTTTGGTGTAGATTTATAAGATTAGATGGTAATTGATAGGATGATAGTGGTGATTAAATATAATAAAAGGCTATGCTATGTACATAATTAGTCTAGTAGAATAGTTATGCACTTGGCCATGACCAAGCTGGGAGGTGTGGATTGGTGGAAGGAGGTGGACATGACACACCTCTATATGAAAAACCAAATGGCTAAGGGATAAAAGTATAATTACTCCCTCTATTTTTTAAAGATGATTGTAAAGGATGTGGAGAAGGGACATCACTTATCCAACCACAAGTTTCCTTGGGGCATAATTTTGATACTCCTAGTTTTTGATGAGATTTACATCCTAGAGTACTTAGGCAAGTAATTAAAGTGGGTTTAACCACCAAAACACCAATCCCCCATCGAATGGTTAAAGCAGTTCAATTACCCCGATACCATCACACCCTCCCATAAGGCCAAGATGAAAGGTTAGTTTGAGGAATGAAGGAGGCATTTAGGGATGAGTGGCATGTATCCAAAGATTTTCCCATGTAAATGGGATCCTATTCATAGTTTTTTGTAAATCAACACTATTCCCTAACACGTATCTAGATGGAAACCACATATAACCTATCAAGGTGGATTAATTCACCCTATGCCTTTACCAATAGATTCTTCATGGACTTAGTGAATCATATTTTAGACGTACACCCTATGAATATTGATGTCAAAAAGATTGATGTTGAGACCCATACTCTTTGTAATCTTTATGTTTACCTAAAGAGGCATACATATGTGGAGAAACATGAAATTGATAGGACTAACATTAATGGCTACTAGATAGTCATGTCGGGGAAAATTTTGGTCATATTTTACATACTTAAGCCACCAAAGTAGACATAAAAAGGGTAAAAGGTGGAGAAAGCACATCTTCCCTCTCAACTAAAGATGCATGTAGAGGTTAGGGCATGAACCAAAGAGAAGAGGCCAAGACCTAAGGCTTTCATCTCTATTAGGATGAAGGACCAACCTAAGGTCATCCAAAAACATCAATGATAGGTCATTCTACTACCAAGGACCCTACAGTTACCTATAGAGTAGGAGGACATTGATACATCCCAAATGGCCTCTCAAGTAAAACTTAAATGACAAAGGTGGACCCCATCACCAAAAAAGCTGAGGAGCTTCTAGTAGAATAAAAGGATGACTTTGTACATCCTATTACTCAGGTAGAGTCTAAATAAGAGTGTCTCAATTG
The DNA here is from genome assembly GCA_037957365.1 of Torreya grandis. Classification (NCBI taxonomy): domain Eukaryota; kingdom Viridiplantae; phylum Streptophyta; class Pinopsida; order Cupressales; family Taxaceae; genus Torreya; species Torreya grandis. Next base: position 259,962 of record JARHVA010001335.1, on the reverse strand, counting down.
GTAATTTTTAACATAAGTGAGGCTTATTTTTAAGTGCAACCTATCAAGGAACCCACCCTCAATCCCAAAAAGAGTAGATTCTTGATCATGGTGAAGAAAAATCTATTGAGGATCAACAAATGGACATTGAAAGTCTAGTGTATAATGAAGCAAAAAGAGGGGAAGGTCCTAGCATAGAGGACCTTGGCATCAATCATAGTGAATAGTGGGAGAAGAGTCAAGAAATTATTGACTTAGATCACAACCCTAGTAAAGGTAAGGAACATGTGTGGAAGAAAAAAACCACCAAATAAATAACCTCTCATTCATGTCACATTTTAATAAGACAAACCTAATACATGTTTGTATTTTTGGAATTTTTCCCCTAATAATGAGGCCATAGAATAAACCTAGCACAAGATGTCCTTTCAAAAGGAAGTGTACCAGGATGAAGAATAGATATAACATATAAGGGCTATCACCAACAGAAGCCCAGAGATAACTAATGTCCCAAACACACTTGGGGTAAATCTCACAATCTATTCCCGAATGTAAGTAGGTATAAACCTCATTAAATTTTCCCTAAAGGTTTATAGGTAAAACATTCTTAATAGCCATGACTTGGGAAAAGTTAGAGAAAAACTCTGGGAGGTCATTCAGTTATATAAGGATGAACATGAAGTAAGGCATAAGATTGAGGTAAAAAATGAAGAACTCAAGCACAAACTTGATGTGGTTAAGGTGACATGACCTAGGAATCTGGGTTTATGTCAATTTTTTTTTTGAAGTGAACCAATATTTTTAGATGGCATTCATGTAACTAGAGAGGCCATAAATAAGTTAGAGATACTCATGGACCTATTATTGAATAAGTATAAGAACCAAGTGGACCTTGGATAGGATAAACTATGGGTAACACTAATAGTTCATATAAGCCATGGTAATATGCTGTAGCTTTTTAAATCAACTAGGTGACAATATTCCCATCATAAATGGGGCTTTGATAATCCTAGTGTGATTGGGTAAAATTTTAGGAACACAACTGCTCCCTAAGGAAAAACAATGTCAACAATTGGCCAAGAATGCCTTAAGCATCAAAGATAGGGCCCAACATATGAAGGATTTCTAAAATGTCAAAGAGATGGAAAATAAAATAAGAACCCAATGACAATAAATGAGTGCTAATTTATCAACACTTTAAGGGTAGGTTTTGGATTAACTTGGATCCCTCAAGGACACCCATAAGGCTGTAGCTTCTTAGCTTGAGATTTTGGCAACTCAAGCAGATGGATTTTTAAAGCAACCTAAATAAATGAAGAGATTGAAATGCCAAGCTAACATTATTACTTACCCTCTATATATGGACCTAAAGTAGTGGTTAAAAATAAAGCACCATGTAAAGTAAGCAAACCCTGTATTTTTGATAACCAAGGAAACTGCAACATAGTCTGAGATGGACTATTAGATTAGTAAATGGTAGTGTTGGACCTAGATTTTGTAATAAAATATTATAAGTATTTTGGTAGCATGGCACAAGAATGTAAGAGTGAAAGAACATAAAATACCTGAACACATAATTATCATGGTGAAAGAACATGGTGCATAGGAGAGAAAGATTGAAAGATGAGTAATGGAAGACAAGGAAGAATAGAATGGGGAACACAAAGAACAAGATTCAAAAGAGCATAAAACTAGGAAAATAACATAGGAAGTAGTAGTTATAAAGTAGTTCACAAAAGTAGTAGGGATCAATAAGAGTGCAAAACTAGTACCAGTCTATGAAAGAAGAGGGACATGAACACAAAGATCTAGGATTGATTCAAAAGGGACTAAATTGTAATGGCTTACCACAAGTTCTTCTTTGAAATAGTCATCAGCTTATCATATTTTATGTATTAATTTTGTGACTTGAGAAAGGGGTTCACTTAAGTATAAATACCCTTCTCTCTTTGATTTGAGGGGGTTATTATTTCTATCATCATCATTATTATTATTATTATTATTATGTTGTTAATATTAAGGTAGAGATATAGATAACATGTATTGAATTAACCACCCATGTAATCTTATCAATTTGATTAATGGAACTAATATTCGGTGAACCTCAATGTGTTGAATCTATTTGGTTTTAAATTTGCTTTATAATATTAGTTATATGTAATGTGTAAATTCATCTAATGGTTAAATATAAAATAATGATAATAGCAATGGTTAAATATAGAAACTCAAGCACCTAAGTAAGATTCATCTAACCACCATTGTGTAGTAGAATTGATGGGAATCAGTCCCTACTATGTGCCTCAAGTGAGCACACAAGGTTACCCTTCGCATGATATGTTAGCATGCAAGCTTGTTAGCACCTTCCTTCTATTGGGTGCATAAATAATATTTAGTTATGCAAAGCTAAAGTAAAAGACCCAACATAGATTTACACTTTCATTATTTTTCTTTTCATAATTACAAGGAGTTGTTATGAGAGAAGATTGTATAATATAGTTTTGTATATTTATAAGATCATCATAAGCACTACATTGATCATCAGGGATATTAAACACCAAATCTAAAGGATGGGTCTTCATCAAATGCTAAACAAGAGAAGCCATAATAAGGGTTTTAAGTTTGGATACAAATAAAAAGGAAAAAACCAAAAGACCTAAGGCAAGAATATAAATATTCTTTAAATTATTCCCAAACAAAAAATTAGATCTAAAAATTAAATATAGAAATCTGAAATGAATTTTGTGTTTTTTTGTTAAAAGGGAAACCCTAAACACAGTTTAGGGTTTGGTTTAAAGTATAAAAGATAGGTTCACCAAAATGTTTTATGTTAATTGGATTTAATAGAATCACACACCAAGCAAATAAAATGTTTGAATATAAGATAATGGTGTTTAGGGCTAAAGCAATATATAGTAATTAATTAGAAATTTACCCATTCAAGCATGTGTAATAAATATAACAAACACTAGATAGTCAAGGGCTAAAGAGAGCATATCTTATTTTGTATTATGTTCCAAATGGTGACAGTGATTTGGATCTATCTTAAGCTTATTATTAACCTCTGTGTTTTATTTATTCTATGTTCTGACTATTCTTGCTACCCATTCATTATCATTGGATTTAGACACTACTAATAGTGCTAGTATCCAATTGTGACCTATGTGTGTAACCTTAAATATGTGTTGAAACTAATCCAAACTTTTCCTCAGGGTGTGATGTCTCTTGTAACCCTATTTTACCTCTTGAATGGATAGAATCACATGCATAATATAGTTAATGATCAAAACCCTTACTCCTCTTGTCTTTGAACTTTTGTGACTTGACAAAAGGGGTTAGCATGTGAGTTGAACTAACAATAACTATTGCTAAGTGCTACCTACATAGTCATATAATCTGAAGAGGGCCTCAAACTCACATGTAGTTCTACCTCTTAGGCATGTGTATGTAATGGTGATTGTGAAATTATATGCTCTTTCTCCTATTATAACCCTTGATACAATCAATGCAAATAAAAATTGGTCTTTAAAATGTCTCAAATTTACATTTCTATAAAATTGGCATATGATGCAATTCAATAGCTTTTGAATAATAAAAATTAAGTGTTAATTTGAAAAGCTTGCTTGGTACTTTGAATTATAACATAACTTTGTATATATGGGGAACCCTATTGATTTTTAATTAGAACCTATTAGCATGTAAAATCTGACAATAGAATAAATATATGAGGCTAAACAAAATGGTCACAAAGCCAAATGTATGAAAAATTATCAAAATATAAGGTTGGACACTACTGTTGACTTTGGACACTACCATCAATGCTAGTGGCATGCACCATCAATAGTATCCATCGGCAAAAATAAAAAAATGATAAAAAATAACAGGGATCCTTAAAACACATCAAATATAGGAATACTGGGCAATACAAAGGATAATAAAAATTAGGTAAAATCAATAAAAGGACATGAATCAAAAGGGTCCACATAAGATCATGCCACTAGATGCTTAACTCTATGTCAAAAGGTTGTAGATGATATTTATGAACTTAATAGCACCTCAGTCTTTTACACTTTGAAAAACTTAGACCTTAGATATTTCTCTTAGTTCTATACCTTTCCTAATTCTACAAGTCTCACATCTACTCTTTCTTCTACCCCTTGGTCCATCTATTAGTATGATCAGTATTATATTGATGACCCAAGCTTTCTATCTTATATATAATGATACAAACCTATTTATCTTATACCTCTATAATTTTTGAGCCTGTACCTATTTCCTTACTCCTTAGACACTTGCGTCTCGAGTAGACACTTATGTCAATGTAGGTGTAGTATTTAGACACAGTGTCTAGTACCTAAAGTGATCTAATTTGAAAATAAAATGTACCCTAATGGTCAACATAAGCTATATTATTCAATATATTCTCCATAGGTGGTATAAATATTGTTAGTGTGTGGAGCTAAAAACTTCACCAAGAGCATTCATTATCAGGTTCGAGTCTACACAGACATCGGCGTCGGTCAGGAGCGATCGACGTCAGTCACAGGTAGTTATAGAGGCACTGACGTCGACAGAAGGAAGGCCGACGGTGGTCACAGACAAGCAGCAAGAACCAACGTCGGTTACCTACGTGTCCAGAGAGCTATTTTCGTGGACAGAAGCGAGTGTTTGCATGATAAGTTTGAGTTGAAGTCTCAAGCTCGCATCTCTATTATTGGAATTACTATTTTTAGAGCCCTTGTTCAAGTGGCTTAACTGCTTGTTGGATGTACATGCTCATGTCTCCTAATTCTATATGTAGAATTAGATCTTCTTAGCTTTGTAGTAGTTTATAGTGAATTATTGTAATTCATTGTGTGAGAAGAACAGTACAGAATTGAATCAATCCAGGCTTGTTGGAGTTGATTGTTCTTGAGAGAGAGAGCTCTTGAGGAATAGAGATCTATTAAGAGATCTATACATCTAGGGGAGGTGTGGAAGTAAGAAGCTTTCTTCAATTGTATTCCTTTTGTAAAGAGTTTGTTAATACAAGTTTTCAGGGTGTTTTCTTGTATCTCTTGTTCTTGCTATTATCATTCTAATTACTTGTCAATCTAGTTTAATTCTACATTTATTGCTGTCACAATTGTAATCTATTGTTGGTTTGATCCCCCAACAAATATAAGATCAACCCTAATTTATTCCTCACCTAGCAAAAACCAAGGCAACATTTAAAAAAAATTATATTAAGAATTTAAATGAGAAAAATTCCCTTTTTATCCCATTTCCATATAATTCATAGGGAAAAGACATCTATAGGTCTAAGTTATTAAAGGAGCAACATTAGAGCGATATTTTCTAAGATGCAAGCTAGGTCGCTATTGTATTTTCTTATCACATATGCATGATTCACACATAAGCCAACATGTAGGGGGGAACTACATATTTTTGAGGTCCTATTTAGATTATTGGATATGTAGGTAACACTAATTGGTAGTGGGGTCTTTGGGGTAGATCAACACTGTGTGTACACTAACCCATTTTCCCCATAACCACTATGAAGATGAAGAACTAGGGTTTTAATAATTTAACAAGGACGGACAATCCATGACCCAGATTTGAATGCACTAGAACTAAGGCAATGATGAACCCAAAAGCATCTAAGGTGTTAAACATTGTTTTTAATAGTTATTTTATACTAGACACTTATGTCTGATCTAAACACTAATATTGATGCAACTATCCAAGGTTGATGCAAGTTTCTGTAACTATGTGGGCACTTAATCCCCAATTTGGTGATTATTCTAGAATATTATTCTAGTTTGATTCCTACCTATTCTAAATCCAAATTTGTATTAACATCAAAACCTACTAATTATCTTGTTTTCATTGTCATTGCAACATATAACATAGTTATACTTCCTTTTTTAACATATCTCAATTTAATAAATTTAGTATATGTTCTATTTGATTTTTACAATTAATTGGCCTGCTATAAATCTATTTATCACCCTTATGCTTATTCATTTCTATATTTTTAACCCTATCTACCCATGAAAGGATCCACATCTATATTAGGGCTAAAAAAGGTCTACATGTGAAAAACTATAAGAAACATACTATGAAACTATGCTTATACCAAATATGGGTATATACAATTACTTAAAGAATATAATGTATATCTCTTTGTGTTTTATGGATAAAACTATTGTTTCATGAGTTAAGCTTATATCATATACTTTCACTATTATTTTGGATTTATTATTGATTTGGTATGTTTAGATAGTAGGGATATATCATGAGTTCAAGGATGTTTTCAAACCATAACAACTAGAAATTTAGGGATGTAGCAACTGGGTAAGCTAACATGTAGCATCTATAATGGTTGATTATTGAAACCTATAACAATAACTAGGTTATTTGTTGCTACCCATAGAGACTACTAGGTTGATGATAAAAAATCATAGTAACATCAATGGATCTCATAACATTTAGAAATCTCAATTGAGAAATTAATGACATCTTTTAGCAATTGAAGGTGCAAGGGAAAACTCCTAACAACTACATGATAGTTGTTTTATCGTGTTGCCTAACCAAAATGGTTCAACTATGAACTAAAATTGTTATGCCTAATGAGATGTGGTGGTTAGTAAAGTATTAAGACAAATTCCATGACCTAGAAAAGATTAGGATAAAAACCAAATATGCCACCATTAATTCCTTTCCTATGGATCATATTTCTCTACTATTACAACCACATAACTAAACTAATTTTTTATCTGGAGAAACTATTTGGTTTGTCATATATCTTAAATTACATATCTTATTAGATTCTATTATTACAATAAAAGTACCTCCTCTATTTAATATAAGTTAATATAACTTAGAAAGAAGTTAGAAGGATTTAGAAGAAGTAAGAAATCATTGTTATTGTTTAAACACAATATAAACTCTTTGCAATAGTTTATGCAATAATACCCACATTGTTATAGGATATTTAATGTAATAACGATTGGTTTGACTTAAAAGATTAGTTGTGTTGAAGGTAAATATTGGAAGTTTTATCTGACCAAGGAGGGCCCCCTTGTTAGGATTTGTGGTAAATATCATAAACTATTAGTATAGTTCTTATTTTTATTGTGTGAGTAAATATAGTTTCTATTTGAGTTATATGCATGTTCAGTTCTTAAATTAATTAAGTATTTGATATTTGTGTGAATGTTCTTAGTTATTAAGGAAGCTTCTAAAATATATAAAATATAAATATTTATAATCTAGCATGTGTAATTTCCATTCCATGCATTTTATTTTCATACAATTTACTTTACGTAAAAGTGTTTTCTATATGCAACCTACAATCCCTCAATTTCTAGAAATAGTTAGTGTTACATATACACTGTTAACATATTTCCAAGCTTAAGGACCCTAGGTTGATAATTAATGCATATAACATAGTCAATATACCAAGTGGTTTACCCTTGAATGATTTCTATTAGGTTGTATGCAAGATATTTATTTGCATCAGTTTAATTGGTGGTTTGATTCTACTCTACATTTGGGCACTATTGATAGGAACATGTGTCAAACACTTAATCTCAATAATATTGAGTTACATTTTTGATAAATTTGGACATTACTATCGATGCTAGTGTCTTACACCATGGGTAGTGTCTAGGGGTTAAAAACAAAAAAATGATAAAAAAATAATAGTGATCCCTAAATCACATTAAATACAGACATACTAGGTAATGCAAAGGATAAGAAAGATCAGGTAAAATTAATAAAAGGAAATGAATTGAAAGGGTCCACATAAGATCACCCACTAAATGCCTAACTCCATGTCAGAAGGTTGTAGATTATATTTATGAACTATCTAGCACCTCAATCTTTCACACTTGGCAAAAATCAAACCTTGATTGTTCCTCTCAATTCTAGACTTTTACTACTTCTATAAATCTCATATCTACTCTCTTTTGTGACCCTTAGCCTATCTCTTAGTCTAAATAGTCTTATATTGATGACCTAGGACTTTTATCTTGCCCATAATGCTAAAAACCTACTTATCTTATGCCTTTGAAAGTTCTAAGCTTGCACCTATTTTTATGCTCCTTACACATTTGCCTCCTGAGCAAACCTTTTTGTCGACGTGGGTATCCTATTTTGATACAAGTGTCTAGTGCCATAAAGTCATATAATATGAAGATGAAATGTATCCTAATGGTCAGCCTATGTTTTATTATGTAATATATTATCTAAAAGGATTGGTATAAATATAATATCAACCCTAATTCATTCCTCATTTATCATAGACCAATGCAACTTATCAAAATCATTCTATTAAGTATTCGAGTGAGTAAATATTCTATATTTTATCTTATTTCCATATCAATCATAGGGAAAAAACTTTTATAGGTTTGAATTATTGAAGGAACAACCCAAGAGCTATATTTTCCAATTTACAAACTAGGTTACTGTTGTACTTACTTATCACACATTACATGATTCACTCACAAGCCAACATTTAGTGGGGAAATACATAAGTCTGAGGACCTCTTTGGAATATTGGATATTTAGGTAGTACTTATTAATAATGGGATCTCTAAGGGAAATTGACACTATGCAACCATTAACCCATTTCCCCATAGCCACGATGAAGATGAAGAACTAAGGTTTTGAAAATTTGATAGAGAGTGACAATCCATGACCTATATTTGAATACACTAGAGTGAAGGTAATGATGAAACCAAAATAATCTAGGTGTTTGAATCCTATTTTAGTAGTTATTTCATACTATACACTTATATTTGATCTAGACACTAGTATCGATGCAACCATCTAAGGCTGACATAAGTATCTATGGCTATAGAGGCACTTAATTCATAACTTAGCGACTATTCTAAAGCATTATTCTAGTTTATTCCTTCTTATTCCAAATCTAGATTTGTATTAATGTAAAAACCAACTAAGTATTTGATTTCATTATCATTTTAATATTTATCATAGTTATACTTTCCATTTTTAGCATATCTTAGTGTAATAAATTCAATACATGTTCTATTCAAGTTTTGTAATTAATTGGCTTATGATATATCAATTTATCACCTTTGTGATTATTAATTTATATATTATTAACCCTATTTAACCATATAAGGATCCACATCCATACTAGTGTTAAACATTTGGTGAACCCAACATTTGATTTTTTAACCAAAACCTTAGTTTGCATGTTAAGGTTTTTTCCTTCTTCAAAAGTTTATTTTAGATCCCTATATTTATTTTTTACCTCAGATTTTTTCATATAAGCATCACTTAAGGCATGATTATATATCTTATTTCTCTAATAATTATGATGGATTTATTTGTTATTGGGTGCAAAGTTATGAATTTCCTTATGTAAGGCCATGCAAAAAAGCCCCATCCTTTAGATTGCTTATTTACTATGCCTATTGATCAATGCATTGCATATGAAGAACTTATATAATATCAAAAACATGATCAAACCCATTATTGTAATTATACATATGATAATGAAAGAAATAATAATGAAAACACAAGTAAAAATTAATAATAAAGTGATCATGGCATTTTTTATATGGTTATGAGTGTGATGATATTACTCTTGGCTATGTGGAGCCTATTGGCACTCTAGGTTGTACCCTAGCTGAGAAGGGGAGTGTTCAAGTGATCCTAATCAAACCTAGTCCAACATGGGACTAACCCTATGCTATGGGTCATCTAAACTTGGGTCAAAACTCTATAAAATTTTGGCTTCCTTTTAGATATATCACCTAAACTAGACCTAAACTAGCCTCTTGCTAGGAAAAGGGAGAGAGATTGGAAATATTATATGAAGGCATGTAAAAATGAGGTGATGATCCAAATATTTTAATACTTATACTTACACAAAATACACTATATGATACATTCAAGACTTATAAACATCACTTCATTCACTCTTTGATTAGCTTCCACATAAGTGTTTCATACAAAGGCATTGACTAGCTATTGACCTGGCATGGGAGGGTAGTTGTGCACTTCCACACTGACCAAAAAACTATATATGAACTTAGAGTGACCTATGAGAGATAAAAAAACACTAAATTAAGGTGATAAAACTTAGATATAGGTAATGAAAACATACATTCGCTTAACCATATCTATGAATTCATAAGACATACTACAACTTAGCTTACAAAATGGAGGAATTCTATCTTTTATTACATCAAATAGGTGTTATAGTATAAATATTGGTAGAGTATAGTCATGGAAAATATAGGGATACTTTTCAAGGCTTAGAATACTATATTTATAGTATAAATGGATGAGAGAGATGGGGATCATCCTTAAAAGGATGGAAAAGGGAACATAATGACCAAGATTTCCAATCATCCAATGTTGATGCCATTAGAACATATCATAATGCCTAAGATTACTTATTAAATATATCAATAACAACCATATAAATCAATTTCAATCTATTTTTGGCCTACATTGATACTCCTTATAGTTATAATGATGGGATCAAGTCATTTGAAAACTAAAATCTGACATCAAAGTAGTTACAACAGTTGGATCAATCTATTAAGATCTTGTTCTGATGTGGACTGATCCTTACTAGTTCATCTATTGCATTTAAAAATGGATAAAAGGGTCATAATCATGCTACTAGATTTCAAAATGAACCTATAAAAACCAACGTGTCTACCTCCATGGCCTCCCTTTGAAAATAATTGCTCTAGTTTGACCTTGATCATATTTGATCTCCATTTAAATCCCTTAGCTTTCAAATTTTAACATCAAACATTGAAATATGATCTATTTTAGAGATTATGCCACTTGGTAGCCCTAAATTGGTCCTCAATATCCTACTATCAGCTTCATCTACCCTTGTGTTTGTGTTATGTGGTGGTCTTGCATTCATCTTGAGCTTGGTTGACCCTTTGACCTTATGCATACCATATATCTCCTTGGATTGATTGATTTAATGTGAATCACTGATCTACTTAGCCACTATGATCATGCCACTTAGTAGCTTCTCATTCATTCTCAAGATATGTTAACTAGTTGACCCTTATTCAGACCATAAATCTCCTTTGGTATGATTGAATATGCACCATTAATCTCCTTGGACCTACTAACTATGTTAGATTGCCACTCTCTATTAGATACTAACTCAAATTCTATGATTTGGACACTTATTAGCTATGTGTTCATCCTTGGAAAATTTGAATTCAAATGGCTATTTATCATAGATTTAAATTGACATCCCCATGAATGTCTCATTTTGCTTTTTCAACTTTGAATGCTTGTATCTTGGGATAGAAAAAACATCAAGACACCAAATTTGTAAAGGATGATTATGGGACCAGAGTCATCATGTCTATGCATTTATTTGCTCTGGTTGGCTTCCAAAGTGCATATATCAAATGTGAAACTATATTAACCCATTCAATCTTATAAGACATGTTGTAATGGGTTATTTAGTCTAAGATTATCAAATTCAAACTTTAAGCTTGCTTAAAGTACTTCAAAATCTTGTAAATTCTATGTGATATACTCTTGAAGTCCATATACTCCTTATGACATTGGATCACTCTTCAATCAGGACCCTACTCAGATCCTTATTCTAGATAGGCAAATGTTGGTATGTAGGTAAAATTTGGCCAACATCTTTGGTGAATTAGTTGGGTAGCATGCTTTCTATGCTTGATAACTTGGACCATTTACATGACTCTTAGACTCACAAATAATGATGAATCTGATCCATAACTACAAGAAACCTTTTGACTTGTAAAGACAATGAATTCTATCAAAATAGGGAAGGAAATAAATAAAATAGGGAAGCTAACCAAACAAATCAAAAGTAAACAAACTAATGTGTTAGGATAACACTTGGAGGAAAGCCAAAATAAGATAACTATGTATAGGGAACTCCAAATTTAGGAGCAATGTTTCAAGTGTATCCCATTAACTAGGATAAGAAGCTACTCACCATCTATCCTTGTAAGTTGGAAGGCATTGTGGAATTTATAGCTAGAGATTGTGTATGGACCATTCCAAAAAGAGTCAAACTTTTTATGCCTTCCTAGATTATATTTCTCCTCATCCCACTTGAGGACCAAATCTCTTTCTTTGAAACTTTATGAAGAAGCTCCTTTTTCAAAGGCTCTCTTCACTTTTGCTTGATGGCTTTCCATGGCTAGCATGGACTAATGTATTGTCTCTTCCAACTCCATAAGCTTAGAATATATGATCTCCATAGGTTCATTTTACAACAAATCAAGTTGATGCATTAGTTCTAGGGCAATAAATTCAAGAGAAATAGGCATTCTTTCTTCCTTGCCATATACCAACTTATAGGGGGAGTTGGATATTAAGTTCTTGTAGGTGATCCTATCAGCTCATAGAGCTGACTTCAATTTGAGATGCCATGACCTTTGATTATATTCAATGGTCCTTATTAGGATCTTTAAGAGCTTTTTTATTAGTGGACTCAACAGGCCATTGCTTTAGGGATAGGAGTTTGATGAAGTGCTGAGAAAGACACTATGTTGAACTACCCATTCAGTGATTTTAGACCCTACAAATGCCATAACATTGCCATAAATGATGGTTGAAAGGACTGCAAATCTAGTAATAAAATAATCATAGAAATATAAAACATTGGACTCATTTTCTCCCTTTAATACCACTGCTTCTATCCATATAGTAAAGTAGTCTTTAGTAGTTAGTATACATTTATGTCTTGAGCTTGAAGAGGGGATAATGAGACCAATAAAATACAATCCCCATTATATAGAGGGATGATCCATTATAATTGGTTGGAGAGGTAAGGTTGCAAGTTGCACCTTTTTAAAAAATAGAGCACATTATCTACATTTACTAACCCATTCATGACAATCACCAAATAAGCTTAGCAAAGAATACCCACCTTTTATGAATTTGTGGGTTGTAGTCCTTGATGAGTAATACCCTCCACCATGTCCATCATATAACTCTTCAAAAATCCTTTCCTTTTGATGTTGTTCAATACATCTAAACAACATGCCATTGATATCTTTCTTGAACAAAACACCATCGATCAGAAGAAATGGAATGGATTACAATTTAAAATTTCTTATTTTTTAAGGATTCAGGTGAGAGGAATAAATACCATTCTACAGATATCTTACCAAATCATGATACCAACTAGAAGGTGAGTTATGATTAGCTACAACTTCTTCATCAGTTGACACCATAACCACCTCATTGGCTTCTTATAAGTCTTGGGCTAGATGCTCACAAAGTCCTTTGCCTCTAATCAACATGTGACTTTGATATCCACATGATACTTCATTACCTTTTTTATCTAACCAAATATTTTCTCATTTATATATTTATTCAAAAGAAACTCCTTGACTCTTGGATGGGCAACCATTAGGTGTATCTTATTGTTAGATAATGAGTATCTAAACTTATTGAGAGACGTTATGATTGAAAGTACATGATTTTCAACAAAAGAGTATTGTTGAGGTCAACATACCCCCATTTTTGAAAATTGGAACATTTGATATACCTTGAAGATTAACCCTAAAAACATGATTAACCTTGAAAACATGACATGTTTGAATCATTAGTAGAATTTGAAGATCATCCACTAGATTTACTAGTTTATGGTTTTGCTTTGAGTTTGCCAAATATTGCTAATGATTGATCTTCATGTCTCAAAGTTATAGGTTTCAGGGAATACTTGATGATGGATTCATGTTCTAAAACCTTGGCATAAACCCTTAATTCAAATTCAAATTTGGCAAGAGAATTTGGTGGGAACATTTTAAATATATATTTTGGACTTAAACATAATTTTTATGTTAAGGATTGGTCATTTTTTTACATGACCAAACCTTAGATTTAAAATTATGCTTGGTCCACTTTTGTTTTCCCCTTTGTTCCTTTTTATTTATAAGTATGGTCTAAATTTATACTAGCAGGGTCTTTTTATTTTCTAGCATGGTCCCCTTTATTATTACTTAGCCTAAAAGTCTTAACACAAAGGCACCCATTCATGTTTATTAACATGAATGAGACCTTAGATTTAACCCTTTAACCTAAGTCTTCCTTCATCCTGAGTTATAACTTAATTATTATGCATCTTGCAGGATCTAATGATCCATGCCCCATCGTGCTTCTTTATCCAATAGAGCGAGGAAAAGCCTAAAAAAATGAGCACTTAGTCCTTTGGACCAATCATGTTTAAGGGCCTAAATCATGATTAATAGCTCATGCTTCATAATGGATCAAAGATCAAATAGATCAAAGACACAATTAAAAATTCAAACCCTTAGGAGGCCTATAGAGTTGCCATATGACACTCTTACATACAAAGATTAAAATCAAAGGGTCCCACTTATTAAATGGAACCAATGGTGTGTGAATACTCAGATCATGATATGATGGTTCTTTCTTCATCATGATTTTTAATTAGATGGAGTAAATTGAGTTTGAGATCCTAGGAAGCCTTATAGAATCACCATGTGACACTCTCGTATGGGGACATAAGAGTTTGATGAGCTTAAATTTGACATTCACACAACCATCATTTGATGTCTGAGAAGACATATTTGACATATGCATGATCATCAACTTTATGACCATCAAAATTGAGAACTTCATGAGATTAAATTTGACATTCACATAACCATAATTTGAAATCTGTGAGGACATATTATGATGTTTTCAAGGTTGTCAAATTCAAGCTAATAGATTATCTTACTCAAGTTTAGGATATACTCCAAAATTATATTTTAAATCTCAAGAATTGCATTACAGACTAATGGAACCCCTTGGAGGATGATCAAATGCTTGATATCTTTGAATTGTAAATATTGAAATGATCTCATAGTATAAATATATGCATGAATGAAGTTAGTCTAAGTCTATATCCTAAGGTTCCCATTACATTTTTTTGAATGCCATAAACCTTAAGCTAGAGACTTATACTACGTCTTATTTTAAAAGGGTATATGTGACATAAAATTGAGTCCAAATTATTTTAGCTAAATATATATATATATATATATATATATTTAATACAATATAACCCTATGTCAAAATCTAGCATTTTGGTCCTTATATCACTTTGACCCTTTTGGGAATGTTCTAAGAGCTTAATATAAGTATTTTAGTCCAAAGTATAAATTGTGTTTATTAAATACAATGTAAACATTGGCTTAAAATATTTATCTTGGTCCCATTTTTGTATAAATCCTTTAAAACTTAGAATAAAATGCTTTAACCTATGTTATTTCATGTTTATTAATATGAAATGGACTTAGGTAAAAGCATTTTACCCTAAGTTCTTTTATAGCTATGCACTGACTGAAGTTCATGCATCTTGTAGGATCTGATGGTTCACACTTCATCATGGTGGATGATTTAATATCATGAAATCACCCATCACTTTTCAACAAAGCTCCAAGAGCCCATAGGCTCAACACATGGCAAATTTGCATCCAATATGTGACTGACAAAGGTGCCAGAGCTCAAAAATCCCATAGAGGTGCCAAGTGGCACAACTATGGTGCTCAATACCAAAAGAGACAAATGAAAAGTGAGGGACTAGATCACAATCAAAAGCCCACACAAATCCAAGAATCTTGATCTAATGGTGTAAAAAAAAAGGGCATTTTAAAATTCCAATGGCTAGTGCTTTAAAGACATTTATGAAAAATGCCATGAAATGTCCCAAATTGATGCCACATAAGCACCATGTAAGAAAAAAATGATAAAATAAGAGAGATTATGTGCCTAAGAATGAAAATGTATAAATGAAAATGTCAAAATCAAATCTGAAGCATATATTAGTTGAACTACAAATGAGCTACTACCATTAAAGCTTCAAATCCCTAAACCTTGAAAAAAAGAGACTCTAAGTGAACTCAGTTGATTACAAAAAGTTTGAAATAATCTTAATTATGATTCAAGCATAAAAGAGTTATCATAGAGATCAATTTAAATCCATTTGTGAAAAATTTATGAGTGTAGAAGCCATGGTAGCTTAGAAGTAACAATTAAGAGATGAGACAGAGTTGTATCTATCCATAGACAATAAAGGATTAGTTTTTAAGGATACTAAACTAGATACTGTAGCCTTGAACAATGGAAATAAGAATTGGTCTAAGCTCTTCTAAACCATAGAGGAGATGCAAGTGATTACTAAGGAAGAACAAAGGATTTCCACTATTAGCAGGAGGTACTATGACCTAGTTATATTTCAAATGGTTAACCTCCATCATGCTGCTACCAAACTAGAGGTTTTCCACTATATTGATGTACTTGCTCCCATTTTTTAAAACTATATAATTGAGCATGATTGGATTATCCATGAGAGAAGCTCTTGAAAAGTGGCATATATTTCCCCATTGGCCTTTGAGAGGTACTATAAGCTCCTAAAACCCCATGTGGACCTACCCAAAATCAAGGAATGGACTAGTAAGAATGACCTAGATACCATCCTCAGGCCATGGTTGCTCCAAGGGAACCATGTATTCCAGGACTTTGAGGGAAGAATCCCAATTTCCCAATTTACAAAAGGAATTAGGGTAATCATGACCCTATTAAATAGAATATTTAGAGCTCTTATAACCACATATGTCAATAAAAGCTAGGTGTCTTATGTCTACTTTATGGTAGAAAAGGGGCTTACTCCTCCAATTGGGGATATGATTAGCATCCATCTAGGATGCTAATTTGTAGCCATAAAAAATAAGACAAGCAAACAATTCTTTATGATGTCTTATTTACTAGATGCCCTTCTAGCTTATACTAAGATCCCCAACATCAAAAACTAGTCTCCTAAGGGCAAAACCATCATCTCCCATCACTATTCTAAGCTACACATCTTCAAATATAGACACCACATGCAATTTATCTATGACTGTGTCTATCCTACTTTGGTAGAAGCCATTAAAAGCACTTTGATTAAGAAATATGTGGAGCTAATGGGGATATTTGGTTTTACCCAGATTACACTATAATCAAAATTGAGGGAATTTTGACCCAATCATATAAGTTGCCTATCTACATTCCTTCCAAGTTGGCAGAGCAAGAAATTACATCTCAACTCCTTCATGGTATTGATGGAGTCTATAAGAAAAAAGGAAGGTCCTCCTCCATCCATTTTATTTGATAATTAGAAGAACAATTTTGTGGGATTGAAAGTAGGTGGACAACATGGCCAGGCATAAAGTTTCCTTATTGTTTCAATTAGATGACCTTAGGAATTGGGATTCTAATGATGTAGTGGGAAAGCATTTGAAGAGAAAACAACTACCCAAACTAGTCTATGAGCATCAATTTGGTCCTTATGACACTCTGCATATAAAGGCCAAATTTTTTGAAGTACTGACCATATTCAAGAAGCACAACCTAAAACTTGTGCATAGATTGACTAGTGATGAAAAACCACTAGGAGATATATGGCAGATGCATCCTATCCAGTACCATTTATTGACTAGATGTTCTAGGCTATCTTAGGAGCAACCTTAGCTAGAACTGCCACAACCCTCAACAAAAATTGTACAAGGCACTGGTAAGGAGAAGTTGGAGGAATGACCTAGTGAGGGAACTTTATCCTCAACTCTCCCTTAAAGACCAACATCTTCTATTGAAATATTAGACATGATTGCCTTGGAGCTAGATAAAATAGTGGAGGATACCCTCAAGGTCCTTACTAAAGCAAATGGATCTGAAGGAAAAGAAGAGTAGGTTAAATAACCATAGGCTCAAACAAAGGAGGCTAAGAAGAAAGATAAAGGAAATGAAGTTACCCTAGATTTGGTCCTAGTGGCACAACCAAGGAAGAGGAAATAAGAATCAGCAATTGTCCTTATTAGACAAAAAAGGCCAAAGTTGATCCTCATTTATCCCACAAGTGAGATCAACTTATTTAGTGAGGAGTACCCCATTCATAAACTAATCTTCCTTGATTGGTTCATTTATGGAAATATGTAGAAGATCCCTTCCTTGTCTCACTCATGGGATTTGACCCAATTTATTAGTGTGGATGTGCATAAGGACATCAAGCCATGGATAAGGGCCTTGACGAAAGAAAATAAAAGAGAAAATAGTGACCACTACAAGGTTAAATGACAATAATATGGATGCTCGAAGAGCATCAAGCAACACAAGGATGGAGGTCCCAGAACCTCCAAAGTATACTGAGTCATCTACTACAATGTAATTCAATATTTAGATAGCTATATTAGAGAGAGTAAACACAAAAAAAGGCTTGGTGGGAACATAAGAGTTCAATTTTCAAAAGGTTAAGCCTTTTATAGGTCTAACTCTAGTTGGAGGATAAAAACCTGGTGAACTACCCATCCATGAAGATGATGTAGAAATCCTAGCTAAGGATCATTCAGCTCAAGTCAGAGCTAGAATCAAGGGGATGGAGTAAATGATATCCAACCTAGAAAAAGAGAATGAAAATTTGAAGACATAGGCCATATTATTAGTGCTAGGGGAAATGATCAAGATGCTTGAAGAATCCTTCTTTGACATGCTTGAGGCTTTAAAATCAATCAAGATAAGGTAGAGTGCGTTGGTATAATAAAACATAGTGGGCAAGGGTCTAATAACCTAATGATAAGCCTTAGTGGATCAAATAAAAGGGATAAACAACATCAAAGTTGGAAAGTAGATCCCTAGATTCAAATAAATCAGCTTGGGGCATTTGAATGCCATTATTAGGATTGTTGTTGAGTAGATCCAAGGTTTAAGTACATGGTCATAGGACTTAGAGAGGCTTCTCAAGGATGATGAGGAGCTAATAAGGAAAATTGAACAAATCCTTGGAATAATGCTTAAAAACCCTACATAGACCACTATCCTAGGAATCATCAAGGATAATGAATTCAAGCATAGGGTTACAATGGTAGTCTAAGAAATTAAGAATAAAAGTCAAGGATGTTCAAGAGTAGATGATAGTAAGATCCTTCATATGATCCTCAATGCTAGAGAAAGGGTGGCTGAGGCCCACAAAATGAAAGAGGTCATGATTAGAAATGATAGAGACTTGGAGGCTTTAGCTAACAATGAAGAAGAGTATCTTTTGAGACCACCTATAAATTTGAAGCTAGTCAAAGAACAACATTAAAGGGCTATGGATCTTATGCAATAGCTAACAGGTTCTCAAGATATAGGGCCCACCAACCAGTCCATATTCTCTTTTGTAAAAATTTTGTAACATTTTGAAAATATAATATTATTTTGTAAGGCATATGCTAATTTTTTAGCATATTGCCTCTAAGTCAGTTTAGCTTAGAAAAGCAAATGTATTCTAAAATCTTGTATAAAAAGGACAACTATCCTTACTTTTTAGAAATTTGTATTTTACAACTAATCAGTAGGTATACTACCTTATCTTTCTATAAAAGATAATATTTCCATCTTATAAGGGAGAACATTTTGAGCAAATTTTTATACTTAGAGCAATTAATATAGTTAAGTAATTTTGAGAAGATTGTCCAAATTTGATGTTTTAATTATTAATATAGCTTTTCACTCAATTGTTGGTTCTAAATCTTGAATTTGAATAGTTTATTTGAATTCTAAATTTGCATCTGTGATATAGGGTTACTAATTTGTTCTTGTCCTAAATTAGTTGAAGGATCTTAAATTTACTTTATTTCATTTGTTTTGTGTTCAGATGTGCTAATACTATTTGAACTTGGTAACAAACATTTAAAGTAAAATCCATCCCTTGTGTTATTTCATACTATCCTTATATATTTTCCTGGTATTTGTGAGATTTGAGCTTATGCTATTTTGCATCATATATTAGTTGAATGCAAGTTTGGTTATAATTGAAACTTTGTCATGATATTTGAGTCAAGAATCAACAATCACACATTCTCTTCCTACCTTACCCTTTCCTTTTGCTCCTTTTTTTTTAACTTAATCACCTTAGTTTAGATTTTGTTATAAATATCCATTTATATTAGTTTGTAGCTTAAGATTTGATCATAATACACTCAAATTAACATAGAAACTTCATACTTCACAAATACTGGACCATGATGGCTCCCAACCATCAATTATTATAAATTTTGCGGAACATTCATACATTACTCTACTAATATTTCACCATAGATGACATAAGTTCCCAATACCTACTACTCATGCTCTGAATTCTAAAATGAGAAGTGTTATTTGAACACTAATAACCCTTATGGTGCATTTAGGGACATCAATAGGAAAAGTGTTCTACTAGTGCTAGAACGAGGACTATCTCCATGAATTGGTTGAATTTTTGTTGATGTTAGTGTGATTTGATATGAGATTAGTGTTATCTTTATGATTTTGAGTGATTCTTTGCTTAGAAATGTAAAGATCATTTATATTTTTGGTATTTGACCTATCTTTGTGCGTCTTTAGACAAAGATCAAAGTTATTTGAAGTTTGATGTGTAGTTATGGTAAATATAGCTTAAGATTTGAAAATCCATAGTATTTGAGGTTAGAATAGCTTATTTTGATCAAAAGTTGTCATATTTTTCATAGATTTGAGTTTATTTTATCTTAGACTTATAAAGATAGATCATATTGACATAATTAGACATATATTTAAGTTATCTTAGTCAAAGATTAATGTCCTTTACTATTCTTTATACAATCTTTATAAAATAAGATAATGTGTAGGTTTAGTCCTTATTATTTATAAATATTAACTTGATAGATCATATTTTAAATAGGATCTTCAGTCTTCAATCTAGAATTACCAAGGATCTAAATAAGATCACAATTAGAAACAAGGGAACCATTGATTGAACTTGAAGTTCATAGAAGAGCCAGGCATGATAAAAGTAGACACAGGCATTCTAAAATCTTTACCAACCTCACCTCTTCAAGGTACCTTTGAATTCAACACTCATCTAGGTATGGTTTGGCTGGGAGACTCTTCAATCAACATGCTAGGTGTGGTACATAATCTCCCATGTAACCCTAAAAAGTACTGACCAACATTTAGTCCAACTAGTATTATAACTATTAAAGAGCACATCAAGTATTTTAAAGTTACTTTAAGGTTGTTAAATGTTGTGCATAAAGATGTAGCATGCATATTTTTTCCCTTTACATTTAAAGATACTGCTTATGAATGGTTTCTCAATTTTCCTAACAATTATATTACTAGCTAGGATTACTAATGTTTTTATAGACTAGTTTGGTAAAATTATTAGTCCATGTGTCATCTACCACCAATTCACTACCATCAGGAGGGATGCAAGAAAACCCATAAGGTATTATAATGCTAGGTTTTATAAAATGTATAGCAAGACCATAAAACTTATAAACCTAATGATGTTTTAGATCTAGAAATCTACAAGGATGTAGTAGGTCTCATGACCTCTATATTTTTGAAAAGATCTATTTTAGCTATAACTTCATTAGCTAGGGCTTATTCCAAGGCAATGACCATCAATGATTAAATGCAACCCTAGGGACAGATGGCCTAATCTATCCCAAATGTCAACCCACATATTCCCAATATGAACATCTTTCTCAACAACAACTAGAATGTCCTAGCCATGAATCAACTCCCAAACCTCAATCAATTGCCCTTGAGTCATCCTACCACTAGTGGCTTCAATGCAAATGATCAAAGAGTTTTAGTAGTGTCTTTTGGTACTAAAAATAACTAGGTGCATAATTTTAAAACTCTCAAGAATGAGAATGAGTCTATACTTAAAATGGTCCAAAAGTTAAGCACCAATTTTCTTCAGTTGCGGAAACAAGTTGGAAATACTATTGAGAGCTCTGGTATGAAATTCTCATTTCAAAGTTTTAATAGGCCAAATAATAAATTTTAGAATGATAGTTTTCATAATAATAATAATAATAATAATAATAATAATGAACCATCCTCTAAAAAGAGAGCTATGGTCATTAATCTTACTGATATAACATTGCCTAACTATTATAGAGTACATTATATAGACAAGTATGGTGAAATCAATTGTATTAAGTTTTGTAAGGATTTTGAGGATTTAAAAGAGGAGTTATATATATTTAAATTGGTCCCTAATAAAGATAGTGGTGTAGGTACTTCAGGGTCCAAGATTTTTGATCAAACTTTCATGGTGGAGACCTTTGATTTCCCTTTTCAAGAGGATAATGAACCTGATGATGTCCCTAAGGATATCTAGACCTTTCAGAAATTCTTGAAGAAGAATTATCCCTTGAGGAATAGAGAGAAGAGGTATCCCTTGACTACCTCAATGTATCTAAATAACTTTTTAACTCATCCAGACACTTATTCAAGCAATAATCTAGACCCACCCAAAGGGAGTACCTCTAAACCTAATGTTGGTGTTCCTTTTTCTTCTAATAAAACTAGATATAATATAATTGAAGATATGAATAAGATAAAATATAACATCACATTTCATGAATTGACACACTGCAAAATAAAATGACTTCTTACTAGAATCATTGTCAAAGAAATCTAACAAACCACCCAGGGTTGACAATGCTAATATAGTTGTACACAAGGTTAAAGTAGAATCTTCTCCTTTCCTACTCACTATCAGGATGTTTGGTAAGAATATACATAATTGTCTATTAGATTCTAGTGCATCCACCAATATCATGCCAAAATATAATTACAAATAGCTTGGCTTGACACCTATTAAGTTTGATAGGGTTATTACTCAGTTAGACAAATCTAGAGTCAAGGTAATTGGGGAGTTATTAAATGTTCACATGTAATTATCCTCTGAGCCTAGAGTTCAACAATTTATTGATATACAATTTATTAAAATTCTTGAAGTGTATGGGATATTGTTAGTTAGGGAATGGAACAAAGCTTTAAATGGCTAAATGTCCATAGATTATTCACATTTATGGCTACCTTGGAAGGGAGTTTCAAATTAGATCAGGGTTGAGAGAGAGCCAAGGACAAAGCACATGATCACTGAGTATAATGCTGTGAATGAAAGGGTTAACATTATTGACTCAAAATTAGGGGTTTTCACTTTAGAGGTTGTAAAGGTATGTGATCCTAATAATACTCCTATTATTATTTGGCTATGGAAGTTACATTTTAATGGTGCTAGGTGTAAGGATGGATTTTGGGTTGGTGTTATCCCAACTGGTTTAACTAGTAAGGAATACTATGCTTCATATAGACTTCAATTTACATGCACTAACAACCTTGTTGAATATGAGGCCCTTATCTTAGGTTTGTAATTTTCTATGAAGAATAAGGTCAAATAACCACTAGTTTATGGTGACTCTAAGCTAGTAGTCAACCAAGTGAGAAGCAAATATCAATGCAAGCTCTCATACCTTAAGAGGTATAAGTTTAGGGTCTAAGATCTCATTGAGTCTTTTGAAGCCTTTAACTTTATCTCCATCCCTAGATAAGAGAACCAAGCTACTGATGAGTTGGCATCTACTGCAACCATCCTCATACCTAACCAATACTAACCCAACTTTAGCATTGCACTGATACCTTATCCTTTAGTCCCTAGTAATGTGAATCATTTTCAAGTCTTTAATGATGATTAATAGATATTAGATTTCATAACTAATTCTAGAGCATTTGAGGCTCATATCATTGATGAGACTAATGAAAATGCATTTGAAAAGGACAAGTTTGATGGTAAGGTCATTCAGTTGAATGATAATAAAATCTCCAAAGGCATGATTGCCTTGGAGAGGTTATTTGATCAAGATAAGTTGGCTAAGGTTTCTAAGATTCCCAAGGTAAGTGGGAAGGACTACAATGTAATGGATCTTGGCCACTAAGATAAACCACATCTAGTTAACATAGGGAAATCTTGCACCAACATTAAGAATAAGAAGGCCAAACTATTTCTAAATAAGTATAAAGATGTCATAGCTTGGTCCTATGATGACTTCAAGATATTTGATCTGAGAGTCATCAACCATACTATACCTCTTAAAGAAAGTTGTAAAACCTTTAGGAAAAATTAAAGGGATGTGAACCCTATCCTTGAACCTATGATATTCAAAGAGGTCAAGAGATTACTAGATGCTAGAACTGTGTTTCCCATTATGCATTCTACTTGGGTGACCAATTTGGTGCTAGTCAGGAAGAAGAATGGTTATATTAGACAATGCATTGAATTTATAAATTTAAAAAAAGCATATAAAAAGGATAACTATCTTCTTCCCTCTCTAGACCAGGTAATTCAAGTCATTTTAGGTTCAACTATGATGTATTTTTTGGATGGCTTTCTAGGATACAACCTAGTGTTAGTGATAGAGAAGATATGATGAAAATAACTTTCACAGCCAAATGGGGAACCTTTAATTACAAAATAATGCTTTTTGGGTTAATAAATGTAGGGGATAATTTTCAAAGGGCCATGGACCATGCCTTCTACGGTCTTATTGGTAATTGTTTCATTATATATGAATGATCTATAATTTTTTTCTAAAAATAGGGAAGATCACTTTATGCACTTACAACAAGTATTTGAGAGATGTAGAAGGTATGGAATCTCTCTCAACACTAATAAAAGTATATTTTGTATTACTGAAGGTAAAGTTTTGGGTCAAATCATAACTAAGGATGGGATCTTTATAGATCCTAAAAGAGAGGAAGCAATATCTATGATAGAGCTTCCAAATAGTAGAAAAGAGATAAAGTCATTTTTTGGTAAGATAAAATTTGTAGGAAAGTGCATTTTTGGTTTTGTTGAGATTGTTAAAGAAGGATGCCAAGGTCACATGGAATGAGGAATCTAAGAAGGCATTCAATGATATCAAGGAAGCCATTAGAAAATCTCTAGTCCTAATAAGTCTTGACTTTTCAAGGGACTTCTATCTCTACTCTTTTACATTTGACCATACTAAGGCTACAATTTTAACTCAAAATATTGATGGGTGTGATAACCCAATAGCTTTTATGAGTACTAACTTTAAGAATGTTGAGTTAAACTATTCATTTATTGATAAGTAAGCATATGCATTAGTTAAGCTAGTAACAAAATTTAGGCAATATATTCTTAGAAATAAGGTGCATGTTATTCTACTTGACCCTACCATAAAGCTTATGTTGAGCTAGAATGAGCTTGGAGAATGCAGAGGTAAATGGATATTATTTTTGTAGGAATATGACATAGAAATGAAGATGGAAAAATTGGTAAGGTGCCAATGTCTGATCCAGATGATTAATAACACTAGCCCTAGACTAAGTATTATGTAAGTTGATCAACAAAAATTTCAAGCTATTGAGTGGTACGATTCCATCATACATTTACTAATTAATGGTACTTATCTTATAGGACTAACTAGGGAGTAAAATAAGGCACTAAAGTTGAAGGTATCCCATTATCTGATCAAAGATGAGGTCTTATATAGAATAAAATTTGAGGGGGTCTGCATAAGATGTGTCTCATAATAAGAAGCTAGCCAAATCATGAGCACTTTCCATGAAAAGCTAGGTACTGGATACCCATCTAGGAGGACAAAAACCCATAAGATCCTTAGAGCTAGCTACTATTAGCCAAATATTTTCAAGGATGCTCATAAGAGTGTGAGGGAGTGCCACTCACGACAATTATTTAGCACAAAGGAACCCAAGGTAGCTATACCTCTACAACTAATCATGGCTGATTAACCCTTTGCTCAATGGGGGTTGGAATTTATAGGGGTGATCAACCCCAATTCAACTAAAGGTCACAAGTATGTCATAACTATCATAGATTATTTCATGAGGTGGATTGAGTCTATAGCCAATAAACAATGTAGGATTGAAAAAGTGATTAGTTTCTTGGATGAGAACATCTGTACTAAATTTGGAACTCTAGTCTCTCTGGTGTGTGACAATGGATCTACATTTATATCCATAGAGATGACTAAATGGGATTATGATAATGGTATTTATCTTAAGTTTTCATCCAACCATTATACTTAAGGAAATGGACTCTCTGAGTCTACAAACAAGAACTTGATGAAGGCAATCAAGAAGTTTTACTATAGATAAGCCTAGGACTTGGCACAAGATTCTTAAATATGCACTATGGATTGATAGGATAAGGATCAAGAAAGCCTTAAAGGCATCACCATTTTTATTGGTGTATGGTCAAGAGACTATCTTTTCTATCACTCTCAAGTTACCAATGTACAAATTCATGCAAGAGCATATGGAAGAAGGCCAAGAGCTTGTAAATTTAAGATTTCTAGATATCATCCATATGAAAGATGCATGGGAGGAAGCCTTTACCAATGTAAATAGGTAGTAGACCATGGTAAAGAGATGGTTTGACAAAGGTCAAAGGTAAAGGTATTCAAAAAAAGAGACTTGGCCCTCCTTTGGGATAAAGCTTCTAAACCAAAGAGTAAGTATGGAAAATTCACACCCCTATGGATTGGTCCTTATCAAATAATAGAGACAATTGGGAATAATAACTTCAAGTCAAGAGATATTCAAGGATCATAATTCACAGTACCCACTAATGGGCAATATCTCAAACATTACTTTGTCGCTACTCCACCAGAGATTTTCATGGAATAAGCTTTGTAAGATGGTTAGATTCAATGTAGGTAGGCTAGTTAGTTTCTTTTAGTTATTTCCTTCCTATCCCTTATTTATATATAAGCATGTGTATATTTGTTTATTTCTCATTTGCTTCCTATTTTGATACTTTTTGTTGTGTGTTTATTTCTTGTTTCTTGGTTCCTTGTTTCCAATAAGTCCCTTTGGAAAATCTTGAGCTCAAAGTTTATTTAGTTTTCTTGAAATCCTAAATATTAGGAATGTGGGTATGAACTTAATACATATGTTGACCATGGTTCTGAAAGACTAGCCTAATGTTGTAATTTGAAGAAATTGGTAAAGACTAATTGAAGAAACCAACTATTCCATGAGAACTTAGACATTGTCTTGACCGCAAATTGGTTTTAAGAAGATTTGCACTTATAGGGTGAAAACTTAATCTATTAAAGTACAGTCATACTTGCACTTAATAAATATCATTTCTTGAGACAATGGTTATATCCATAGGTGATTTTATAAGGATCAAACAATTGAGAAAATCATTAAACCTATTTAATTTTTTTCCCAACATTGATAAAAGCATAAAAAATCTATAAAAATACAAAAAAATAATAAGAGTTTAATGTAGAATTAAAAACATTCAAGAATAAGTGATTCTGGTAATCTCCATTAGGGCTATGGATGCTTGGCTAGTAGTGGAGCAAGGCAATGAGTGGAGACAAAGGCATCTCTTTCGACACTAAAGATGCCTAGCTGGTAGAAAAGTAATGCCCAAGCCTTCCTTGAGCTATAAGCATGGTTATTAATGGATATCTAAACATGATCCAAGTCAATCTTAATAGTTGAAGATATGAAACCTGGAAGTTATCTCTTCAATCCCATGGAAAACAATAAGTGGAATAAAATCATACACACAACATAGCTATGTCTTGATGTTTAGCCTTAACTCTTCAAGTGCAAGGTTTGTTTCAACCATAAACTATTTTGGATAATGACATTGATCAAGTGGAGTGGAGACTTAGTTATTTGTTTAAATCAAAGTCTATAAGTTTTAACATATTGCTAGGTTTCTCCTAGAAGTCACCATTTTGTTGAGGTCAACATACTCCCATTTTTGAAAATTGGGTCCCTTGAGAAACCCTAAATATTAACATTGAAAAAAAGACATGTTTGAATCATTGGTAGAATTTGAAGATCATCCACTAGGTTCACTAGATTATGGTTTTACTTTGAGTTTGCCTAATATTGCTAATGATTGATCTTCATGTCTCAAAGTTGTAGGTTTGAGGGAGTAATTGATAATGGATTCATGTTCTAAAACCCTAACATAAACCATTAGTTCAAATTCAAATTTGATGGGAACATTTTAAATATATATTTTTGACTTAAGCATAATTTTTAAGGCTTGGTCATGTTTTTTTTACATGACCAAACCTTAGCTTAAAAATTATGCCTAGTCCACTTTTATTTTCCCCTTTGTTCCTTTTTATTTATAACCATGGTCTAAATTTATGTTAGCAGGGTCCTTTTATTTTCTAGCATGGTCCCCTTTATTATTACTTATCCTAAAAGTCTTAATTATAAGGCCCCAATTCATGTTTATTAACATGAATGAGACTTTAGGTTTAACCCTTTAACCTAAGTCTTCATCCTAAGTTTTAACTTAATTATCATGCATATTGTAGGATTCGATGATCCATGCCCCATCATGCTTCTTGATCTAAGGAGTAAGGAAAATCTTGATAAATTGAGCATTTAGTCCTTTGAAATAATCATGTTCAAGGGCCCATATCACAATCAACAACTCATGCTTCATCATGGATTAAAGATCAGATAGAGTAAAGACACCATTAAAAAGTGAAAGCCTTGGGAGGCTCATGAAGTTACCATGTGTCACTCCTGCATTTGAAGATTAAAAACAAATGATACCACTTATTAAATAAAACTAATGGTGTGTGATTACTTAGATCATGATTAGATGGCTTTTTCTTCATCATGATTTTTTAATCAGATAGAATAAATTGTGTTTGAAATCTAAGGAAGCCCCATAGAATTGCCATGTCACACTCTTGTATGGGGACACAGGACTTTGATGAGATTAAATTTGATGTTTGTGTGACCATTGTTTGACATTTATGAGATGTATTTGACGTCTACATGACCATCACTTTTAAGCCCAACAAAACTAAAAACTTCATGAACTTAAATTTGACATTCATATGACCATCATTTGATGTTCGTGAGGCCATCAAATTTAAGCTAATGGATTATCTTTCTCAAGATCAAGATATACTCTAAAATGCTATTTAAAAGCTCATGATTTGCATTTCAGACTAATGGAACCCCTTAGAGGATGATCAAATGCTTGAGATATTTGAATTTCAAATATTGAAATGATCTAATAGTCTAAATATATGTAGGAATAAAGTTAGTCTAAGTCTATATCCTAGGGTCCCCATTACATTTGTTTTAATGCCATGAACCTTAGGCTAGAGTCTTATACTAAGTATTATTTTAAAAGGGTCTTTGTGACATAAAACTTATCCCAAATGCTTTTAACCAAATATTTTGTTATATTTTTTAATACTATAAAACCCTATGTAAAAATCTAGCATTTTGTTTCTTATATCACTTTGACCTGTTTGGGCATGTTCTAAAAGCTTAACATAAGTATTTTATTCCAAAGTATGTATTTTGTTTATTAAATAAAATGTAAACCTTTGCTTAGAATATTTAGCTTGGTCCTTTTTTTATAGAAATCCTTTAAAACTTAGAATAAAATACTTTAACCTAAGTCTGTTCATGTTTATTAATATGAAATAGACTTAGGTAAAAGCATTTTACCCTAACTTATTTTATAGCTATGCAATGACTAAAGTTTATGCATCTTACAAGATCTGATGGCTCATGTTTCATTACATTGGATGATTTAATGGCACAAAATCACCAATGACTTTTCAATAGAGCTCTGATAGCCCATAGGCTTGACATGTGGTGAACACATGTCCAATATGTGATTGACAAAGGTGTCAAAGCTCATAAATCCCATAGTGGTGCCAAGTGGCATAACCATAGTGTTTGGTAACAAAAAGGACCAATGACAAGTGAGGGCCTAGATCATAATCAATGGCCTACACTGATATGAGAATCTTGATCCAATGGTGCAAAAAAAAGGGCATTTTAAAATGCCAATGGCTAGTACTTCAAAGGAATTTATGGAAAATTCCATAAAAGGTCCCAGATTGATGCCACATAAGTGCCATATAAGAAAAAAATGACAAAAGAAGAGATCTTGTATACCTAATAATGCAAACATATAAAGGAAAGTGTCTAAATAAAATCTAAAGCATGTATGAGCCGAACTCTAAATGTGCTACCACCATTAAAGCTTTAAAGCCATAAACCTTGCATAAAAGAGACCCTACATGAAATCAATTGATTATAATGAGTTTGAAAGAAGATTAATTATGATTCAAGCACAAAAGAGTTAGAACAGAGATCAATTACAATCTAGTTGTGAATATTTTGTGAGTACAAAAGCCATGGAATCTCAAAGACAATAATTAAGAGATGAGATAGAGTTGTATCTATCTAAAAACAATGAAGGATGAGTTTTTAAGGATATTGAACTAAACACTACAACCTTGAACAATGGCAACAAGAATAGGTCTAAGCTCTTCTAGACCATAGAGGAGATGCAAACCATTACTAAGGAAGAGAAAAGGATTACCACTATTAACAAGAAGTACTCATGCTACCACCAAACCATAGGTACTCCACTATATTGATGTACTTGTTCCCATTTTTGTAGACTATAGAATTGAACATGATTAGATTATTCATGAGGGAATCTCTAGGAGAGTGGCATATATTTCCCCATTAGCATTTGAGAGGTACTATAAGATCCCCAAACACCATGTGGACCTACCCATAATCAAGGAATGGACTAGTAAGAATGACCTAGATACCATCCTTAGACCATGGTTGCTCTAAAGGAACCATGTATTCTAGGACTTTAAGGGAAGAATCCCAATTGTCTAGTTTAGATAAGGAATTAGGGTACTCATGACCCTATTAAATAGAATATTTGGATCTCATACAACCACATATGTCAATAAAATCTAGGTGTCTTATGTTTACTTGATGGTAGAAAAGGGGCTTACTCCTCTAATTGGGGATATGATTAGCACCATCTAGGATGCCAATTTGTAGCCATAAAAAAGAAGACAAGCAAATAGTTCTTCATGATGTCTTATTTTATAGATGCCTTTCTAGCTTATACTAATATACCCAACATCAAAATTTTTTCTCCTAAGGACAAAATCACTATCTCCCATCACTATTCTAAGCTACACATCTTCAAGTATAGACACCACATGTAATTCATTTGTGACTATGTCTATCCTACTTTGGTAGAACCCATTATAGGGTTTCCTACACCCAAGGTTAGCCTTTTGATTAAGAAATATGTGGAGCTAATGGGAGAGATCTATTTCTACCTAGATTACACTATAATTAGAATTGACAGAATTCTAACCCAACCATACAAGTTTCCTATCTATGTTCCTTACAAGTTAGCAGAGAAAAAAATTACATCTCAACACCTTCATGGTGTTGATGGAGTATACAAGGAGAGAAGGAAAATTCTCCTCCATCCCTTTCCTTTGATAATTGGAAGAATAGTTTTATAGGATTGGAAGTAGGTGGACACCATGTCTAAGTACAAATATTTCTTTGTGTTTCAATTAGATGACCTCAGGCATTGGGATCCCAATGATGTAGTGGGCAAGCATTTGAAGAGCAAATAGCTACCCAAGATAGTCTATGAGCATCAACTTGGTACTTATAACACTCTACACATAAAGGCAAATAATTTTTAAGAATTACTAGCTAGATTCAAGAAACACAACTTCAAACTTGTACACATATTTCTTAGTGATGAAAAACCACTAAGAGATATATGGTATATGCATCCTCTCTAGTACTATTTGCTACCTGGACCTTCTAGGCCACTTCAAGAGCTACCTCAACTAGAAGTTCCATAACCCTCAAAAAAATATATATATAAGGCACGGGTAAGGATAAGTTGGAGGAGAGATCTAGTGAGGGACCTTCATCCTTAGCTCTCCTTAAAAGACCAACATCCCTTATTGAAAACTTGAACATGATTGCCTTGGAACCAAATGAAATAGTGGAAGATGCCCTAAAAGTTCTCACTAAATCATATGGTTTTAAAGGAGAAGAAGAGTAGGCTGAAGAACCATAAGCTCAAACAAAGGAGGCTGAGCAAGAAGATAAAGGAAAGGAAGTTACCCTAGATCTAGTCCAAGTGGCACAACCAAGGAAGAGGAAATTAGAATTGGCAATTGTCCCTACTGGACAATAATGGCCAAAGTTGACCCTCACTCATCCCACAAGTAATATCAACTTGTTCAATGAGGAGTACCCCATTCATGGACCAATCATCCCTAATTGGTTTATTTATGGAAATATGTAGAAGATCCCTTCCTTGTCTGACTCATGGGCTTTGACCCAATTTATTAGTGTGGATGTGCATGAGGACATTAAGCCATGGATAAGGGTCTTGATGAAAGAGAAAGATGAGAGAATAATAGTGACCACTATAGGATCAAATGATAATAAGATGGATGCTCTAGGAGCATCAAGTAACACAAAGATAGAGGTTTTAAAACCTTCAAAGTATACTGAGTCATCTACTATAGTGTATTTCAATCCAGAGATAGCTATATTAGAGAGAGTAATAATAAGAAAATCCATGATGGGAATAGAAGAGTTCACTTTCCAAAAGGTTAAGCCTTTTACAGGTCTAACTCTAGTTAAAGGATAACAACCTAGTGAACTGCCCATCCATGAAGAGGATGTAGAAAGCCTAGCTGAGGCTCATTCAACTCAGGTAAGAGCTAGAATCAGAGGGATGAAGCAAAGGATATCCAACTTGGAAAAAGAGAATGAAGTCTTGAAGATATAGGCCATCTTATTAGTGTAAGGGGTAATGATCAACATGATTGAAGACTCCTTTGACATGTTTGAGGATTTAAAATCAATTAAGCTAAGGTAGGGTGAATTGGCACAATAAAACATAGTGGTTAAGGGTCTAATAACCCAATTGAAAGCCTCAATGGATCAAATAACATGGCTAATCAACATCATATTTGGAAATTAGATCCCTAGATTCAAATCAATCATCTTGGGCCATTTGAATGCCATTATTAGGATTGTTGTTGAGAAAATCTAAGGTTTAACTACATGGTCATAGGACTTGGAGAGGCTTCTCATGGATAATGAGGAAATGGTAAGGAGAATTGAGAAACTCCTCAGAATAATGCTTAAACACCTTAGACAACCCACTATCTTAGGCATCATCAAAGATGATGAATTCAAGCATAGGGATACTTTGGTAGTCTAGGAAATTAAGAATAAAAGTCAAGGACATTTAGGAGTAGACAACAATAGAATCCTTGATATGATCCTCAATGTTGGAGAAAGGGTGATTGAGGCCCAAAAAATCAAAGAGGCCATGATTAGAAATGATAGAGACTTATAGGCTTTAGCTGATGGTGAAGAAGAGTGTCTTTTAAGACCACCTATGGGTTTGGTGCTAGTCAAAGTACAACATCAAAGGGATATGGAGCTTATGCAATAGCTAGTGGGTTCTAAAGGCACAAGTTCCACTAACTAGTCCATATTCTATTTTGTGAAAACTTTATAACATTTTGAAAATATAATATTCTTTTGTAAGGCATATGCTAGTTTGTTAGCATATTCCCTCTAAGTCAGTTTAGTGTAGACAAATAAATGTATTCTAGAATGTTGTAGAAAAAGGATAACTATCCTTACCTTTTGTACAATTGATTGGTATACTACCTTATCTTTCTATAAAAGGCAGTATTACCATCTTATAAGGGACAGAATATTGAGCAAATTTGTATACTTTGAGCAATTAATATAGTCAAGGAATTCTCAAAAGATTGTCCAAATTTGATGTGTCAATTGTTAATATAGATTTTATCTCAATTGTTGGTTCTAAATATTGAATTTGAATAGTTTATTTGAATTTTGAATATGCATCTGTGATATAGGGTTTCTAATTTGTGCTTGTCCTAAATTAGTTGAAATATATTGAATTTACTTTGTTTCATTTATTATGCGTTCAAATGTGCTAATGCTATTTGGACTTGGTAACAAACCTTTAAAGTAAAATCCATCTCTTTTGTGATTTCATATTATCCTTAGAAATTTGACTTGTATTGGTGATATATGAGCTTATGCTATTTTGCATCATATACTAGTTAAATGTAGGTTCAATTATAATTAAAACTTTGTCATGATATTTGAGTTAAGAATCAACAATCATACATTTTCTTCTTACCTTACCCTTTCCTTTTTCTTTTTTTTTTAACTTGATCACCTTAGTTTATATTTCATTATAAATATCCAATTATATTAGTTTGTAGCTTAAGCTTTGATCATAATACACTCAGATTAACATAAATACTTCATAATTCATAAACATTGGACCATGATGGCTCCCAACCATCAATTATTATAAATTTTGTGAACATTCATACATTACTCTATTGTTATTTCACCATAGGGGACATAAGTTACCAATACCTACTACTCATGTTTAAAATTTTTAGACTTCTAAAATGAGAAGTGTTATTTGAACACTAAGAACCCCTATGGTGCATTTAGAGACATAAATAAGTACCTTGTTTCATAATCTTCCAAGCCTTGACTAAAAAAGTCTATTGGCTACACTAAGGCCTCATGGTTCTACTGCATAAGGATGCCTAAAATGGTGTCAATGTTAGTATAAGTGTACTTAATGAATTCCTTTGAGAAATATAGGCTCATGAGCACTAGCCATGGCTTTCTTAATTTTTTTGAAACTCCTTACTCCTTTATTGGACTAGCTGAAGCTCTGATTATTATTTATCATGGCTATAAGTGGCTTAGCTAAAGTGGCAAAATTGGAGATGTATCTTCTGATAAATTTGCTGTCCCCTAAGAAAATTTATAAAGCTCTCTTATTTAGGATCTATACTTTAATCATGATTTGAAACTATATGTCCAAGAAGTTTACCTTCATGAACTGAGAAGACACACTTTTTGGGATTTAGGGATACCCCAAATTTTCTACACCTTTCAAACACTTTCTCAAGGTGAACTATGTGCTCACTTGAATTATTTGAAAACATTGTGTTATCATCCAAATAGACGAGCATAGACTAGTTAAGAAGGCCCTGGAATGCCATATCCATGGCTCTCTAAATTTTTTCTCTAGCATTGGATAAACCAAAGGGCATCTTTCTATATGCAAATGTCCCCCATTTTGTGGTGAAGGCTATCTTGAATTGGTCTTCTTACTTGACCAAAATTTGGTTGTAACCCCTATAGCAATTCAACAAAGAGAACCTTTCTGAACCTGAAACCAATTATAAAATATATTCGATAGATGAAAGTGGATAGTGGTTTTTAAGGAAAGCCTTATTCAAGTCATAGAAGTCAACACA
Organism: Torreya grandis; assembly: GCA_037957365.1. NCBI lineage: Eukaryota > Viridiplantae > Streptophyta > Pinopsida > Cupressales > Taxaceae > Torreya > Torreya grandis. Next base: position 224,965 of record JARHVA010001335.1, on the reverse strand, counting down.
CAGTCTAATTTCACCATTATTTTTTCATATTGGGACAAGGTTTGCCATCCAAGTTGAGTGCTTGATTGGAAATATAATTTCTTAGTTAATGAGATTAAGAAGATCAGATCCCATCAAAGGCTCAAGCTTAGGATTAATAGGCCTTTGTATTTGTCTTACTAGCTTAGTTTCATCTTCTATCTTAATGGTGTGTTGAGCTACACTTGGGTCAAATCCAATGAGATCACTATATTTACATGAAAATACATCAAAAAAACTTGCACATAACTCAATAAAATATTCCTCCTAAATAAGTGCATACCTTACCCAAATTTAGGTTCTTACCAGGTGTAAGTTCCATATTGGCATAGTGTTCTTCTTTTGTTGAAAAAGATGAATTTTCTTTCTTCAGATCATCATCACCACTAAAAATGTTTTCAATTGTGAAAAATCCCTTTGGTAACTTATTTATTTTTAGTTTCACAATTTGATCACCATACTGTTGTAGTTTCACAATCTGATCACCATACTACTGAAAGTAGTTTGATTGATTTCTTGAGGAAAAGTCAACTTCCTCTTGCAAGAATCTGATAATCTGATTGTCATCTTCAAAAACTTTCCAATTATCATTTTTATATAGAATATAAGGCCTTAAAACCACCTTAATGTGTGATTGGACCTTTTCACTTCTTACATTAGTTGGGATACTAAATTGTGCCCCAATGGTAGCCAACCTATTTACATGTTTGTTCTTATCTCTTGGTATTGCCTAAATGTTGAAGGCCTAAAACTCTTCAAGTACATCCCATAGCCTATGATTATAATATTTAAACAATGGGTTATTGTATATATTAAGGCTTTTCACTTGGTAAACTACAAGTTCACTATCACTAAAGACTTGTAAGGTGTTGACTTTCATCTTCCTAGCCCATTATAAACCATGAACTAATGCCTCATATTCTGTAACATTATTTGAACAACCATATTTAAACTTAATTTATGATAATTAAATTTGATTTTCTAGATAATCAACATCATCCCATCCCTGGTACCATGCTTATTCCCTGACCCATCAAAGTATAAATGCCAAAGATCATCATTAAACTCATCATCCTTCATCAAGGTTGGGATTGGTGCATATTTATCATGTAATCAATAAAACCTCAGTCCTTATTATTTAATTGGCTTATAAGGATCATTTAATGTGAGATAGAGGCCCACTCATTGAGAAAAAATATAGAATCCCATCTAAATGTGATTCAATTTCCTCTACACTATCTTCTATCACCTCATTTAAGATGAGGCAATTGGTGTTCACAACACTTGGCATATATGGTTCTAAATGGAACCATGCAATAGGTTGAGAATGTATGGTTACCTTGGTACCATACCTGATACTAAAAATTTAATATGTCCAATCAGCTGATAAGTATCCTCTAATCTTTGAGGTAAAATTCCTTGACAGACACATGGCAAAGTAGGGAGGTGAGTCCACCACAATTACATCCTACTGAATGGTAACAATGATACAAACATGTAGTGTCAATATTATATCTTTGATGATGTCTACTATTTTTTTTGGTGAACCGTTTAGTTTAAATACACCTTTAGTATTTGGTTTATAGACAAGACTGAGCTTGTCTATAATTCACTTAGGCATGATAGTGCTACTGGTTCCACTATCCACCATACACTTATGAACTAAACAATCACCAACTATCAAAGAGAGGTAAAATGGAGGAGTTTTACCTAACCTCACCTCAAATTTATCTCATTTACAATTTTTTGTACCTATTATACTTGATGCTTTGATGGTTGGTATGAATTAGTTAGGATAATACCTTATTTCTCAACTAGTTCTAGGGACACCTTGAGATTTGTAATCTCTTGGATGAGCATATAGTTTTATCTTAGAATAGTAAGGGAATCCTACATAATAGTGCTAACATTTGATTTCTTCATCTGATCCACTATATTGAATGAATCCCCACTAAGCTTTGGATGTACCTTTTAAACCAATAGTTATTCATAGATTAGAGGTATTTGAGGGACCTTTCTAGCCTCTACATTCTAATTTTTTTGTGTTGTAGGGATAGAAAGTTGATATTTTGTAATTTTGGAAACAAGATTAGGAGTAATTGAAGCATTAGTCAGATCTTGAGCCTAATGAGTGGTCTTAATTTAACTCTAGTTACAACTATAACTTAACCACTTGAACTGCTAGTCTCACCACCATGATTGAAAGCAACATAATAATCCATTTGCCAATTTACATTAATGGAATTAGGCTATATTTGAACTTGTTGAGCCTCTCCTTGGGGTACCAAAATTTTATCTTGATATTGACCTCCTTAAAGAGAAAACTCTACCTGTGTCATTTGTGGCATAATAATGTTCTGTGATACAAAGACCTGGTTTTGAGTATCATTGGGATTAAATGGCTACCAACATGAATCTTGCATCAAGTTGTTTTGAGGTGTGGGAATAATAGCTCTTGAAGTTTTTGGTACATTAGGGTCAGGAGATGCATATGTTTTAGCTTGGGTTATGGCTCTTTATGATTGGTAAGGTGGTTTATTTTCTATAAAACCTTGATAAAGAGGCCTTTGATCTCTGGAAGGCTAATAAGAGGTCTAATTTTTTTGTTGATAAGGCCTACCCTAGTATTGATGTATTTTGGGTTGAACTATTTCATTCCTAAAATATTGCAACAAACTTTTCAAATCTATAATCTCTTTAGCTTGATGAAAAGGGGCTACAACTTAGGCTTTAGGAGATGGGATGAGAACTGAAGATGGGATTTGAGGAACTTGAGGGGTTGGGATAGATTAAAACTTTGGTAATATAGGGATTGGGGGCTCTAGAGAAAGCTTACCATCTTGTATCAAACTATTTTTTGCTCTTATGGAAACCTCTTAAGCATTTGATAAGGTATTGCCACCCATTGACTATATCATCACACTAATATCAAAATTAAGGGCTTTCAAATAGTACAAGAAGGTATATTTTAGGGATGGTATAATCACTACAAGAATTATAGTCCATGTATTTTGGAATTTGAGGTTAAAATTGGACATGAACTCATGGGGAGCTCTCTGAATGGTATTCAACTACTCAACTAATGATAGATGATTAGATTTATCTTCAAACTACCTGACTAAGGCTAAACCTAACTCATCCTAGTTAGTAATGTAATTCAAAGGAAAATTTATATACCACTGTAATTCTTTTCCTTTGAAGGAAGTAACAAGCAATCTGATAGCCATATTATCTTGAACAACATTGTGAATGGAGCAAAGGTTGGAAACATCCTGTATGTGCTTAATAGTAGTTTTTTGATGTTCTCCTGATAAGAATGGGATACTCTTAAGGGTAGACATAGGAATGTCATAAAAATGGGTCAAATTTAGTGGATTACCTCTATTGAATGGGATGAATACTTGATTCCTGATAGCCATTTGGGTAGTGGGGATTACACTTATTAAGATAATAAGATGACCAAGAGATGAATATTGATTTTGGGGATAGGGTATTATCCTATTAAATCTTGATTTATTGTATGAAATAGAAGGCAAATCAATAAATTCAAGGGGAATACCTTTACTAGCTGACCTTGTAGTAACCTTTGGCATGAGAATGATGTTTGGATAGTGCTATAAATTCTGTAACTTTAAATATATTTAGCTCATGATGATTATGGATCTCATTTTATACTATATATTATTATCCTTAGATCCAAATTTCATTTCTTCAAGGAGAATGGGTCCCATAAGGTGTGCCAAAACTGTTGGCAATCTAGGTTGCACCCTAGCTAAGAAGGAGAGTGTTCAGGTCCTCTTTCTCAAAACTAATCCAACATGGGATTGAAACAAGGCTATGGGTCACCTAAATTTGGGTTATAACTCTAGAGAAGGCCATCTTACTTTTGGATCTATCACCTAATTTAGACATAAACTAGCCTCTTACTAGGAAAAGGGAGAGAGATTGATAATAATCTATGAAAGCATGTAAAAATGAGGTGATGTAACAAAAGTTTTGATCCTTATACTTTAAAAAGACACATGATAGGATGAATTAAATATTAATAAACATCACTTCATTCACTTTTTGATCAGATTATACATAAGTATTTCACACAAAGGCATTGACTAGTTATTGACTTGGCATGGGAGGGTAGTTGTCCACTTCCACACTGACCAACATACTATATGTGAACTTATAATGACCTATGAGAGATACCATATATATTTGAGGAACTTGAGGGGGTGGGATAGATTAAAAATTTGGTAATATAGGGATTGGGGGCCCTAGAGAAAGATTACCATCTTGTATCAAACTATTTTTTGCTCTTATGGCAACATCTTAAGCATTTGATAAGGTATTGCCACCCATTGACTATATCATCACACTGATATCAAAATTAAGGGCTTTCAAATAGTAAAAGAAGGTATATTTTAGGGATGGTCTAATCACTACAAGAATTATAGTCCATGTATTTTAGAAATTGAGGTTAAAATTGGACATGAACTCATGGGGAGCTCTCTGAATGGTATTCAACTACTCAACTAATGATAGATGATTAGATTTATCTTCAAACTACCTGACTAAGGCTAAACCTTACTCATCCTAGTTAGTAATGTAATTCAAAGGAAAATTTATATACCACTGTAATTCTTTTCCTTTGAAGGAAGTAGCAAGCAATTTGATAGCCATATTATCTTGAACAACATTGTGAATGAAGCAAAGGTTGGAAACATCCTGTATGTGCTTAATAGTAGTTTTTTGATGTTCTCCTGAGAAGAATGGGATACTCTTAAGGGTAGACATAGGAATGTCATAAAAATGGGCCAAATTTAGTGGATTACCTCTATTGAATGGGATGAATACTTGATTCCTGATAGCCATTTGGGTAGTGGGGATTACACTTATTAAGATAATAAGATGACCAAGAGATGAATATTGATTTTGGGGATAAGGTATTATCCTATTAAATCTTGATTTATTGTATGAAATAGAAGGCAAATTAGTAAATTCAAGGGGAATACCTTTACTAGCTGACCTTGTAGTAACCTTTGGCATGAGAATGCTATTTGGATAGTGCTATGAATTTTGTAAATTTAAATATCTTTAGCTCATGATGATTATGGATCTAATTTTATACTATATATTATTATCCTTAGATCCAAATTTCATTTCTTCAAAGAGAATGGGTCCCATAAGGTGTGCCAAAACTGTTGGCAATCTAGGTTGCACCCTAGCTAAGAAGGAGAGTGTTCAGGTCCTCTTTCTCAAAAATAATCCAACATGGGATTGAAACAAGGCTATGGGTCACCTAAATTTGGGTTATAACTCTAGAGAAGGCCATCTTACTTTTGGATCTATCACCTAAACTAGACATAAACTAGCCTCTTACTAGGAAAAGGGAGAGAGATTGATAATAATCTATGAAAGCATGTAAAAATGAGGTGATGTACCAAAAGTTTTGATCCTTATACTTTAAAAAGACACACGATAGGATGAATTAAATATTAATAAACATCACTTCATTCACTCTTTGATCAGATTCTACATAAGTATTTCACACAAAGGCATTGACTAGCTATTGACTTGGCATGGGAGGGTAGTTGTCCACTTCCACACTGACCAACATACTATATGTGAACTTATAATGACCTATGAGAGATACCATATATATTTGAGGAACTTGAGGGGGTGGGATAGATTAGAACTTTGGTAATATAGGGATTGGGGGTCCTAGAGAAAGCTTACCATCTTATATCAAACTATTTTTTGCTCTTATGGCAACCTCTTAATTATTTGATAAGGTATTGCCACCCATTGACTATATCATCACACTGATATCAAAATTAAGGGATTTCAAATTGTACAAGAAGGTATATTTTAGGGATGGTCTAATCACTACAAGAGTTATAGTCCATGTATTTTGGAAATTGAGGTTAAAATTGGACATGAACTCATGGGGAGCTTTTTGAATGGTATTCAACTACTATAGTCCATGTATAATGACCTATGAGAGATACCAAAACACTTCATAAAGGTGAGAAAACTTAGATAGAGGCAAGGAAAACATACATTCACTTAACCACTTCTATGAATTTATAAGACACACTTCAACTCAGCTTGTAAAATGGAGGAATTAAATCTTTTATTATATGAAATAGGTGTTACAATACAAATCTTAGTAGAATATAATCATGAAAAAGAGAGGGATCCTTTTCAAGGCTTAGAAACCTATATTTATAACAGAAAGGGATGAGAGAGATGGGGATCATGCTTAGAAGGATGGAGAAGGGAGCATAATGACCAAGTTTTCTAATTATCCAATATTGATGCCATTAGGATAGATCATAATTCATAAAATTACTTTTGAAATCTAGCCATAACAATCATATCAGTCACTTTCAATCTATTTTTGGCCTATATTGATGCTCTTTATGGTTACAATGGTAGGATCAAGTCATTTGAAAATTAAAATTTGGCATTAAAGTAAGTACAATAATTGGATGAATATGTTAAGATCTTATTATGGTGTGGATTACTCCTTAATATTTCATATCTTGCATGCAAGAATAGAGAAAAGAGTGGTAATCATGTTGCTAGATTTGGTGATGAACCCATCAAAACTAACATGTCTACCTCCATGTCTTCCCATTGAAAATACTTTTTTTGGTTTGACCTTAATTATATTTGATCTCCATTGAAGTCCCTTAGCTTTCAAATTTTAACATAAACTATCGATCTATGATATAACTTTAAGATCATGCCACTTGGAATCTGTATATTAGTCCTTAAGATCCTTTTATCATCTTCATTTACCCCTACACTTATGCCATGTGGTAGCCTTGCATTTTTCATGAGATCAATTAACCCTTTGACCTTATATGTACCATAGATATATTCAGAGTGATTGAATGCATGTCATTAATATCATTTTGCTTAATTGAATGTGTACCATTGATATGCTTAGCCACTATGATCATGCCACTTGGTAGCTTTTCATTCATTCTCAAGATCTACTGACTAGTTAGCCTTCACTTGCACCATAGATCTCCATTAATACAATTGAATGTGCACTTTGGATCTTGTCTTGGATTCCATGATTTGGACACTTATTATCTACATAATCATCCTTATAACATTTGAATTCAAATGGATATTTGCCATAGCTTTAACTTAATGTCCCCATAAATGTCTCATTCTGATTATTCAAATTTGAATGCTTGTATCTTGAGATATAAAAAGCATCAAGACATAATATTTTTAGAGGATGATTATGGGACCAGAATAATCATGTCTATGCATTTCTTTGGCATTGGTTGGCTTTCAAAGTTCATTTATCAAATGTGTAACTAGATTTACCCGTTCATTCTTGTAAGATGTGTTATGATGGTCTGGTTATCTAAGATCACCAAATTCACACTTTAAGCTTGATTAACATGTTTCAAAAGATTGTAAATGAGATAGATAGATAGATAGATAGATAGATAGATGGATGGATATATATATATATATATATATATATATATATATATATATATATATATATATATATATATATATAGATAGATAGATAGTGATATCCTCTTAAATATAATATTATCCTTATGAAATTGGATCACTCTTCAATTAGGACCCTAGTCATTTCCTTATTTTAGATACGAAAATTTTGGTAAGTAGGCCAAATTTGGCCAATAGAGCCTAGTTATCTTAATTATCCTCTTTATAATGATGAAGGTTCTAAAGAGACAAATCATGATAAATTTTGTTAGTGAATTGTATAAAATTAATAAAATATATGAGTGAGAGGTTATCATTCATAATGTTGCATGCATACATTATCTATATGCATAAAAAATTGAATGTCTTCCTGCTCTTTTCAAAGATGCAAATGTTGAAAAAATTGAAAGTTCCTCTCCTATCTCATAGGATTAAAATGTTGATGAAATAAAGTGTGTGAATTATTTTTAAAGTGATACTCATATTGAGAACCATATCCCTTCTTTGTATGACTTGAATGAAAATAATGAAATTCCTTCTTTTTCTCTAACTTGCAATGAGCAAAATGCATGTACCACTTTATATCCTTTTTTACTTAAATGGAAAAATGAAAATATGTTGAAAGCGCTATGAAATTAGTTGTAATAGATACCTTATGTGGATATAAAATTAACTTTCCAAGTGCATTTGATATAGATAAAAGTGAAACTTATATTATTCCCTCTCCTAATGTTGTAAATGAAGTAACAAATATGTCTTTTCCTCCCTCCTTTGCCTTTTCTACTAAAAAAGAACACATGTTTACAAGTGAAGTTCCTTCCCATACTCTTATTATACTGAAAATAACTTCAAATAACATAACACCTTGAAATGATGATGATATAAACCATCATGCTATACAAAATGATAAAATTATATCTTTAGCCATTGACACTCCTTTACCAAATATTACAAAACCATGTAATGATATTATTTTAGAAGGTGTTCAAGAGTCTTTCATTCCTATGTTTCATATAATTGGTAGGTTACAACCTATAATCAAATATTTTATTTATTTACCACTCTTTACTTATGATATGTTATCACTCATAACTACCATAGGAGATCTTCAACAACAAGTTAATACCCTTATGTTTCATGTTTCTTCTCATGAGGCTACATTTGATGAAAATATGTTAGGGGAACAACCTATTACTCAAGATGTGTTTGAATCTCCTTATCCTTTGAAATTTATCTTGCCTATTTCTAATCATTTAATGGTCAAGGATATCCCACTACTCATTTAAAATAATATATACATTCCTTTAAACATTGGGCTAAAGATGGATGCCTACTATTAAATGAGTTCCATTGAAGTTTAGCTCAAGAGGATATAGTTTGGTTTTATAGCCTCCCAAATAGTTCCTTGTCGAAATTCCAAAAACTTAAAGATGTGATCTTATCCAAATTTAACCTATACATCTTACCAAAGTTACCCTTGGAATATTTACAAGTATTAACACAAAATGAGAATGAGTCCATTATAGAATATGTTATCAAATTTAAGGACATTGTACTCCTTAAAATATACCCCCTTAGATTTAGAAGTGTAATTTATATCTAGTAGGGGTCTTCTTTATCCTCTTAGAGAAAGAGTATTGCATAAACCATTTGCTTCATTCTATATTATATATTAGGATGTGTATAAATATGAATGTGCTTTAATGAATACAAAAACTAAGTTACCTACTTCAACACCTAAATGAAAACATGGTACAAATATTATTTTCAAAGCAAACAAAAAAACTAAGAAGGGTCATGAACCACTTAAAAAACCCTCTTTAGAACCAAAAATGCATACCAAAGAATAAAAAATAAAATAATTTAATAAAGGAAAGGAACATACTTACAAAATACCTCCTATAGTTAAACCATATGCCTCTACAAAATGGCAACCATTTCAATTTGATTGGTACTAAGATAGACCATAAGATATACTATGCACATTATTGGATAAATGAATGATAAATCTTCCTCCTAATTATCATTACCCACCACATAGATTTGAAAAGGTATAAGGACAACACTTTTTCACTTACCATGATATAAATGTGCATCGAGATAATGGTTATTTTGATCTTGAGTAAAAGCTTACATAGTTATCTGATTGAGAAATTATTACATTTAAAAAAGACACACACACACATACACACACACCCAACCACCCACCCACCCACACACACACACACACACACACACACATCTATTTCACATAATTATTCTATAGGTTATTCTAAGAGGTTTAAGACATATCATGCTACTCTTTTTGAGGATAAAGTGGTCCATCATCCTGCACAATGATCACTAGTAGAATTTCTTCTCCTAGTGCACCATCTCCTAGGGTTGATCTCTCTTACATTGATCCCACCAAGGAACCATTGGTTGATCAAGTAATTAATAAATAAGTAAGTTGATAAGGTGAACCTACAAACCATATTCAAATATCAATAACACCTAAACATGTTCTTATTACTTTTATTTCAAAGAAACCACATAACACTAAATGATGGGTTACATAAACTTGTGTTAATCCTACTATTTCTTCATGACCATAGAGTCCCATTATACATACACAAAGCTTCATAGATACTATAGTGATAACTATTTCACCTATACATGCTACTTAGTAGTGTCACTAGTTTATTACATTATGTTCATAGTGGGGTGATATCTATGAGCATCCTTTAGATGCAATCATAGGAAAGTCTCTTCACACATTCTAAAAATACAACAAAAAATAAAAAACTTTAAAAAATCCATTTTTTTTTCGCATCTACATATTTTATTGTGTCTTCGGCATCTATGTGTTATTTCCATGTTGATATATAAAATGTCAATTACTTATACATACACATGTTTCATGTTCCTATTTTAGTGTGATACATACATACACAGATACATGATTTATGCACTTTTAAATGTTGGGATTTTTATCTACTCATGTCGCTATTATGTTGGGGGAATCTAGATCTATGGTCATGATAAGTCTAGGTTAAATCATTTTATGGTCACTTTACATTATCATGTTTGATATTATATATGTACTTACACATGCCTTTATCCATGCTTCTATCTTTTATAGTGTCCATGATATGCTATGTACTTGACATTTTTTGCTAACACATTTTATCCATGGGTTAATATGATATGTTTATGGTGGTTGATTATGTTTTCATTTATGCACTTCCTTGTTTGTCTTACCTTGCTATTGTCTTATTTGTAGAGCATTTAAATATGCTCAATTATTCACAACCCCTATGCTTTTATTTGACTATTTGTCATTCAAATATATCACTACTTGTTGTATGGACATTTGAATATGTCATTCTTGCCTTTGTAATAAATTGACTAAATCATGTCTATGTTATTATGTAGAATTTTAACATGCCCCTTATTTGTGGTTTCCTTAGACCATTATCTTTTTATTTGATTCTGAGTTCCTTTGCATGTGTTTTTGATTGATTATTGATATTGTATTGTTACTACATATAAGTTGCCATTTATTGTGAGGAATTTGAACATGCCCCTTATTTGTGGTTTCCTTAGACCATTGTATTTTGATTTGATTTTGACTTCCTTTGCATGTGTTCTAATTTATTATTGATATTGTATTGTTACTATATATAATTTCCCATGATGTTTATCATGCATCTTATGCCTTGATGTGATAAAATTATGGTGTTTTAGTGTTACATTTACCTAAACATGTTCCTTCTATATGATACATGATACATTCAAAGTTATATGGTTATATTATCCCTTTGAGGTGTGGTAACTAATAGTTTCTATTCTTCCCTCACCTTAAAGGGGTGGAATATCAGGGGGGAATGTCATAGAGGCACAACTTCAACAAATTCATAGTTTTAAATTTAATGGGGGCATGACGTAGAGGCATGGCTTACACACATTCATAATTTTAGATTTAGTAGGAGCATTCATATAGGCATGGATTTCACATGTTCACAATCTTATATTTAGTGGGGGAATGTTTTGGAAACATGCTATCCATACTTACTCATTATTTAATATCTCTAGATTATAGTTGGGGCATGTTTTGGAAACATTTCCTCCACATTGGCAATTATTTTAAGTTTTAGTTTTAGATTATAGTGGGGGCATATTTTTGAAGCATGTTATCCATACTTGCACTATTTCAAATTGGCTAAATTACATAATTATATGGTTTAGATACACATTTATGGCATAATTCTATACATTGGTACCATTTTTATACATAGTTTAAACATGAGACATATCTAAGGTGCATATGATATGTGCAATGTGTGTGTAATATTACAAAATAAAATTATTTTGATATTTATTTGACTTTTAGGGACTATCACCACCAACTAGGTTGGACTTTTATGAACTAAATTGAGCCAATCTACTATAGTAGTTAGTCACTTTTTGGTATGGTTGAGATGATTAAATCACTCAATATTTCCTATTTTGTAGGTTAGACTTGATTACATCATCCAAAATCACCAGTTTGATAGTGTGAGTTAACTTAGTTCACTTAAACTCACCAAGTTATAATTATGATTGGGTTACATAGTTGAGCTAGTCTCAATTGGTAGGTGGCAATCAACTTTTTCTCCAAAGGTTGGGGGCATGGGCTTTATTATCTATCTTTCTCTCTCTATCTCCTTAAATATATGAAATTTCAAAATTTATACTTGTCCTAATCTCAATTTCAATGATTCATAATGATACATCTTTCAAATGAAATTACCAAATGGTAAGATGGTTGCGTCGATACATAAGTGTACTCCTAAACCTTGATCTCTTTCAATTTCAATAATTTTAATACTTTTAATTTCATATTACATGCACTAATTATATATTGTAACATGTTCTTGGTTGCAGGTTAGTCACCAGTAAAGCACTAAAGTTGGACTCAAATAAAGACAAGGTGTGTTATGTACATCAAAGTACAAATTACTTTCCTTTAAACTATAAATTTAATTACTAGATTAGGGGGGGAATGTAGATGAAATTTATGAACTATATGTCACCTTAGTCTTGTACACTTGAAAAAACTTAGACCTTGGTTGTTCTTATTAGTTATAGAAGTTCCTTGATTTTATAAGTCTCACATCTACTCTTTATTATGCCCCTTGGCCTATATATTAGTCCAAATAGTCTTATATTGATGGCCTAGGCCTTATATCTTTCCTAGAATGTCAAAAGCTTGTTTATCTTATGAATCTATAAATTTTGAGCTTGTACCTATTTTCTTATTCCCAAGACACATACATCCTAGGTAAACACTTACGTCAATGTAGGTGTCTTATTCTGATACAAGTGTCTAGTGATTTAAAGCCATCTAATTTATAAATTAAACATATCCTAAGGGTCATCCTAAGTGGTAGTATGTAAGATATTATCCAAATGGATTGGTATAAAATTAAGATCAACCCTCATTCATTCCTCACCTAGCACAAACCAAGACAACTTATCAAAATCATTTTACTAAGAATTCAAGTGAGCAAAGCTTCCCTATTTTCTCCTATTTCCATATCAGTTATAGTGACAACACACCTATAGGTTTGAATTAATAAAAGAGTATCCCAAGATCTATATTTTTCAAATTAAAAACTAGGTCACTATAGTATTTGTTTATTATAAATTATATGATTCACACATAAGCCAACACATAGGGGAAAACTACATAATTTTGAGGCCCTCTTAAGAGTATTGGCTATGTCGGCAACACTTATTGATATTAGGGTTTTTAGGGTAGCTTGACACTATGTGCCCACTAACCTATTTGTCACACAGGCACTATGAAGATGAAGAATTAAGGGTTTAATCATTTGATAATGAGTGACTATCCATGACCTAGATCTAAATGCACTAGAGCAAAGATGATGATAAACCCAAAAGTATCTAGGTGGTCACATTTTATTTTAGTAGTTTTTTAGTACTAAACACTAGTGTCGACACAAATATCTAAGATTTACACAAGTATCAACATCACCTAATCCATAATTTGGTGACTATTTGAGAACACTCTTCTAATTTACTTCGTGCTTGTTCCAGATTCAAATCTATATTAACATCAAAACTAAGTATATTGTTTTCATTATTATTGAAATATATAACATAGATATACTTTCCTTTTTTAACATATCTTAGCATAATAAATTTAGTATATGTTATATCTAAGTTTTACAATTAATTGGCATGCTATATATTTGTTTATCACCCTTGTGCTTATTCATTTCTATATTCTAACCCTATTTACCCATAGAAGGATCCACATCTATATTAGGGTTAAGAAAATGTTATATGTGCAAAACTATGATAAAAATACGATGAAACTATGATTCTACCAAATGTGGGTATATATAATTACTTAATGAATATAATATACATCTCTTTATGTTTAATGTTTAAAACTATTGTTTCATGAATTAAGATTGCATCATATAATTTTACTATTATTTTGAATTTACTATTTATTTGGTATTTTTAGATATCATGGATAAATAATGAGTTCAAGGATGTATACAAATCATATAAAATACAAATTTAGGGATATAAAAACTAGGTAGGCCAACATATAACATCTATAGTGGTTGATTCTTGTAACTTGTAACAACTATTGGGTTGTCTATTGAAACTCATAACATCTACTAGGTTAAAACCATAACATCTACTGGGTTAATGATAAAAATCCATAGTAAACTTTGATGGATCCTATATCATTTTGAAAGCTCAATTAACAAATGAATGACATCTTGTAACAAGTAAAGGCACAAGGGACAATCCATAACAGCTACATGATAATTATTCTAGCATGTAGCTTAACTGAAATGGTTCAAATATGAAACTAAGTTGTTATGCATAATGACATGTGGTGGTTATTAAAGTATGAAGATGAATTCCATGACATGTAAAAGAATAGTATAAAAACCAAATATTCCACCATTAATTCCTTCCCTATGGATCATATTTGTATACTATTATAACTGCATAACTATATTATGTTCTCTATATAAAATGTCAAGTTTGTCATGTAGCTTAAATTAGCTATTTTATTAGATTATATTGTAATAATAATTTTTTTTAATCTATTTAAGAGAAGTTTTTAGAACTTATAAATAAGTTATAAGGATTTAGAAGAAGTAAGAAATCATTGTTATTATTGAAGCACAATATAAATTATTTGCAATATTTTTTGTAGCAATACCCACATTATTATAGGATATTTAATGCAAGAATAATTATTTTGAAATAAAAGAGGAGTTGTGTTAAAGGTAAGGATTGGAAATAATCTTTGACCAAGGAGGCCCCTTTATTAGTATTTATGGTAAAGATCTTGAACTGTTAGTATAGTTCTTATTTTTGTTGTACAAGTATGTATAGTTTTTATTTGAGTTATAGGCATGTTCAATTATTAATTTAATTCAACAAGCATTTAATTTTTATATGAATGTTATTAGTTATTAAGGAATATTATAAAATATATAAAATAAATATGCTCATTTCCAATTTAGAAAGTTTTCATTTCAATTACAATAAATGTGATTTATTTTCATATAATTTACTTTATGTAAGAGTGTTTTATATATGTAACCTATAGTCCCTTAATTTATAAAAATAGTGAGTGTTGCATATATAATGTTGATATCTTGCCAAATTTAAGGACCCCAAGTTGATAATTAATAGAAGAAACATAGTCAATAAACCAAGTGGCTACCCCTCACGAGAGGTATGTTAGGTTGCATGTGAGAGATTGGTCTACATCAATTTAATTGGTGGTTTGATTCTGCTCTACATTTTGGCACTGTTGCTGGGGACATGTTTTAAACACTTAATCTGAAGAAGGTTGAGTTATATTTTTTATTTCAAATTCATGATTTCTACTTTAAAATTTCCTACTTTATGTTCTTGACTTCACCAACACACCCCATTTTTATACTAAAAATAGGGACCATCTTTATTTTTAGCTAAATTTTGGTAGTATAACTCATGATTATGTTCTTTATAGTAAATTGGATTGAATATATGTGATGTTTCATTCAAGACTTAGCTAAATCTTTAAAAATCACGATGTCTTTCACCTAGGTGTAAATAAAGTTTTTTAATTCTTTCTTTTAGATCATTTTATCACATTTGCTAGACTTTATCCTTTGAATGTTTGGGATTAAATATTTATTTTTATGTGAATGATTAGTTTCAATTCTTATTTTTATTGACTACTTATTACACAAAATTTGATTTACAAAAAACTTCAATTTATCAAAAATATTTACTTAGTTGAATTTCTTGTTTTCTCACAAATTTTCAAAGACTCCCATGGCCCTCTAGATTAGTCCACATGTCAAAATCTCATCAATGCATAGATTTGGAGTCAAATATTTTTGGAAAAAAGACCAAGTCTTTTTAAAACCCCATGGCCCCAAGATCATGACACATAGAATAATTCTAATGACTCAACATCTTGGAACCTTAGGAGCATTAAATATTTAGCCCAATGGCTCAAAAGTTGATCAACATTGGTAAAGTTTCATGACCTGAGTCCCCAAGAAGATGCTGTATAACACCCTTTTGTTTGGGATCTCAGAGAGATTATAACATTAACCCAAATCATGAAGAGCTTGGGGACCTAAGGAAAGCCATGTGGAAATGACCAAGTAAGTACAAACTAAAATCTAAGAGGCCAAGAAAAAGGGAAGTGGCCATGGTGATGATGGAGTAAGACAATGAGGCAAAGCCTAGGGATGCCAACAAGCTACAAAGTGGTAAAAATGGGACCCATTAAAGCAAGTCAATAACCTATTGAAGGAAAAGGAATATGACATTAAGAAAGAGATATGTGGTAGTGATGATGCTAAAAGAGCCTAATATTTAAGGTTGATGGCCTATCTAGCTATCAAAACTATCAAGAATCCCAAGAGGACTATGTGTCAGCTTTAGAAAGTGTATTTGAAGTACATTTGGTTCCTCACCATCTAAAATGCCATGAAGTAACATATTTAAAGCTAACAAAGGAGTGAATTGATCCAAAAGACATTGAAATCATGCTAGGGATGGATCTTTCATTTTATCAACCTTTAAAATTGAATGCAAAAGTATGTGTAGGGCATGGTGTAATGGCAGTCTCAAGACAATCCAAAAATAATATGCCACCAATATCTAAATCTAATTATCAATAACCATCATAATTAAATGTAAGACAATCACTATGGCATGAGTCATCACATGGTGTGCACATGGAATAAAGCCAAGGAGAGATAATGAACACAAAAGAAAAAATTCAACCTTGAATAAGTATGGTCTATAAAGTAAAAATCATGCTCAAATTGTTGAATCTATTAGAATACTAATTATATTCCCCAATCATCATTAAATATTATAACCACCCTAGTAGTGGTAGAGAGAACTTCTTGGAATACACACACACACACACACACACACACACACACACACACACACACACACACACACACACACACACACACACACACACACACACACACACACACACACAGAGAGAGAGAGACACACACACACACACAGAGTTTCCCTTTGTAAAGGTTGACACTTTATGTAAAGAAACCCTATCAAAATATATAATAACACTTTTACTTGTTTATAATTTGTCTTTTTCTCATTGAATGTTGTCCATTTTTCCTAGTTTTAAATCTATGTTTATGTAAGAGGAGTCATTTTATGCTTAGTTACATAGGTAGACATGGTAATTAGAGTGTGCCTAACCTAATATAGTTCTTTGATTTTATTTCACTCTCTTTAATGTTATATGATTTACATGTTTTCAACTATAAAGTGTTTCAAATGCATCGTGGGTAGTTTACTACAAATTTTTGAGTGTTTTCAGTTGGTGAATAGTACACAAGTTAAGCATATAAATTTATACTAATTATATTCCCCAATCATCATTAAATATTATAACCACCCTAGTAGTCGTAGAGAGAACTTCTTGGAATATATATATATATATATATATATATATATATATTGTTTCCCTTTGTAAAGGTATATATATATATATATATATATATTGTTTCCCTTTGTAAAGGTTGACACTTTATGTAAATAAACCCTATCAAAATATATAATAACACTATTACTTGTTTAGAATTTGTCTTTTTCTCATTGAATGTTGTCCATTTTTCCTAGTTTTAAGTTTATGTTTATGTAAGAGGAGTGATTTTATGCTTAGTTACATAGGTAGACATGGTAATTAGAGTGTGCCTAAGCTAATATAGTTCTTTTATTTTATTTCACTCTCTTTAATGTTATATGATTTACATGTTTTTAAATATAAAGTGTTTCAAATGCATCGTGGGTAGTTTACTGCAAATTTTTGAGTGTTTTCAGTTCGTGAATAGTACACAAGTTGAGCATATAAATTTACATCACTAGAAACCTACCCATTATGTCCTTATAAGTCTGTGTAACTATTGAATCAAGTATACAATGGTATAACTATGAATTTAAATGCTTTAGTTCTTAAGAATTAGCATTATCTTGACTAGAAACTTTATTTTCTACTCTCCATTCACCTCTTTTTATGTTTATTTTGAATTGAAGTGGTTTCCATTGTTTTATAAATTGGTAAAGTTAGGTTCAACAACAATCTATAATCAATTCTAATTAGCTAATAATAATCTCAAGCATTTATCAAATAACCATTGAGTTTTTAGGGGTAAAAATTCATGCTCTTTGAGTAAAGTAGGTTAAATTGCTTGGTCCTTAGATTCAACTGGCTTGAATCCTATAATTAACGAGGGGATATCTATATCCCATGCATTATCCCCAACTTTTATCTTTGGAACACTCAACCTCATAAGTGATTTTGGACCAAGATTTTGGGGTGAGTAATATTTGGTGTTATAAGGAGGGACTAAAAGAACTGTCTATTAAGCGCATCTCATTGCCCATCCTTTACACTTTATCCATTATTGTGTGATTCAAAAACACACATCAATAACTGGCATTATAAGGAGGGCTATGAATTGTAGTTTTATCTTTGATTAAGCATAAGAATAATTATAAACTATTGAAAGTTGTTAAGAATTGGTTAAGAATCATTATATACTTTGGAATTCACCAAAGTTAATTTTTTTTGCTTCTGCTTATTTCCCATCAATTTGTAAGCTTAAATACACATAGTAGTTAGCCCAAAAAGAATAGTTGTGATATAAATGTGCATGGTAAACCAAGCTAGATCTTAGTGTGCATATCACCTAGTCCCAATCAATCCATAGGAGGTTGATTATATCGCCATTATAGATCTATAAAAGAGCTTGAATTATTAGAGGTAGACCTAATCCTTTGGTTATCCCTATTGACTCAACTTCTCAAACTACCCAAAATCAACATATCCCTATGATATTAATTATGTCTTGGATCATTGGGTCTGCAATAAACATACCTAGGGTTGTCCATGATTTTCCTAGTAATCTAGAGATATACTTTCCAAGATTCACTCCTAGTGTAGGAAGGACTGTAGAAGAGTATGTAACATCATACAAAATGACTCTGAGACTTCTTAATGTTGAGCATGAAGACATGGCTTATAGACCATTCCCATTCACACTTATGGACACATCATATGATTGGTTTTTAAACCTTATTAAGGATTCCATCACAATGGAGGACCAATTTAGTAGTACTTTCCTAGCCCAATTTGGGAAATTTATAGACCCAAGCATCCTATATCAATAGTTTTCATACATTGAATGGGAGCCCAATGAGACTATTAATAATTTTAATGATTGTTTCCAAAATATGTATAACTGAGTCACCAAAATTTACAAACTTAATGCTTAGCTAGCATTAGAGATGTATAAAAATTCATTAGACCCATAGATTATGATGTTCTTGAGACGAGACCCTATGGTAGTAACCTTACCTTTGGCATATGCTGAATCTATCAAGGTTGATAGATAACTAAACCCACAAGGTCAAATAATGGCTCCCATACTTAATACATAACCTAAAATTCCATACTTAAACCTAATTCTTAATATAAACTAAAAGGTACCTCTATCTCAACTATTGCCAATAACTAACCAACTCCCTTTGAGACATGATATTCCAAATCAACACCTAAGTTTTCTTAACCTAGTGAATAATGAGATGGTTTCCCAATTATAAAACCAAATGATCTTATCAACTTCTAAAAGTACCCAAACCATACCCTAAGTGTATACAAAAAATGTGTTGTATGCCATCTAAAAAATGGTGTAAATACTAAGTAATGACTTCCTTTGTTTACAAAGGCAAATGGGTAGCTTTGGTGCTGAGAGTTCAAATAAGAAATTAACTTACTAGAGACAAAATAAAAATTACAATCGACCCCACAATCAGCCAAAGCCTTCTCCCAATAAGCTACTTGAAATAAAAATTTGTGAAATAACCCTTCTTAATTAATGCTATGTGCATGACATAATCCACTATCGAGAGTTTGATTATATCAAATTATGCAGTGGATTTGATACTTTCCAAAGGGAAATAGAAGAGTAAGAAGAAGTACCAAACCACCTTGAATCATTTAATATTAGTAGGTTACCTTGAAAACTTATGGTGTTAGAAACCATGGAGATCCCTAGCCAAGAAGATAATGAACGAAAATAGAGTGCTAGTGAAGTGCATGCTTTACAATAATTTTAAAGAAGTAATTATGCCCTTAGGAATCGATAAAAAAAAACCCTTACTACCTTAACTCCTCCAAATAATGGCACTAATCCCCCTAATTCTAAGGTTGGGAATGACCCTCCACCTCTAAAGTTTAATGAACCCAAGGTCCATGAAAATATTTAATAATCTGAAGGTAAAGTAGGATATAATATCATGGAAGATATGAAAAATATCAAAGCCAACATCACATTACATGAGACTGGTCAAATCACTAAGAACATGATCTTTTGTTAAAGTCATTTATTAAAAAATGAGTCCATCCGAAGCATAAAATAACTCACACAATGTGATTATCCATAAAAATAATTAGGTTATTAGGGAAGAAGTTAAAAAAATGTTTGGTAGATTCAAGGGCTTCAACAAATACAATGTTTGTAGGCATTTGTGAAAAATTAGGCTTAGTCCCTATCAAGTCAAACAAGGTCATAATCCAACTAGACAAGTCTAAGGTCAAGGTAGTAGGCCAAATACTCAATATGCACATGCAATTAGAATCAAAACCTAAATTCTAATAATTCATAGATATTCAAGTTATATATTTCCCCAAAGCATATGGAATGTTAGTAGAGATTGTCTAAATATTTTAATGGATACATGGCCACTAACTTATCTCACATGTGGTTACCTTGGATGGGTGTTGCTAACTAAAAAAGAGTAGAGAAAGAGCTAAGGATGAAGCACATGATCAAAAATTAAAATGTGATCAATAAGAAAGTAAACTTAGTGGACTCTACTTTAAGGATCTACACTTTGTAAATAGAGCCTACTAAAGGTGATACTGATGTCAACATTGAGTTGCCTAGGCTATGGTCATTATATGTGGATGGATCCCATTATAAACAAGGTTATATATCTGGAGTTTTGCTTATTTATCCCTAAGATAAGAAACATTTAGTTTCTTATAGATTGTAATTTACATGCACTAACAGCTTGGTAGAATAAGAGGCATTAATTTTGGAACTGTAATTTGAATTTTGGCTTAAAGAAAAATAATTAAAAGTATTAAATGATTAATAGCTTGTTTTGAACCAAGTAAAGATAAAATTTCATTACAAATTATTATACCTTAGAAAGTATAGCCATAGAGAATGGGATTTAATAGAAATGTTTGATGCATTTAATGTTATCCCTATCCCTAGGGAAGAAAATCAGATTGCTAACTCTATCATCCTCAACTGTGAGCTTAACCCCCCTTGATGAAACTTAATTTTAAGAATTCACTATGGAATTAGTCCCTTGTATCTCTATTCTAGATAACATGACAAATTTCCAAGTCTTGAAGATGACCAACAAATTATCTAATTCTTTAACAATGTTGGGGAATTTAAAGCCCAAATAATAGAGGAAAAAGAGAGATAATCTTAGAGATAAAATTGAAAAAGATGAAATTATCAATATCTAAGGGAATTTAATCCCAAAAGGGATGATCTCTCTAGAAAAGGAATTTGACACATTCAACCTTGTACCCCCAATTAATAAATCCAAATTTACAAATCAGAAGTGTTGAATCATTAACCTTGGTTCCTTGGAAACACCCCAAACTGTCAACATAGGTCCTGATTAGATGAAAACAAAGATTGAACATATTTGAAAGTTGATACTAAGTTAGAATGATGTAATTTCTTGGGCATATCAAGACCTCAAAGTCTTTGACCCAAAGGTGATCACTCACACTAATCCCCTTAAGCTAGACCAGAGACCATTTTGATAAAAGTAGAGACTTATGAATCTAATCCTTGAACCATTAATACACAAGAATTTCACAAGATAATTTATACTAGAATAATCTTCCCAATTTTATATTCTTCTTAGGTGGTAAAATTAGTACATGTTTGGAACAAAAATTTTAAAATTAGACTATGTATAGACTTTTAAAATCTAAATAGATCTTTGAATAAGGAAAATTATCCATTACCTTCCCTTGATGAAGTTATTTAGGTGGTTAGTGGATCCCATATGATGTACTTATTGTATAGATTCTTGAGATATAATTAGTGTTGGCCAAATTTGGCCCACATATAAAATTTTTCCTAGATATGGAGGGAGAAACTGAGTAGAGTCATAGTTGAAGAATGATCTAACAATAGAAGGAGAAGATGAGATTCAAGGAGACCTCATGACATTTTCAAGATTTTAAAACAATTTAATTAAGCTTAAAGTGTAAACTTGGTGATTTAAGGAGATAAATAATCATCACACATCATGTAGGAATGAATAGATCAATTTGGTTGCACATTTGATATATGCACTTGGGAGGTCAACTAGAGCCAAAGGAATACATGGACATGATATATTTCATATCGAGATGAAGCGTTACTAAATTTTAGTAAGAATCAAAACACTATCAAGTGATGGTCTGACAAAAATGCCAAGGTAAAATCCATTAGGAATTTAGATATAGTGCTATGATGGCATAAAGACAATGAGAATAAGGGTCAATATTCCATGTTTGATCCACTTTGGATTGGCCCATACAAAATAGTTGGGCTACTCAGGTAGAAGAATTTTTCAATCAATGATATAGAAGGGAAAAACATTCAATTATTCATGAATGGGCAATTCCTAAATCATTATTTATCAATTTCCCCTTCTACTACATCTTCAGAATGAGCTCTTTGGACTAGTCTAGTAGTGTATAGTGTACATAATAGTTTAATCTTCTATTTTCTAATTTTTATTTCTTAGTATAGTGTAAATATCTATTTTTTGTGACTAATTGGTTTTAATTCCTATATTTATTGATTGATTCTCACATAAATTTACTTGACAAAAGACTTTAATTTATCCAAAATCTTTACTTAGTCATTTTTTAAATTTTCTCATAGGTTTTCAAAGACTCCTAGGGCCATCAATATTATTCCATGAATCCAAATCATGTCAATGCATGGATTTGGAGTCAAATATTTTTATAAAAATGATTAAGTCCTTTTAAATCCTTAGGCCCTAGATATTTCACCACAAGGAATGTTCCCAATGACATGTCCCCTTAGAACCTGAGAACCTTAAGAGTATTAAGGTATTATCCCAGTGGCTCAGAATTTGATCCACATCTGTAAAGCTTCATGTCTCTAAATTCCCAAGGTGTCATGTGGTAGCCTATCAAAATCCCAAGAGTTTAAAGAGACTATAGAATTATCCTAAAACATGATTAACTTGGGCCCCCAAGAAAAGCCACATGGTGATGACTGAGCAAGTATAGACTAAAACTTGAGAGTTCAAGAAAATGGCACTTGGATGTGATGATGATGGATGAAGATAATGAGGTAAATCCCAGGGATGATGACAAGTTACCAAGTGGCAAAATGGGACCCATTAAAGCAAGCTAATAGCCTAACAAAAGAGAAGGAATGTGATATTGATAAAGATCCATGTAGTAGTGATGATTTTAAGATAGACTAAGAACTAAGATTAAAGGCCTATCTGGTCATCAAAATCATAAAGAGTCCCAAGAGGACTGTGTATCAATTTTGGAAAGCGTAGGCAAAGAGCAATTGGTTCCTCACAAACTAAAAGTACTAAAATAATAGATTTAAGGCTAATGAAAGAGTGGATTGATCAAAGAGACCTTGGAATCATGATAGATATGGATCTTTAATTTAATCAGCCCCTCAAATTTAATGCATAATTCTATACAAGGCATGGTGGAATGATAGTCTCAAAAAAATCCTAACAATAATCTACCACCAATATCTAAATCTGATTATCACTGTCCCTTAGAATTAAATTCAAGACAATCAATATGTCATGAGTCATCACATGACATGCACATGTAATAGTCCAAATAGAGATAACGAGAATAAAATACAAAATTTAACCTTTAATAGGTGTGCTCTCTAAATTATAAATCATGCTCAAGCTGATGAATCTATTAGAATCCCAACTACATTCCCTAATCATCATTAAATATTGTAACCACCCTAGTAGAGGGATAAGAAAAATTCATGGAACAAAAATGTCTATGTAAGGGACATTTTTTTACCTTTGTAATGGTCAGCATTTTTATTTATTTAGACTTTGTCTGATGCTCACTGAATGTTATCCATTGTTCTTAGTTTTGAGTATATGTTTGTGTAAGAAGAGTGATTTTATTCTTAGTTAAAAAGGTATATGTGGTAATTATATTGTGCCTAATTTAATATAGTTCCTCGATTTTATTTCACTCTCTTGAATGCTCTATGATTTATGTGTTTATAACTATAAAGTGTTTCAAAAGCTTTATGGGAAATTTGCTACAAATATTTGAGTGTTTTCAGTTGGTGAAGAGTTCACAAGTAAAGAATATAAATTTATGTCACTAAAAACTTACCCATTGTGTCCCTAAAAGTTTATGTAACTATTGAATTAGGTATATAATGGTATAACTAAAACTTGGCATGCTTCAATTCTCAAACATTGGCATTCTCTTGACTAGAAACTTTCTTTTCTGCTATCTCTTCCCCTCTTTTTATGTTTATTTTAAATTTAATCAATTTCCCCTATTTTATAAATTGGTAAATTCAGGCTCAATGATAATCAACAATCAAGTCCAATCAACTAATAGGAATCTCAAGAATTTATCAAATAGCCATTGAGTCTCTAGTGGTAACAGTTAATTCTCTTTGAGTAAAGTAGGTTAAACTACTTGGTCCTTTGATTGAACTAGCCTTATTCCTAAAATTAATGAGGGGATATCTTTATCCCATTCATTGTCCCCTACTATTCTCTTTGGAACACTTAACCTCATGAGTGATTTTGAACTAGGATTTTGGGGTGAACAACACTTTTTACTTTAAAATTTCTTTCTTTCTAGTTTAAATTTCCTACTTTCTAACATAAATTTTCTTGTTTTCTTAAATTAAGAATTTCAATTTCTGCAAGTAGATTTAACAATAAATAGAAAAACCATAAAAAACCAACCTTGTATAGGACATGCAAGGCATAATAAATAATAAATATTGATTGAATTGTATGTAGTGATGGCAAAACTATTCAAGTAGAATCTTTCCTAGAAGGTTGAAATTTGTTGGAGGAAGAATCCTCACTTGCAACAATCACATGCCAAGAGAGGACACTAGTAACTAATTCATGACTATCAACCAAGAGACAAGAAGATAAAATGACAAAGGAGTTATTGGATGTGCTAGTTAGGTACTTCAAGGGTAAGGAACAAGAGAATAACATACCCTTGAAAGGAATATCTTTGCACCCTTTCAAATAATCCCTATCTGAACACTGTACACCTAAAGATTTGGTATTCTCCATCGACCCTCATCAAAACTCCTCTTCAAAAGAGAAATAAAAACCCTTTTAGCCCTAAATATATAAATATGGAATTTGTTGAACCAATTGAATCAGATGAATAAGACACTTTTGTTGAGCTTATAGAAGAACTCCCAAGAAGCCCCACCCCATCATCTATATTCAAAATATTTCACTCCCTGTTAAAATAGTCTAAAGTCACTATTTAATATGCACCTTGGGATAAGATTGACAAGGGATTTGAAGAGTGGGTGGCCAAAATTTTTGGTTTACAAGTAGTCTAAAAAATAATGGGAGACTAATCAAAAAATTCTATCAATATAACCACAAATTTTGAGTTTCTAATTAGTATCCATGAATGAGATGTACGTATGAATAATATTCCTCTTTTTGCATTGATTAACACCAAAGGAATGCCTAGTGAGTATCCTAACATGTTCTTCTTTGATTTTGATTCTCTATGTAGTAGCTATGACTACAATCGAGATGCCTAAAAAATCAAGTTATTTATATCCACCCTTAAGGATGAAACCCTTAGGAGCTTCATGGGATTTAGTGGTGATGCTATTTCCTCTTGGGGTGAAATGAAAGAAAAATTCCTCTCCAAATACTGAGATTAATTTAGAGGGAGGGATTATACAAGGAATGATGTTTTTTGAATGTGACAAAATGAAGATGAAATTTTGGAGGATTATATTAAAAGGTTCATATACAAACTACATAAATATAAACAACATGCATTGGATCATGAATCAATAAAGATAGTTTTCTTGAAATGAATTCAAGAATCATATCTTGAAGTAATAGATCAGATGAGAAGTAGAGACATGTCTTGAATGAAATTTAAATAAATCATAAACTTATGCTAGAACTACTCAAGATCCGTGATGAAGAATCACAATAATAAAAAAATGTATTCCTCATCCACCAATGGAATCTCACAAATGGAAGTAAATAATCTTTTAAAATATATGAAGTAAGACATTATCAAATGTCTGGCCACAAATTTAGATACACTTCCCACATGAAGTAAATAAGAATATATAGAGTAGGCCTTGACTATGGATTTCCCAAATTACTATAAGAAAAAATTTATTTTAAATGCTATGATATTTGAGTAAAGGTATAAATCATCACAAAAGATAACCTAAAATCAATTGAGATCCATATAGTTAGAGGTGATGAATATAATATTTTCTACATGGATTAAAGGGCACCATGAATCAAAAGGCCATAACATTTAGGTATGTCACAAAATTATGCATTTTTTAATTCTCAAATTTTAGCTCCTTCACCTAATTGACATGTAAATAGTTCATATAATTCCATACCAACTCAAGGGCTAAACTGGTTACAAAAAAACTTACAATCATCGACCACTTGGATACAATCTCAAAACTAACCATGGATACCTTAAAACAATAATCCATCTTAGTAAAACCCAAACCAAAATCAATAATGACAACACCCTTCCAACCAATGGAAATAACCATGTAAAAGGAATAAATAATGGTATAATCTAAATTCTATTTGCTCACAATAATTATAACCATAATAATAACATGTGCTAAATACCAACAATTGACTTGCTCTCATGTCTAATGACCAATCAAACCCTAAAAAAATGTGTTACCTACCCAACCTATACCAAATCCCAATAATAAGTTAGTTTAGTTGACATAAACTAATGAAATAATTTAATATACCACTTACTTAATAGATGTACATGAAGTACACATTTTTCAAGGCAAATTCTTTAACCAACCACCTTACTTATGATCACAGAACCTCTTGAAGAGGTCCATAATGATACTTCTAACACCATCACTAATTGACAAGTATGTAATCCAACCACAACCCATAAACCAAACACATCTACTAGATAAGAAGGGTATGACAATCCTCCTTTTCCTAAAATATTAAACCTCTAAAAACCTAAACATGATTGTGAAATTTCTTTATTTCAAGCTATCAAAATGATTGGTGGGAGCCCTTACCTATGGATGAGGATCCTCTTGATCTAGGAGGATGCCTCCCCCAATGTATGTGTTTGTTGTGACTACTTAATAATCCTCTTTATTTATTTTTGATGCTTTTTATACTTTGCTATTAAACTATTAATGTGAAGTTTCTTTTTGTGTGTGCGGTCATTTATTGACCACATTTTATACTTTTATCGAGGTGTTTTCACCCTTGGTGTGATTATGCTTGTGGGGTGTGACTTCTCCACCCATTTTTTGTATGATTTGCATTGTACCATATCCTTTTTTGATTAATATATAGATACACTCTTCAATCATAAAAAAATGTCTTAATCTACACTAAAGTTTTAATGGAAACTTATAAATACTAAAATCTGATTTATATAACATCTCAGTCTTGTATACTTGACAAATAGATATTAGGGCTCTAAGCTTTAGTTATAGACATCCTTGTTACCAAAAGGATCACATTGGTCATCTTACTATGCTTCATTATTATGGTTTGACCCTATCATTTTTGATAACCCAAATCTCTTGCACCATATAAAAATCTTAAAACTTGATTTATATCCTTCACCGTCAGTTTTAAATTCTTAACAACTTCCTAATATTTCAGATACTTGAATCCCACATGGAAATTTACATCTCACATAGGGACACTTGTGATGATGTAAGTGTCTAAATTATTATCAAGTGTCCAATCCTTAAAAGTCATCTAATTTAAAAATATTTTGAATCCTATGGATCGACTTATTTTTTTAAACCCTTCCATGAGATAATTTAAAAAGGTGTGGTATAAGTACAAATATAATCCTACTAATTATACATCTATAAAATACCAAGTAAGCTCTTATTCAAGCTCATTCAGTCAAAATCAAAACTAGTTTCTACTACCCTATTCTTCCATATTTTCATATCAGTCATAGGAACAATCATATTATATGTCTAAATCACTTAAATAAAAACCCATGAGTAGTATTATAAAATATAAATTATATCATGCCCTTGCATATAATATATTACACCCTTATGTACACACAAGTGAACACATAGGGGAGAATGACATATGTCTAAGGCCCTCCTTGGAGTATTGGCTATGTAAGCAATGTTCATTAATAGAGGGGTCCTTGAGGTTATCTTGACATCTTGAGTGAAATAACCCATTTATGGTAAGGTAAAAAGACATAAGGTTAAAGTCTAGGTTTGATCCTCATATGTTTATCTATAACCTGTGCACACAAATAAAATACATCATCAAAAAGATGATAGAAAAACTAGAAATCTCTAGGTGGTTGCTCCACAATACAATGAATATTATGTACTAAACATTTTTGTTGATATAAAGACACATATATTGACACAATTATCCCAAGGTTGATGCAAGTGTCCAATCCTCTAGAAATAATATTTATAGAATCTGACAATTAAATCTTTATCTTATTCTTACCTATTTTCACCTTTATATATTATAGATCTACCTGTGCATTTGTAGATAAGCTAAATATTATATCTTCTTCATGTTTATGTAATAAAACTATTATTTTGAGTGTACTTTATATATTATAAATAAATAAACATTTAATTTAGAATATTCATTTATCTAAGTTTTTAATTAATTGGTTTACTCTAGAATAGTTTTATTCATACTTGTGTATAGGTTATTCTATCCCTTTAATCCAAAAACAAATATATTTTAAAAAGGGTTAAATATAACTATTCCTAAAGAGATCTGATCATAAAAATAAATATCCCAATATTGTCCAAGTTGTTGGGTAGTTTGATGATATCATGCTAGGAAATACAGTCCCACCTAATACTTCAACCTAGGTAGTCTAGTAGTGAACATCCATGTCTACGATACCCTCATATAGATTAATTTGATAGA
Source organism: Torreya grandis (assembly GCA_037957365.1). NCBI lineage: Eukaryota > Viridiplantae > Streptophyta > Pinopsida > Cupressales > Taxaceae > Torreya > Torreya grandis. The sequence continues at coordinate 195,649 of JARHVA010001335.1, read as the reverse complement.
ATTAGGAACAACCATCAATTTAATGAAATATAGACCATGTAAAAACTTGATTTAATGGGTCTACATCTAACTCCCACCATTTTATGAATGGTAGATAGGTACATAATTAAAATAAAAGGAGTTATAAAAGACTTGGTCATTACAATAAATTCATAGGAATAACAAACTAGTTTTATCATCTTGAAACCTAAAACCAACCTAGGAGGATACCCACTCATCCTTGAAATACCATGGTTGGCCATAAATAATGCATACACTAGCTATAGGTAGGGGAACATGCTAATTTATAATGATAACACTACTTGGAAACTAGTTCTCTATCCACCATTTCAACCCTTAAATGAAGAATAATTAAGATGGGTAAAATAGAGGACAATGGTAAATTCTCATTAAAAACTTTGCTTATAATAAAATGCAACCCACTCCTGAAATACTAATAAGATGAGACAATCATTTAAAATGTCTTAAAAAATACTTATAAGATCAATTCACCTTAAGAAAACATGTTATAATGCCTACCATGTTCCCTCTCCAAAGTTATTCCAACAAAAGAGGCCTCCACTAGTGGGGGAGACATTTTCCATCAGCTACTACCATGTCATTGTATCCTTTTCCAATTAGTGGGAAGCCTAGAATCTATGGGATCCTTTTCCAAGTAAGTATAAATCTTAGTTGGATGCCCCCTCAACATCAATAATAAGCTAAATCATGAATAAGAAACTCAACTTGTGTCCATTCTTCAAAAACATAACATTAATTTTGCTTGAGACTACCATGGTATGAGAATCATCCACTTTAATTTATGCACTCACCATAGCTATATCAAGGAGGAATGCAAACCCATCTAACAACCATAAATAATAATGAATCCTATTATTAAAGACAATAAAAAAACACTAAAATAAATCTTAGATGATGGATTTATATATCTAATATTGAATAGTCAGTGGGGTTCTCCTCTTTTAATTATATCTAAAAAAAGAGGCAAAGTGAATATATATATATATAGACTACAAATAACTAAACATAACCACAAAGAAAAACCACTTTTATTTCCATTTCATTGATCAAGTACTTAACACATTGAGTGGAAAAAATACATCTCCTTTATTGATATATTTAGTGGATATAATAATATTAGAATAGTTCTTTAAGACCAAGACAAAACTATATTCACATGTCATTAGGGTACCTATGCATATTTGGTACTTCCATTCAGATTATGTAATGCTCTGACCACCTTTTAAAAGGATATTTTAAGCATATTTTATAATTTATCCCATGATTGTGTCAAAGTATACATGGTGTAGATGATATTTTGTGACTATGTATCACCTAAATCTTGTACACTTGGAAAACTCAGACCTTGGCTATTACTCTTAGTTCTACACATGCCTTACTTTCACAAGCCTTGCACCTACTCTATCTTATGCCATTTAGACTATCTATTAGTTTGACCAACCTTATATTAATGACACAAATATATTATCTTACCCATAATTCTTAAAATGTATTTATCTTACACCTCTAAAAGTTTTGAGCCTATGCTTGCTCTCTTGCTCCCAAGACACTAATGTCTAGGATAAATAATAGTGTTGACATTACTATCCTAACTTGATGTAAGTTTTAAGTGCCCTAAAGTCATATAATTTATAGATGAAACATATTACAATGGTTAGCCTAAGTGATTTTATGTGATTTATCTCTTAATAGGTTTGTTTTAAATATAATATCAACCCTCATTCATTCCTTACCTAGTAATTGGACCAAAAGAGCATTCAAGAAGCACTCAAGTTACCAAAAGCTTTTATATTCTACCTTATTCTAATATCAGTTAAAGGAACAAACCAATTACAGGTCTGAAGTATTAAAAGAGTAGTCATAATGTCTTATTTTCCAAGTTATAAGCTAGGTCATTATTGTACTTTATTTACACACATTGTATGGTTCATACACAAGCCAACACGTAGAGGAGAAATACATGAGTTTAAGGCCCTCTTCTAGAGTATTGGATATGTAGGTGGTGTGATTTGACATCAAAGTCATAGTGGGTCAACTCAACATTATGTTCCCGCTAATCCATTTTTCCCCAAGGTCACATTAAAGATGGAAAGATAAGGTTTTGCCATTTCACCAAGAGTGATAATCCATGACCTAGATCTAAATGCACCATAGTGAAGGCAAAGCCAAACCCAAAAGAATCTAGGTGGTCACATCCTATTTTAGCTAATATTCTATACTATATACTAGCATTGAACCAATATAGTAGTGTCAACATAACCAACCAGTTTGATGTAACTATCCTGAGAGCCAGAGGTACCATATCTAAAATTTGAGGATTGTTATAGAACTATTTTCCTACTTGATTTCTAGTTATACTAGATCCAAATCTATATTAGGATTAGAACCAAATAAGTATATAAGTTTTATATCATTTTTTATATGTAACATAGTTATACTTTAAATTTTTAGCTTATTCCAATTTAATAAATTTAGCATATGGTACATTTGAGTTTAACATTAATTAGCCTGTTATAGATATGATATTCACCCTTGTGCCTTATCATTTCTATATCCTTAACCCTATATACGTAAGTAGGATCCAAATATAAATTATGGCTAACCACATGGATGAATTCATTTTTTATGGACACATATATGACAAATCCATCTATAATCTTGAGAAAGTCCTTCAACCTTGACAAAATAATCAGATATCTCTAAGTGATGAAAATGTTATATGTTGATGATGAAAGGAATAGTACTAGGACACCACATCTCACTGATAGGAAAATAAGTTGATCCTACCAAGATAGAAGAAATCAAGAATCTACCAAATCCATGAAAAAAAAATATTTGTAGTTTTGTAGGACATGCTATTTACTATTGTAGGTTTATCAAACATTTTAGCATAATAGTAGCACCTTTTTTTGGTTTACTTTCTAAATATGGTGAATTTGTGTGGACTCCTACATGTGAACACACATTTTAGGAGATGAAAAACTACTAGTATCAACTCCAATGCTACATAGACTATATTGAAAACTTCCCTTCCACATCCATACATAAATCTTTGAAAGCATGTTGTGACATGTCTTAGGAAAAAGGAAAGGACCATGAGCTATGCCATTTAATTTATTAGTAAGAACCTTCAAATTTAAAATATTAAATACAATATGACAGATATAATTTATTACAATTATCTATGCCATTAATAAATTTAGACATTACATAATAGGTTATGTTGTTTTTGTACACACTAATCATGTTTACATTAGGTATTTAATGAATAAGCCAATAGTTAGTGGTTTTAGATGGTTATTAATATTTCAAGAGTTTGACATCACTATTATAGATATAACAAGTAAGGACAATGTATTTTTAGATTTTTTGTCATGAATAACATCTTCTAAACATGGTCTTATTATAAATGATTTTTTTTCCAAATGAACATATTTTTTATTGTATCTATTAATACTTTGTGGTTTGTGAACATTGCTAACTATGTGGCTATAGGTCTAATTCCATTATAGGGGAGGATGGATTAGTGGACATCCTACGATCATGTAATGATGAACCCTATGGGGGACATTTTATAATAACCCCATTGGGATTTACTAAAATAGGTTAATTGAAAAAACATTTACACAAATTCATCTAATAGATTTCATCATGATGAAACCTACATAGAGTGATCTTTAAATAAATACATTAGTTTTAGCTAAACATATCAATATATATAGCTAATAAATTTAGCTAATTATCACAATATTAATATCAATATCAATAATAGGTACAATGCTAAATATAGAAATGGAGACTGCATTTATTTCATAAAAGTATTATTATAAATTCAGCCATAATTGATGCAATATTACAACCAACTACTGTAATTATAAAAATGGATAAAAAGTACAATTTTATCATAATAAATGTCTTAATATTAATTTAAAATGATACAAATCTCCATGGAGCATATGACTCTCAAATAACTCATAATATCATAAGTAATATCAAGTGTATCTATAGTGTAGTACTGCTCAGGAGAGGGAGAGTGTCATCTGAGTGCTTTTCCACACCAACCACAGACCATTGATACCCCACATAATCTCCCAAATAGGTAATGGACCTCCCTTCATGGATGGGTAAATAATGATGGTGTAGAAATACAAAGTGATAACTAGAACCCATGTGATGTAAGATAAGTAATACATGATGTATATCATAAATAAACCCATTCTAATAAGACATTATACAAACATGTAAACTAAATCAAATAGATGATATGACAATGTTTAACTACAAACACTACTTGGGTCAAAGTTTTCATATAGTTATTGATCTCATGGATTAGTCAATTTCATACAAAACACTCAATTAGATTACACTATTTCTTTTTATTAGTGATACTATGTAAGTGAAATTTTTCTCACTTGATTATATAGCGTCATTAATACGAGATTAATTTTAAATATTTAATAACATCAAAACCAAAAGATTCATAAAGAATATTCCTTACCAATAGATAATTACGTTCTAAACAAGGAAATATTAAATACATTCATTTAGTTTGTCAAATGCAATGTAATCAATCTCAAAACATCTAATTTATTACAACATAACAAATAGATTCATATACAATCATTAATAAGATCAAACGATCATATTAAGACACATTTCAAGACATCAATTTTTCAATATATAAACATGGAAATATAATTTAATGCTATTATCCGTATAACATCTATTTCTAGATCATTACTTTATTTCAATATACCAAAGGTACAATAAAAAGCTCATTTCAATAAAACAACATTAATATGATTTGTAATCAATCTTAAATACTACATAATCAAATGTTCCTTTCAACCATTAGACACGTTTAAATTTAGCCTAAATAAAAAAATCCTTCAATCCCCTTTGTTATAATATGTTTTGTTTTTAAGCATTTCTTAGAATATGTAAATTTATATATGGCATACATGAATTAGTATTGTATTCCATTTAATAAATCACATGTATCTTATATATTTATTTTACATATCCAATCACATAACTAATCATATGATTTAATTGTTAGCAACCTAGATATCACCATACTAAAGGCTAATTTCTTAGATTTCCTTCACCTGGAGTAACATTGGAATGATTTAAGACTATGGGACAACTCTATCTTAGACTAGACCTCTAGTTTTTATGAGTCTATCTCCTCTGATGTATCACTTTGATCTATTTACTAAAACCTACTACATTTTTAGGATGAAAAGGGTTAGAAGGATTATTGAAAAGGGAAATCTTATTCTACTAATGGTGATACACTTATATTGCTGGTTCATCCACTTTATTTGAACTCATAAAATGCCTATAAAACAAACAAATAAATGAATCTACAACTCCATATGACTCCTCTACAATAGTATTTCACATAAAGGTTTCATCAAGTGACCAAAGCATGAAGAAAATGATGGAATAGTCCTAATTCAAAGCACTAACTAGTCAATATAACCACTATGAGCTCAATTAAATGACATCAAACACTATATATGACCTGCATAAGATGACATACTAGTAACTGGGTGAGATCAAAATCTAACAAGGGAGAAAGTAATACCACATGTGAAAATCAAACCAATATTACACACTATACCGGAATATATGAATCTAAAAATAGTCATTTTATTCATCTCAAAATGTTTTAAAGCTCAATCCTAGTAAAGTTTAATCATGCTCAAGAAAGGGATCCTAAAAATTGGCTTGAAATCCTAAATATTTAGAAGTTAGAAGAAGCTCTAGCCAATGTGGCATAGAGGTGAGAAAGATAAGTCAAGTAGAATTAGCTCCAAGTTAATTTTATTTTACAAATTGCTAAAAATAGTCCTCAAGACATATTTTTATGGTGAATGTCCTTGCATGATATTTAGCATTAGAATGAGATGGTGGGCCATCTTGACTTGTTAGAGCTCCTCTTGCATGAATTCTACACCATATATCAATTGATAAATCCACTTGAAGTGAGTTCAAGTGTATGTGAATGCCCCTCTTTCATGAAGACCAATGAACATGCATGATGATTAGTCAAAGATCAGTTAATTAAGGTGATTGACACTTAAGACAATATAACTCTCAATTAAGCCCTCCTTTGCATGAATTGGCACTTGAATACTGAAAGTGCATGATAAATCCAATTGAAGACTAGATATATGGCATGGATATTCTTCATGAACTCATATAATATCATTTTAATGCCATTTTCTCTTTTCTTGATTGCTCAAATAGGCCTAGTAGCCTAACCTTCTATACTTGATGGATTTTAAAACCTACATAAAACCATTATAACCTAAAAATACAATGAAATTTAGGCTTGGAATAATCCTCATATCATCCTATAGGTCCTTTTAATGAATAAATACCTGTAACTCAGTCAAACTAGTTGACTAGGTCAAAACTACCTCAATTTCCTATAGAGTGGCTATTTTGGATGAGCTGATAAGGATAATTCCAAGTAAATTTTTGATCATTTTATGATTTTGGGATGAGGAAAAAGTCTCAAAATTTGATTTCCATGAATTGGATTTCATGTAAACTACCTTGTACCTCATATTTTATGCCTTTTTCTCTTAAAAACCTATTTTCTTCCATGATCTATACAATAAAGTACCACTAGTGGGACCAACTATAAGTTTGATTCATGTTTTAATAGGATTTAGGTTGATTCACAAGGTTTTTATTGTAATAAAATTGGCTTTTCCCAAAATTGGGCATTATGAGGGTTTCAGTGGTGAACCTTCTTAACAATGGTTTATAAAATACAGTCCTCCAAACCCAAACTTATTTCCATGAATACATAGTAACTATACCATCTCAAATTCCCTATGAATATTGGGTTCCCATCTAAAAGGTATGAAAAGATACCCACATGAAGGTATTACCTATAGGGTTTACAAGCATTCTGGACATGCTTACACTCTTATAAATTGTTCATAAAGTATATACCCTAAAAAAACCTCAATTATTACTTAATTATAATTAAATAAGTGTCCTAAAAACATGATGAGAGTGTTTGGAAAAACTCTTCATGTGGTGAAAGATACGAACACCTAATCAAGTAGATAGAATGGGTGTCTTGACTATAGAATTCAAATTTCCTCTTTGGATTGAAACTAAATCCTCCATTTCTTCTCAATACTTTAAATCATCATCATGTCCCCTAAAAAATCTCATCATATCATTTTCAAGGTGTCATCTTGCTTAGAGGGTTTGCAAATGCCTTCTGGTGTTATAGGCCCGCTTGCTTGTTCTAGCCCTCAAGGGCATGGTTTGCATATAAAAAGAGTATGGTCACCTATAAATATAATTTTTAAGGTTTAATATTACCTTATTATTATTTTCAAACCCTCATATGTTGTTTAGACCTTTTTACAACCTTAAAACCCTCAATAAGTCTCCTTGTTCTTGAATTATCAACTAACTATGAGAGGATTGTGTAAAAATAATGCGGTTATACACTTTTGAAATGGTCTTGAGGATGACATGGGAGGATTTTTAAAGATAATTATGATGTTTACAATATTTAAGGTCTTAATTCTACCTGTAGATAACAAAAAACCTTACAATTCTCTCAAAAATCCTCTTAGGTGTTGACTATGTGCTTGTCATGTTAGGCATGACTATGTTTGTATGATTTACCACATTGGATTGTAATATAACATGATGAATAGGATTTATTATGTCATGAAAATTTACCATTTTAATTTTTTCATTCTCCATTTGTCAAATTTTAACCTATGTTACCTCTTTCAAGATCCTATCCCCTCAAAAAGCATGTTTGATTATACCAACAATACTGTAGTTGTGTTTTTTTTAGGTGAATAAGTGTCTAGTGATCATATAATCATGAATTGGCATTTAATATACCCATTAAACTAATTTAAAAACTTGAATCTCAAGCTATTTTTATCATTTTGACTCTTTATACAAGGTTTTAAGCCTTTACACAATCACTTTCTGTACAATAAGCCTACACATTACTTTCATGAGTTGATAGTACTATGTATAATCTTGATAAATGGCTTGAAGGTGTTTATTTTTCACTTGAGATGGATAAGATACCTCATATGTTTACTTCTTGACTTGAGAGGTCTTGCATTACACTTTGACAATATGAGACTTTGAGATAGGACCCTAAACTTTGTATGGCTGTAGGCATTCATGCTACAGTTGACATGAAATGTGTCAATTAGTGTTTTGAGTCCCTATTCAATTTATTATTGATGATTAATATCTCTTTTTACCTTTTAATAATAGTTAGATCATGAACCTCCCTCTTGATCATTGTGTTCTCATCTTGAATGATAGCTTGAAGGAAGGCCTTTACCCCATGTGGTTGTAGGTGTGAGTTCCAAGAAAGAAGCCCAAGTACTTGTATCATTTGAAGGTCTAGATATTGATAAATCTTCTTAAAAACTTCCATGATACCTTCATAATGATATAAATAATATGAAAACAAGGATAATGATAAGAATCCTTATCATACTACTGACTATCAATGTGCTTAAATAGTCCTTTGCCTAGATGCAGGTAACTAATTACTATGAGAGTATAATCAAAACTGATCTTGGTTTTTATTTGAAATATTATTTTTATAAAAATCTTATGCCCATCCTCTCACAATATTATCTCTTCATCACTCTATATTCTTTCTTTAAAACAAACCTTTTTTCATAGGATATTTGACTGTACTTTTGACTTTTAGGTTTGTATAGATAGAGTCATGTTTTTAAAATGCTTGGAGAGTTTGAAAACAATTTAAAAAATGATCAAAAGTCATTAAATTTTCAAAATATATCTTTAGTCACAATAACCTCTCTTGAAGGTCTCAAACCTTGAAAACCTCTCCAACTTTGTTGTCTAACTTCCTGGCTGTAGGTTGCCTTTAAGGCTAGCTGTAGGTGGTGGTTTCTTGGGAAACATGTAGGGTTGAGAGTGATCTCACTCATGATATTACATGATCAATGTGTTTGAGGATGAAAAAATATGTATCACTTTCCCAATTTCTCCTCCATAAGCCTAGATAGGCCTGAAGAGCTTGACTATCATAACACTTGACTGTAGGTTTTGACCCTAAGAATATTCCTATATATGTAATTTAAGACACTTAATGTTATCATATTATTTCATCTTGAATGTGTATGAAATTAATGGATTCATATTATGATTGATAATCTTTCATTGATTTCCTAATTTCACTCATGTCAAAACATCATAAGGACCATGTCTTTTATCATCTATAACTAATTGTATGTGTATGAACTATGTGGATTTGTCCTTAAATGAGGTCATAAAGAATGATGTGGTATATTTACTTAAATTTATTCAACTTGATGATATGGTTCTACTTCCTTCGTTTGACCAACATGCTTCCTAGTGTCCTTAAGACAACATTCCCTTAAAAAAACTTATTTATTGTACTTTTTACTACTATAGGTCATCATTTATTGACTATTTAGATGCTTTATTAATGTGTATAACATTCTTCATCATGATTATGATAATTTACATCCATTTTTATTGGAACCTATTTATGATGGATGATGGGTTGGAAATGAGTGGAAGGGGTGGTGATGGATAGGAGATGAAAAATAGAATGGTAATAGAGTGAAAATGGATCCTTACAATAGTGTAAAACACTGACAAGGCAATGAGATGAAGGTAGAAAATATGGAGGTGTTATAGCATGTATTTTGGTATTTCATGACTATTTTTAATGAAAAATGGAAGCATGATGCCATCTTCTACCTAATATATCAATTTGGAGGCCAATGGAGGAGGATAAAAAGCTGAATTTGAAACCTAGGACTATGTTAAGTACCTTAAAATATGCTACGAAACCTCAACATTTGCTAAACAAGGATTTATTGGAGGTGATTGATAGACATGGGTAGCCTTTGATATAAATATTTAAAGAATATATTGATAAAACTTGTTTAGAAACATGATAACATGAAGGAGATCCATGTCATAGAGGAAACTGAGAAATCTTGAAACCCTTCTCTCTCTCCTAGACCATACAATTCTTCTTTAGAAGCATGCCAAAATTTAGATTGAAATATTTGTATTTTTTAGATTTTTTTGACCCTCACACATGTGAAAATTACCTAAATAATTTCATGGAAATGAATTTCATGTCCCTGAGAATCCTTGTAAACTTTAATTTTCTTGAAATAATGCCCTGATGAGAAGAAATTATAGAAAACTGACTACCTTCCTAGATAAAAGATTGTAGAATTATGCCTTGAATTCAAGTGGATGATTCATGAAGGAGAGATGACAAATTTGAGAGCCAATTTATCTATAATTAATCTCTCTAAGTCTAGTTTATTTGGCAAAAATTTTAGACCCAAATCTTCTCTCTCCTAGCTTTATAAAATACAATCTTGAATGTCTCTCTCTATGTGCAAACAAGTAAGATGATTGATGTGAACTAGTTTTGGGCCTATTTTTCTTCCTTCAATAATGAAATTATTTTATAAGACCTATCATTCCATCTTGATACTACTCATATCCTCATATGTATAGTTGGCTGTACAATTCCATACTCTTCAATGAAAAATGCATGAAAAATGGCTTTTCTTTGCCTTTTATTCCAACTTGAGTCCTCCACCACGAAAATTAGTACATGAAGAGGTGTGCATGAGTCTTTGGAGGTTTTATAACAAATAATATAATTTTAGACATATTTTAATAGGCCAAATTGGCATGTTGGAGATCTATTTAGACCTTTTCCAAGCTTAAAAACACATTACTGATCCTTTTTAAGGCATGAAACTTTGGACTAAGGCTAATGTAATTAAAATTAAAATGGTAAAAGATAATTTGGATGTTTTTATGAATTTTTGACTCTAATTTAATCATTTAAAGACCAAAATTTGTCATTTTAGGCTAAAATAGGCACAATTGATCACCATGAAGAGGCTACTAACAATATATTGAAAAATTTTAGATTATATGGGTTGGTGTCTGTACTTAACAAGCCAAGTTAACAAAATATTTGGTGAATCATAGGGGTTGACTAGCTTGACGGTCAAAATAACTCACTAAATTTTGATATGACAATGATAATCTAAATCACAACTTGATTTGATGACTCACTTGAACATTAAACAAACTCTCTTAGACTTTGATATACCTGTTTTGTCTACAATAAAAATAATGAAAGGAAAAAATAGAAGGAACAACAACTAAACTAAAAATAAACCTAACCTAAGGAAAAAAAAACAAGAGAATACACTACTGCTTGTGATATTCACTTATTGAAACAAAACAAACCTAGAAGAACTAACCTAAAGTGAAAATATTTCCTCTAGTGTCAAATGGAAAACTAGATTTTCCACCATGAAACTTTGAACCCTGTTTAACATCTCTTGGTAGTGTTTTCTTGTAGGTATAATAACTTGTATGTTCATGTCTTCTTAGTGATATAGCTGGGCCTTCTACTTTTATTTTGAGGTGCATAGATTGAAGATATGGATCCAACACCCAATCATCCTCCTTCCATATTCTTCTACTTTGAAAAAATAATTCCAATTCTTCTTCATTCATGGGATGCCAATGATTTGATATGTTTTGGTTAAAACCTTCACTTTAGTCCACATGGAAAGGTGACTTTTTAGGATCTTAATGATTAACCGCTTATATCTCTTTAAGCATGCTAAAGGGAAAGATTTATTCATTTGATTTGAGGTACTACTTCAACAAACACTTCTTTATTCCTTACCTCATCATGAACTTGATCTTATTATGGTAAAATATTGATAGGTTCAATAATTGATTGATCTTTAAGATACTAGAAAGTATGAGAACCTAAACAGATTGATATTCATTACAAATATCCATATAATGTTGCTAAAAATCATCATCATTACTTTGATACTTATTATTTTTGGATGAGCTACACCTATCAATGGTAACTTTTATAAGTTCTTAAGGAGCATATTAATGTGCGAGAACTAAAATGTGATCAAGAAGCTCTTGAGAAATAACCTCTTGTTGCACCTCTAAAATCTCTTCTTCTTGGATCTCATATTCTACTTGCATCTCATACTATAGGTAATCTTATTTGACATTATGAAAGACTATGTCATGGTTATCCTTACCTACAAGTGTCTCAATGATGATGTCCTTTTCATCTTATATTGAAACATCTTTCTCATCTCCTATCACTTCATCTAAGACATTTTTATTCACCTAACACAAGAGAGCCTCCTTATCAAGAATTAGTATGGTAGATCCATAAAAATACTCAAGATAAGAAAGATCCAAAGATGTTACCATAGATGACTGACTCTACTCTTTGGGTTACTCAACTTGAATCACCTTCACCTCCTCTCTCTTTTGAAAGTTCTCTTGAATATCATTCCATGAAGGAAAGGCTTTGGGATTTTGAGGAGGAAGGAGTGGAGGTTGAATGACTTCCTGCTTGCTCTCTAGAACAACACTTAGATTTATACTTGAATGTTCTTCTTTCTCCCTAGGTTGCTACATTTTCTTCTAGGTCATGAACTTGGGTTTATAAACTTCTTCCTTTGTGCTTGTTATAACCATGGGTGTGAAAGAAGGAACTTGTCGCTATGTTGCCTCTGTAACTACCATTGAATACTAAAAATGTTGATTTTTAAGCTCAACTTACTTGGATAAATGAGCCTCAAAATAATAAACCAACTAGTTAGAGATGTCTCCTTGAAGAAATGAAGATGAAGGCTCTTGTATGATTTGCTGTGAAACTTGAAAATTAGTCTCCTCAAAACAATCTTCTTTAACCTTCTGAGGTCTCTCTTGGATATATTTCCAAGTAGGAAAGCTTGACAAGGCTTGGATTGAATCTTGAGGGATATGATATACATTGGGTTGACATTCATGAATGGAAAAGGGTAGATTAATGGGAACATATTATTGTTTATGGTGACCCTGGTGTTTCTCATGGACCACCTTCTCTTCAATGCCTACCATTAGACCACCTATGTCTATGATATCATCATTGAACTTTAAATGGACTTGCCTTATGAAACATGCACATACCTTTGTAGCCTACTAAAAAAGAGCTCTTATGCTCTCAATTTGATGCTTAGGAATATCCTATCCATAGCTATTTTGAGTGTCTGTGCTTATCATTTGATTCTCATATCCAAATAGTGTTTGTTTGAAGCTTGAAATGGATAACTTTAGGACTTGATTGGGATGACCAGGAAGATAACAAGATTCATAAGGGTCATTATAGGACTTGTATGAGCTTGTATAATACTAATAAGGCTATGCATATGGTTGGTGAGGCTCATCATAAGGATATTATAAATCATGTTGGGGATGATAGGGGTCAGAGGATCATAACAAGATGTATATGGATCATTTTAAAACTATCAATAAGGAGATGAATGATATAATTCTTCTCTATAGGCTACCATATCCTAGAAAACACATGCAAATCTATTGAATTATGAAAAAAAATTCCTTTTACCTCTAAGATAAGGACCATATGAGTAATTGAAATTTATTTTGAAGACTAATATGCTACAAACTATGTGCTCTAATGGTTGGATCTGTGTCCCACTGAGTGTGCCAAAACTATTAGCAATGTGGATAACACCCTGCTAAATGCTGATTGCTCATATCTCTTTGACACTTGAACTAATATTGGAATGATCTAAGACTATTGTATCTTAGACTAGACCTCTAGTTTTGATGAGGCTAGCTCTTATGATATATCACTTTCCTTTATTTACTAAAACCTACTACACTTTTGGGATGAAAAGGGAAACTATATTCTATTGATGGTGATACACATGTATTTCTGGTTCATCCACTCTATTTGAACTCATACAACACTGATAAGATAAGCAAATAACTAAATCTAAAACTCTAAATGACTCATATGCAATAATATTTCACATAGAGGTTTCATAAAGTGACCAAAACATGAGGGAAATGATGGAATAGGGCTGATTCAAGGTAATAAATAGTCAATATATCCACTATTATCTTATTCAAATGACATCAAACACTATATATGATTTACATAAGATGACATACTAGTAACTAGGTGAGATCAAGACCTAAGAAGGGAAAATGTACTACCACATGTGCAAATCAAACCAGTATTACAAACTACACTAGAATATAGGAATATGAAAATAGTCATTTTATTCATCTCAAAAAGTTACAAAGCTCAATCTTGGTAGAGTTTAATCATGCCCAAGAGAGGGATCGTGAAAATTGGATTGAAATCTTGAATATATAGAAGTTAGAATAAGCTCTAGCCAATGTGGTATAGAGGTGAAAAAGAGAATTCAAATAGAATTAAAACCAAGTCAATTTTATTTTACAAATTTCTAAAAATAGTCCTTAAGACTTATCTTTATGTTGAATGTCCTTGCACGATCTTTGGCATTGGAATGAGATGGTGGGCTATCTTGACTTGTCAAAGGTCCTCTTACATGAATGTTATGCCATATATTGGTTGATAAATCCAATTGAAGTGAGTTAAATATTATGTGAATTCCCTTCTTTCATGAAAACCAAGGAACATGCTTGATGATTAGTTAAGGATCAGTCAACTGAAGTGATTGACACTTAAGACAAGATCACTCTCAATTAAGCCCTCATTTTCATGAATTAGAACTTGAATATTGAAAGTGTATGAAAAATCCACTTTAATACTAGATATGTGGTGTTTATATTCTACATGAACTCATCTAATAGCATTTCAACACTATTTCCTCTTTGTTTGATAGCTCAAATAGGCCTACTAGGCCAAATAGGCCTAGTAACCTAACCTTATATACTTTATGGAATTTTAAACTATATAAAACCATTATAACATGAAAATAAAATGAAATTTAGGCTTGGAAAAATCCTCATATCATCATATAGGTTCTTTTTATGAAGAAATATCTACAATTCAATCAAACTAGTTGACTAGGTCAAAAATGCCTTAATTTATTACAAAGTGGATATTTTGGATGAGATGATAAGGATACTTACAAGAATATTTTTGATCATTTTTTTATATGGGGATAAATAAAAAATTTCAAAATTTGATTTCCATGAATTTGATTTCATATAAAATTCATTATACTCATCTTTTGTGCCTTTTTCTCTCAAAAACCTATTTTCTGCCCTGATCCGTATAATTCTATACAAAAAAGTACCATTGATGGGACCCTCTCTGAGTTTAAATAATTTTTGAATAGGTTTAAAGTTGATTCATGAGGTTTTGATTTTAATAAAATCAACTTTTCTCAAAATTTGTCATTATGAGGGTTTTAGAGGTGAACTTTCTTAACAATGTTTCATAAATTACAATACTCCAAACCCAAACTTATTTCCATTAATATCTAGTACATATACCCCCTCAAATTCCTTGAGAATATTGGGTTCCCATGAAAAAGGTATGAAAATATACCCACATGAAGAAATTTTCCTGTAGGGTTTGTAAGTATTATGGACATGCTTATGATCTTAGCGATTGTTCATGATTTATAAATTCATCCAACATCAAATGTTTATTATTTATAAATTAATATGGGTACTCAAATAATTCTAAGAGTGTTTGGCTGAAATATTCATGTGGTGAAATATATGAACACCTAATCAGGTGACTTGAATGGGTATTTTGACTGTAGAATTCAAATTTCATCTTTGGACTAAAAGTGAATCCTCCATTGAATATCCCTGATCGAAATCATGATCATAAAACCTAAAAAATATCATCATATCATTTTCAAGGTGTCATATTTCTTAGAGGGTTTGAAAACATCTTTTAGTGCTATAGGCCTGCTTGCTTATTTTATCCCTCAAGGGTATGGTTTTCATAGAAAAGGAGTATGGTCACCTCTCAATAGGATTTTGAAGGTTGAATACTACCTTATTATGATTTTGAAACCCTATTATGTGGTTTAGACCTTCTTAAAACCTTAAAACCCTCAAGAAGTCTCCTTGTTATTGAACTATCAACTGACTAAGAAAGGACTATGTAAAAATAGTGAGGTTTTCCACCTTTACAATGGTCTTGAGGATGACATGGGAGGATTTTTTAAGTCATAATGATGATGTGTACCAAATTTAAGGTCTTAATTATACCTATAGATACAAAAAAACCTCAAAATTATCTCAAAAATCCTCTTAAGCATTGACTGTATGCTTGTCATGTTAGGCATGACTATGTTTGTATGCTTTAACACATTGGCTTGTACTAGAACATGATTTAAAATGTCATTAAATTTCCCATTTAAATGGTTTCATTCTCTATTTGTCAAATTTCAACCTATGTTACCTCTTTCAAGATCCCATCTCCTCAAAAAGCCTATTTGCTTATACCAAAAATATTGTAGGTGTGTATTTTTGAGGTGAAGAAGTGTCTAGTGATCATATCATCATGAATTAGTGTTTAAAAAACAAATTAAACCACTTGAAACCCTTGAATCTCATGTTGGTTTTAACATTTTGAATCTTTACACAAGGTTTTAAGCCTTTACATAGTTACTTTCCGTATAATAGGCTTGCACATTACTTTCATGAGTTGATAATATTGTGTATAATATTGATAAACTACTTGAAGGTTTCCATTTGTCACTTAAGATGGATAATATACCTTATACTTTTACTTCTTTACTTGAGAGGTTTCACATTGCATTTTGACAATATGAGACTTTGAGAGAGGGCCCTGACCTTTATACGACTATAGGCATGCATGCTCTAGTTTACCTAAAATGTGTCATTTAGTGTTTTGAGTCCCTCTTCAATTGATTCCTAAATATTCATATCTCTTTATCCCTTTGATTCATCTTTTGACGTGAACCTCCCTCTTGATCACTTTTTTCTCATCTTGAATGATAGCATGAAGGAAGGCCTTTAACCCATGTGGCTATAGGTGTGAGTTTCAAGAAAGAAGCTTGAGTCCTTGTATTATTTTAAGGTTAGAGATTGAAAAATATTATTAAAACATTCTATGATACCTTTATCATGATATAAATCCTATGAAAACAAGGATCATGAAGAGACTCTTTATCTTACTGCTGATTATCAATGTGCTTAAATAATCCTTTGCCTACCTGTAGGTGACTGATTTCTATGAGAGGATGATCAAAAATGATCTTGGGTTTTATTTTAAATATTATTTGATAAAAATATTATGGTCATCCTCTCACAACATTATCCCTTCATCACTTTATACCCTTTCTTGAAAGCAAACCTTTCTTCATAGGATAATTGACTATACTTTTGAATTTTAGGTTTATACAAATAGAGTCATGATTTGAAAATTCTTAGAGAGTTTAAAAACAAGTAACAAAATGATCAAAAGTATTTCACTTTTCAAAATATCTCTATAGTCACAATAACCTCTCTTTAAGGTCTCAAACCTTGAAAACCTCTCCAAGTCTATTGTCCACCTTCTTGGCTATAGGTTTCCCTTGAAGCTAGCTATAGGTGGTGGTTTCTTGGGGAAAATGTAGGGTTGAGATTAATATCACTCATGATATTCCATGATCAATGTGTTTGATTTTGAAACAATATATATCACTTTCAGACTTTCTCCTCCACAAGCCTAGATAGGCCTAAAGAGCTTGACTATCATAATACTTGACTGCAAGCTTTGACCCTAAGAATAGGCCTATAAATCTACTTTAAGACAATTAAAGAAGACAACTTAATATTAAATGTGTATGACATTCTTGGTGTCATATTAGGATTGATAATATTTCACTTATTTCCTAATTTCACTCATGTCTTGATGTCATGTCAAAACATCATAAAGACTGTGTCCTTTATTAACTCTAGCTGACTGTATGTGTGTAGACCATGTGTGAATTTGTCCTTAAAAGAGGTCATAAATCATGATACGTTCCTTGTACTTAAATTTATGCAATTTGATGAGATGGTTATACTTCTTTCATTTGAACAACTTGCTTCTTATTGACTTTCTAAGTCACCCCCTAATCAACGTAGGGCCTCCCAAGGCTTAAAAAGAGAGAACACACCTAAGAAGGCCCAAGTTCTCTAAGAATAAAGTGTGTAGGTGTTACTTTACTACACCTAAGCCTAAAAAAAATAGATATAGGTATTTTAAGCAATAAATGATGATCCATGCCAACCAAGAATCCCTAATGCATGCCTTGCATAGGTGAATGCCCTACACATAATCCTCCATCACTAAATTTAGAGGTGTGTAGGTTTAAGAATGTAGGCCTTAAGTTATAAATGGTTGAGTAGAAGAGGAATACATGAGTGATTGTAAATCATGAAAAACATGCCTAATACCTTTAATCTTCATGCACACTTTTATTTAGAGACTTCCCCATACATATCTCATATAGTTTCATGATTATGCATATGATCCTACATCTGAACCCTTCCATTGCACATTATGCATCCTTATTTCCCTCATTTACACATGGTAGTCTAGTACTTGATCAACAATTTTTTTTTCTTAGTTCACCCAAGACAAGTGCCAACCTTTCATGTGTCACAACTGCACTACTTCCATCTAAAGCTCCAAAGAACTATTTCAAGATCCCATTGAGGTGACATGTATCACTCCTATAACACCAAACCCAAGAATAATCATAAGGAGCCATGTGCCAAGTGGCATCCAAACATAAATAAGGTTGTTGGAAGTAGTTGAACAAAATCTAAAGCATTATCAAGGTAATTAAATATGGAAGCAACTACCAAAATTAGGATGTGGATGCACACCACCCTCTGACTCTATCAGAGAGATCTAACATTCCCCTATCCACATGTATCCCAAAAGGATCCTACCACCAAATCCATATCCAGTCATCTTACTATAATTCATGAGTTATGGAATGATTCCATAATATAATTAAATGTTACATCTACCACTCAAGTGGTACATTTATTGTAAAAATAGGCTTGTTTTCTATAAATGCTTGGATTTCCATTATAAAATAGTTGACACAATTTTAGTAGCCTCATGTTGCTATAATTTACCCTCCATGAGCACTTGTATTGCTAAATCTTACAGACTAATGAGAATTAAGTTCACCTCCTATTATTTTGATGATTTGTATGTTATTCTATGTTTGTTAATCTTTGTCTATGGGTATTGTTCACCCCTCTCATCACCATCCATTCCCAATACCTCCTCATTAAACTCGAAGCTCAATTGTAGGTCATATCCTATGTTCACTAGGTTATGCATAGGCTTTATAAGTGGATAACCTTCATCCCTCTTGATGTTGTGTTGTGTTCCTGTACCTCTATATGAAATACTTATGCACTTAGAGCATTATTGGTAGAATCTATATGATATTCTCTTAATCTCAGAGGTATACACTATATTTATAGTAGAAGGAGCACTAGCTCTATTCTAAGCACATTTTCCATTTTATGTTTTAGCATCTCTTACCTTTTCCCTCACAATCTTAGGTTTAGATTAGTAGTAGTTTACATTTTTATTCTTTAGTCTTGCATGCTAGTCTTAAACTAGGTGTACTTATAATAAAAGGAATCTGACCTACTCTAAAGGTTTATCCCAAGGAGTACAAGGGTCCCATGCCTTGGGGACATTCCCATTATTTTGATGAGATAACTAATGTTTGCATGCATATTTGCACAATAATACTTCCATGCCCAACATCTTAGCCTCTTGTGCCACATGCAAGGACTTCATGCCTAGTACCCCACTACAAAGCACTCCCATGTTGTAGAGCATTCATGGGTGCACATTTTAAATGACAACACTTCCTAGTGTCATCAAGTCAACATTCCCTTAAAACACTTATTTATTGTACTTTTTACTACTATAAGCCATCATTTCTTAACTATTTAAATGCTTTCTTGGTGTGTATAACTTTATTCTTAATGATTTTGATGATTTCCATCCCTTATTCTTGGCACCTCTTTATGATGGATGATGGCGTAGAGATGAGTGGAATTGGTTGTGATGGATGGGAGATGAAAAATGGAATGGTAATAGTGTGAAAATGGATCCTTACATTACTGTAAAGCAGTAAGGATGAAGGTAGACAATATGGAGGTGTTCTTGCATGGATTTTGGTATGTCATAACTAGTTTGAAGGTCAAATGGAAGAATGATCCCATATTGTACTTGAAATAAGTTTGGAGGCCATTGGAGGAGGATAACAAGCTAAATTTGAAACCTAGGACTATGCTAAATACCTTAAAATATGCTAAGAAACCTCAACATTTTCTAAATAAGGATTTATTGGAGGTGCTTGATAGACATAAGTAGTATTTACTATGAATTTTTGAAGAATATCTTGAGAAAAATTGTTTAGAAACATGATAACATGAAGTATATCCATGTCATGGAGGAAACCAAGAAATATTGAAACCCTTCTCTCTCTCTTAGACCGTATAATTCTTATTTAAAAGCATGCCAAACATCAGATTGCACTCCTTATATTTTTGAGCTTTGTTTGACCCTCACACATGTGAAAAGGACCTAAATAAAGTCATAAAAATGAAGTTTATGTCCTTGAAAATCCTTAAAAGATTGAATTTTCTTAAAATGATGCCCTGATGAGGAGAAATTATAGAAAACCATTTGCCTTCTTAGATGTAAGATTGTAGAATTATGCCTTGACTTAAAATTAATATTCATGAAGGAGAGATGAAAAATTTGAGAACCACTTACTCCAACAAGAATCTCTCTAAGTCTGGTTTCTCTGAAGATAATTTCAAACTTTAATCTTCTCTCTCCTAATCATACAACTTATAAACCTGAATGTATCTCTCTATGTGTAAACTAGCAAGATGACTAATGTGAACTAGTTTAGGCCTATTTTTCTTCCTTCAGCCATGAAATTATTTTGGAAAACCTATCATTCCCTCTAATACTTCTTATATCATTAGCTATACATTTTGTTGTATAATTCTATACTCTTCAATGAAAACTGCATGAAAAATGGCTTTTCTTTGCCTTTTATTCCAACTTGAGTCCTCCACCACAAAAATTAGTGCATGAAAATGAGTACACAAGTCTTTAGACATGCTATAAAAAATAATATACTTTTAGAAATCATTTAATAGGAAAAATTAGCACATGGGAGCTTTATTTGGACCTTTTCCAAGCTTAAAAACACACTAAATGACCCTTTTTAAGGCATGAAAATTTATACGAAGGCTAATGCCATTTAAATGATTATGGTAAAAGGTAATTTGGATGTTTTAATGAATTTTTGATTTTAATTTAATCATTTAAATACCTAAATTTGTCTTTTTATGCCAAAAGAGGCATAATTGATCACCATGAAGAGGCTACTAACAATATCTTAAAAAGTTTCAGATTATATGGGTTGGTATTTGGCCTTGATAGTCCAAGTTACCAAATTTTTTGGTGACTCACATGGGTTGACCAACCTATTATTCAAAATAACTCACTAAATTTTGATATGACAATAACAATCTCAAGCACAACAACTTGATTTTATGACTCTCTTGAATGTCAAACAGACTCTTTTGGACTTTAATATACCTCTTTTGACTAAAACAACAACACAACTAAAAGGAAAAAATAGAAGGAATAATAAATAAACTGAAAATCAACCTAACCTAAGGAAAACAAGAACAAGGCAATATAATACTACTTTTGCTATTCACTTATTGAAACATAACAAACCTACAACAACTAATCTAAAGTGAAAATATTTTCTCAAAGGTCAAATGGAAAACTGGATTCTCCACCATGAAACTTTAAATCCTATTCGACATCTCTTGGTAGTGTATTTTTGTAGATAAGATAAATTGTATGTTCATGTCTTCTTGGTGATGCAATTGGGACTTGCACTTCTCACTTCTATTCTGAGGTACATGGATTGAAGATATGTATCCAAGACCCAATCATCCTCCTCCCATATTCTTCTACTTTGAAATAATAATGATAATTCTTATTCATTTATGGGTTGCCAATGATTTGATATGTTTTGGTTAAAACCTTCACTTTGATCCACATGGATAAGTAACTTGTCAATATCTTCACGATTGACTTCTTGTATCTCTTTAAGCATTGTAAAGGGTAATATTTATTCATTTGATTTGTGTTTATTTGTAATGATTTATGGTGATACCTCAAAAAATATGACTTTATTCCTTACCTCATTGTGAACTTTCTCTTCTTATGGGTAAAGCTTGGTAGGTTAAATAGTTGATTAGCCCTTAAGATCTTCAATAAGAATTGTAAGACCCTGAATAACTTGATATTCATTACAAATATCCATATAATTCTACCAAAAATCATCTTCATTACCTTGATACTTATTTTCTTTGGCTGGGCTGCACCTATCAATGGTAAGTTCTACAAATTTTTGAGGAGCATCTTGATGTGGGACAACTGATATGTGATCAATAAGCTCTTGAGAAATAACCTCTTTATGCACTTCTAAAACCTCTTCTTCTTGAATATCATATTCTACTTGTAGCTCATCCTAAAACTCATATTCTTTAACATTATGAAAGACTAAGTCATGGCTATCCTTACCTATAGGTGTCTTAATGATGATGTCCTATTCATCTTGTATTGAAACCTCTTTTTCATCTCCTATCACTTGAGCTGAATTTTTTTTATTCACCTCACACAAGAGAGGTTACTTCTCAAGAATTGGTATGGTAGACCCCTAAAAATACTCAAGAAGATGAGAAAGTTCCAAAGATGTTACCATAGATGACTGATTCTACTCTTGGGGCTGCTTAACTTTAATCACCTTCACCTACTCTCTATACTACAAATTATATTGAATAGCTTTCCATTAAGGAAAGGATTTGGGATTTTTAGGAGGAAGGAGTGGAGGATGAATGACTTCTTGATTTCTATCTAAAATAACACTTGGATTTATACTTGAATGCTTTTCTTTCTCCTTGGACTACTACATTTGCTTCTAAGTCATGAACTTGGGTTTAGGAACTTCTTCCTTTGTACTTGTTTCATCCATGGGTGTGAAATAAGGAACTTGCTACTGTGTTACCTTTGTAGTTGCCATTGAATACTGAAGATGTTGATTTGAAATTTCAATTTACTTAGCTAGATGAGCCTCAAAATCATGAACCAACTAATTAGAGATGTCTCCCTATAAAATTGAAGATGAAGGCTCCTATATGATCTACTATGGAATATGAAAATTTCCTCAAAACACTCTTCTTCAACCTTTTGAAGTATGTACTAGATAGATTTCCAAGTAGGAAGCTTAACAAGGCTTGGATTAAATCTTAAGGGATATATATATATATATATATATATATATATATATATACACACACACACAATAGTTTGACATTAATGAAGGGAAAAGGATAGCTCAATGGGAATATGCTATTGATTGTGGTGACCTTGGTGTTTCTCATGGACCACAAACCTCTTTTTAATGCCTATAATTAGACCACCTATGTCTAGGATATCAATACTAAAATTTGAATGGCCTTGCCTTATGAAATATGTACATACCTCTTTAGTCTACTATAAATAACCTCCCATGATCTCAATCTGATACTTGGGAATCTGCTATCCATAGATATTTTGAGTGTCTATGCTTATCATAGCCAAATAGGGTTTATTTGAAGCTTGAAATGGATTGCTTTGGGACTTGATTGCACTAATCAGGAAGATAACAAGATCCATGAGGGTTATTATAAGACTGGTATGAGCTTTCATACTATTGATAAGGATTTTTATATGGTTGGTGAGGCTCATCATAAGGCTGATATGAATCATAGTAGGGCTAATAGGGGTCATGAGGATCATAACAAGATGTATATGGATAATTTTGGAACTATTGATAAGGATATGAATGATAGAATTCTTCTCTATAGGCTTCCATAACCTAGAAAACACATGAAAATCAACTAAATTATGAACAAAATTTTCCTTTTAAGTCTAAGATAAGGACTATATGAGTACTTTAAATTTATTTTGAAGACCAATATGCTGCAAATTGTGTACTTTAATGGTTGGATTTGTGTCCCATTGGGCATGCTAGAACTGTTAGCAACCCAAATAACACCCTGCTAAAGGCTAATTACTATATCTCCTTCACACTTGGACTAACACTATAATGATCTAAGACTATCAAACATATCTTTCTTAGAGTAGACCTCTAGTTTTGATGATGTTAGTTCCTTTGATGTATCACTTTACTCTATTTACTAAAATCTACTACACTTTTGAGATGAAAAGGGTTAGAAGGATTACTAAAAAGGGAAATCCTATTCTACTAATGGTGATACACCTATATTCTTGGTTCATCCACTCTATTTAAACTCATAAAACACTAATAAGATAAGAAAATAATTGGATATACAACTCCAAATGACTCTTATCCAATAATATTTCACATAGAGGTTTCATCAAGTGACAAAAGCATGAGGGAAATGATGGAATATTCCTGATTCAAGGAACTAACTAGTTAATATATCCACTATTATCTCAATAAAATGTCATCAAATAGTATATATAACTGACATAAGATGACATACTAGTAACTAGGTGAGATTAGGACTTGACAAAGGAGAAAGTACTACCACATGTGCAAATCAAACCAATATTACACACTATACCAGAATATAGGAATATGAAAATAGTCATTCTATTTATTTCAAAAGTTTACAAAGCTTAATCTTGGTAGATTTTAATCATGCCCAAGAGATGGATCTTGAAAATTGGTTTGAAATCCTAAATATATAGAAGTTAGAAGGAGTTCTAGCTAATGTGGCATAGAGGCGAGAAAGAGAAGTCAAATAGAATTAACTCTAATTAAATTTTGTTTTATAAATTGATAAAAATAGTCCTGAAGACTTGTCTATATGTTTGATGTCCTTGCATGATTTTTGGCATTAGAATGAGATAGTTAGCCATCTTGACTTGTTAAATCTCCTCTTGCAAGAATGCTATGCCATATCTTGATTGATAACTCCAATTTAAGTGATCTCAAGAGTATGTGAATGTCCTTCTTTCATGAAGACCAAGGAACATGCATGATGATTAGTCAAGGATCAGTCAACTAAAGTGATTATCACTTAAGACAAGATAAATCTCACTTAATCCCTCATTTACATTAAATTTCACTTGAAGAGTGAAAGTGCATGATAACTCCACTTGAAGACTAGACATGTGGCATGTAGATTCTACATGAACTCATGTAGATTCTTACTTGATTGCTTAAATAGGCCTAATAGACTATCCTTATATACTTGATGGATTTTAAAACTTACATAAAACTATTATAACATAAAAATACAATTAAATTTAGGCCTAAAACAATCCTCATATTATTAGATAGGTATTTTTGATGAAGAAAGACTTGTAACTTAGTCAAACTAGTTGACCAAGTCAAAACTAACTCAATTTCCTAAAGAGTGGCTATTTTGGATGAGATGATAAGGAAACTTCTAGGAAATTTTTGATCATATGATGATTTAGGGATGAATAAAAAGTATTAAAATTTGATTTCCATGAATTGGATTTCATGTACACTTCCTTGTACCTCATCTTTTGTGCCTTTCTATCTAAAAATCCTATTTTCTAACCTGATCCATACAATTCCATATAACAAAGTATTGATGGTAAACTATTTGAGTTTACTTCATGTTTGAAGAGGTTTTAATTTGATTTATGAGGTTTTGATTGTAATAAAATTGACTTTTCTCAAAATTGGTCATTATGAGGGTTTTGAAGGTGAACCTTCTTAATAATGGTTCATAAAGTACAATATTCCAAACCTAAACTTCTTGCCATGAATATCTAGTATATATACACCCTTAACTTATTTGAGAAGATTAGGTTCCCATGAAAAATGTATGAAAATATACCCACATGAATAAATTTGACTATAGGGTTTGCAAGCATATTGGACATGCTTTCACTCTTAGTGATTATTCATAAAGTAAATCCCCTCAACCAACCTTAATTATTCATGAATCCTAAGTGCATAGGGGTACTCAAATAATGATAAGAGAATTTGGCAAAAATCTTCACATGGTGAAAGATATGAAAACCTGATCAAGTGGATCAAATGGGTGAAAGATATGAGCCCTCCTACTCTTACTCATATCCTTAGCTAAATGGTTGGCTGTACAATTCCATATTCTTCAATTAAAAATGCATGAAAAATGGATTTTATTTGCCTTTTATTCTAAATTTAGTCCTCCACCACCAAAATTAGTGCATGAAAAAGAGTCCATGAGTTTTTGAATGTGTTATAACAAAGAATAGACTTTTAGACATCTTTTAGTAGGCCAAATTGTAATGTGGGAGCTCTATTTGGACCTTTTACCAACTTAAAAACACATTAAACGACCTTTAAGGCATTAAAATTTGGACTAAGGCTAATGCCATTTAAATGAATATGGTCAAAGGTAATTTGGATGTTTTAATGAATTTTTGACTTTAATTTAATCATTTAAAGATCAAAATTTGGTTTTTTTAGGCCAAAATAGGCACAATTGTTCACCATGAAGAGGCTACTGACAATATCTTGAAAAGTTTTAGATTATATGGGTTGGTATTTGGCCCGAACACACCATGTTACAGTAATTTATTAAAAACCAATATAATATAATTTTTATATGATATACACCAAATAGACATGATCTCTATCCATTATCTAGAGTGTCACATATAACTATATAATTAGACTAATCATCCTAACAATTTATTCATATTGTTTAGAAATACTAAATTGTAGTATTTTGATTGTTTTATTTATGATAAAACTTAGTATTCCATGGTTTGTACATCTAAATATATACAATCATATATATGAATTCAACCAACTATATGATACATATTTATTTCTATTAAAATATATAAGTTTAATCAATTCACAGCCTTAACCAAATGTCTCAAAAATCACAATCATAAAACTAACCCAAATGTGTAAGTGTCTAAAAGTTTTGTTATATGGAAGATATATATTTCAAAATATACAAAACTTATAAATTCTGAGTTATATATAGTAGTTATCAG
This sequence comes from Torreya grandis, assembly GCA_037957365.1. NCBI lineage: Eukaryota > Viridiplantae > Streptophyta > Pinopsida > Cupressales > Taxaceae > Torreya > Torreya grandis. Next base: position 168,660 of record JARHVA010001335.1, on the reverse strand, counting down.
TTTTTAATGTATTTAAAGATGAATACATTAATGTATATAACCCAAAATAACCACAATAGGAAACTAATTAACATATAAAAATTATTTATGGTTCATTCATAATATATACATAATGATATATATTAAATTAGGTGAACTATAAAATTGAGTAGTATATACACACATATACATATACATATACATATACATATACATATACATATACATATACATATACATATACATATACATATTCATATACATATTCATATACATATACATATACATACACACACACGCGCACACACACACACACACACACACACACACACACACACACACACACACACACACAGACACACACACACACACACACACACACACACATTATTATATACATCATGACATGTCAAAAAATAGAAGTCCTATCACTTGTATGTATATAACCATGTATATTTATATATTTAATTTAACCAATCATTTCATTACTCAGCCTTGATTAACTTCATATACAATCATATCTAATTTGAGGATTAAAATATTAACCCATACATCATAAATAAAATCCATTACATTCGTATTAAGGAAGGAATGATCTAATATTATTTTATAGACCATGTTTATTCTTACTAACCCCACTGTGCCCTATCCTGGGTTATAATTTCAAAAAACATGACGTGATTTCACTATAAAAACTTATCAATAAATTTAATTTATGAATAAATGATCCATAATTTATTCAAAATACCAAGTTTAACCTTCCATTCCCATTTGTACCCTATTAGGGTGATTATTTAAAACTTTGATTTGTAAAACAACAACCTAGTTTACAAAATTACGTATTGAATGAAATAGTTCAATATTTAACTAATCATATTAAGTCATGTTCACAAAAGGGTCTAAAGGATAAATATTTTTAACAAAAATTATACCTGTTATAAATATTCCTAGGGTTTCGTTTGCCCAACAAAACCACATAAATTTTACACTAAAATCTTAGAACTAAATTGACAACATGACCATTATACTTAGGGTTTCAAAGTTTTATGCTTGGTTCTATGGATGGGTAAGCAATCCATAGGGCCAATAATTTATCCCCCACTTTTTTTTATATATATTTCATATTAATGAAATAGAACAAAACCCTTTTTGAAATAAACCTTATCTATGAATTTAAACGACATAACCAACCTGTTAAAAAAGATAAAAAAATATCAACTGGTAAAAATTTCTCCCAATCCTAGGTCAAATCTCCTTTTTCCTCTTTCTACCACTGTGTTATATATGTCCCCAAACATCTCATATTTATAATTTATTATCTTTCTTACCATAACTTACTATAATTTTGGCAAAGGAAGAGTCATGCAAGTCCATTTGGTTGAAAAACTAATAAAGACTAAACATCCTACCATGCAAAAAATTAAACAAAATGTAGGTTTTGCATAATGGATTGATAACACAAGTTAACACCTAATAAAAACCCTAATATTGAAATTTAATACTTATTATAATATATTTTTAATCATTATATAAAAATAATAATTAAAACCTTATGCATGATAACAATGACTTCCATTGAATCCTCCAAACATTATAATTATTAACAATGAAATGAACCTTCACTATTAGTCATTAACACATTGACTAAACATAATGACATAACTATTAGATATTAAACAATATTTTTTTTATAAATATGAATGATATGAATGTCATAACATTGCCTTAATATAAGGGTCATTTTATATAAAACTATGATTACACCTAATTACATTATAACCATGTCTGGTTATTTAACACACAATACTATTTAGCTCCCAAATAATGTATTGATAAATAAGACACTATCATAAAAAAAATTCATATATATCCAAAGTCAGTAATAAGGACTAACATAGATTTTAAAGCATGAGTGTAAGCAACATCATCATATGAAATCAGATAAGTATGCCAACATAAATGCAACACACAACCATATCAATATGAGCATCAATAATTTTAAAAGCAACAACCAATAACACATCTGAAATAATAATAGAAACCATTCAAATCAAAAAAATATCACACCATATTGTTCAAGCTGTGGTGTGTGTCAATTCTTAGTCTCAATTTGTCATCCCCCAATGTCTCCATCTATGCCACCCTCTCCAAGGATTCCCTCCCTCCATCACACTTTAAGGGATGGATCTATATTGCATCCACCTCACCAAAATTAAAGTAGTTAGCTTGAAATAATATAAAATCCATAATATAATTCTTTAATAAACTAAACAAACATAATTATCATGTACATAATATGCAAGTAAAACTAACTCCATTGTTAACAATCATGTAAATTAAGCAAAATATAACTATCCATACATCAGTGTATGAATCCAACTTAACTAAAATAGTAATTAGTCAAAAAAACCATAAATATACTAATTAATAGGTTATTAGGTCTAGAGAGGAATATGGATGTGACATCTTTCCCCTGTAAATTTGGTCACTATCTCAATGACACTTATTCAAACATAAGTTTTGAAATTAAACATTATTCAATAGAAAATAAAATAATATCCAACAACATATTAAGTAAACAAATGTGGAAACCATTTGTAAAACTCATCATAATCCTCCCAAGTTGAACTATCTTCAAAATATTGGTCTCATTGGGCCTTGCACTATGACACTTCTCTATTATGCAAACTGAGCTTGTGAGTGTCAATTATTCTGATTGGTTATACTATGACCACCTCAGGATCTAGAACATGCAAAACATCCCAATATTACACATGTGAAGGATTAATAAAATATTTTTTAAGATAGGACACATGAAAAACATTATATAAAAGATATAAAACTAGTGGCAATGCAAGCCTATATGCTATAGGATTGATCACTTATATAACCTCAAAGGGTCCCACATATCTAGGTGAAAATTTTGCTGATTTCTCAAACTTAATCGAGATTTTTTGAGCCTTAACCCATAGAAATAATTTGTCACCAATAGAAAACTACCTTATTATTATCTTTAGATCAACTTAAATTTTATGTCTATCATTTGCCTTAGCTAACCTCTGCCTGATTGTTCTAACTTGTTCTTCCATTTACACAAGCATCTTAGGTCCAAAGACTACCCTGTCTTCTAACTTGTCTCAACTGATTGGTGTTCTACACCTCCTTCCATATGATGCCTCAAATAAAGCCATTTTTAACACTGATTGGTATGATTTATTTTAATAAAAATCAACTAATGGAAGGTACTCCTCCCAATTTTATTATTTATCTATGCAATACATTCAAATGATATCTTCTAAAACTTGGTTAACTCCCTATGTCTATCCATTAGTTTCTAGGTGATATGTAGTGCTGAAATTCAACTACGTACCTAGATCCAAATTCAGAGTTAAAAAAAATATATAATTCATTCTCAAATGTCAATCAAAAATGATATTTTGCATTAATCCATGCAATTGGTACACTTCTTTCATGAGTCTCTTCACAAACATAGGTACATCATCTATTAAGTTGCCTAGTATGAAATAAACTACCTTGGTTAGTTTTTCCACTACAACCAAGATCATATCATGTTAATTCTATGATAATGGCAACCCTTGGTCCATGCTAATCACCTACCACTTCCATTATAGTATATCATGAAGATATAACAATCCTACTAGATGCACATGTTTAACATTCACACACTGACATTTCAAATAGTGAGACACAAAATCCACAACATCCTTCTTGATCCCTTTCCAAAAATAGAGAGGTCTTAGCTTAGCCATGAGATTAGTTACACTAAGATGTCTTAAATATGGGGCATTATGCAATTCTTTTAACACTATGCTCCTCAAATTCTCTTTATCAATAACATATATCCTACCATTATACCTCAAAATCCATCACTCTCCAACTTGAATCCTTTATACATGGGATTCTGAGCATTATTTGACAATGTTTTCTTAACATAATCATAAAATTCATCCCTTGGTGAGAATTTAATTATATGATCATGGAAATTACTCCTGATAGTAGACAAGGATGCTTTCTACCTTCTATGACTTCGGGTATCTACAACTCTATTTTCTTTTCACTTGATATAGTTAATATCAAAATTTTAATCATATAAGAAATGTAACCAATGTCTATGATGTGCATTTAGGTTTAGTTGGGTGAATATATACTAGAGTCCTAAGTTGCCTGTCTTGAGATAAAATGGTTTCCCTAATAGATAATACCTCTAAAATTATAAGGCATGTACTATTACAACAAGTTCTAGATCATGAGGGACATAATTCACCTCATATGGCTTAAGTTTTCTGGACTCACATGCTACAACTGAACCATCCTGCATAAGAAATACTCCAAGTCGATCCCTAGATACATCTATGATCATTGAGATCTAAACATTAAGATCGATAACTCTTAACATAAATGCCAAGTTAAACCTTCTTTTTATCTCTTGAAAGGCTTTCTCACATTTGTTTGACTAGACAAAACTCTGATTCTTCTACTAAAGAAAAGTGATTGGTTTAGCTATCTTTTAGAAATTTGAAACAAATTTCCTATGATAGCCTACTAATCTTATAAAAATCCTCACTTCATGTACATTATTAGGTGATTACCATTTCATTATGGCTCTTATCATTTCTGGATCCATATAAGTTCCATCTACTAAGATAATATATCCTAAACATTGCACTTTCTTTTGGAAAAATGCACACTTGGATAACTTACCATAGAATTTATGCTTTTGTAAATGCTATCAAACTAGTTCTAGATGCTGAAGGTGTTCTTCCTCATCCTTAGAATATATGAGGATGTCATTTATAAAAACCAACACAAAATGGTCCAAATAATCCTTGAACACACTATTCATGAGATTCGTAAATGCTATCGGAGTATTTGTCAACCTAAAAGGAAACAATGTGAACTCATAGTGCCCATACCAAGTTCTAAATGCTATTTTTGGGATATCCTCATCTTGAATTCTTAGATGATGATACACTACTCTAAGATCAATTTTAGAAAAGACTATTTCCCATCTCATATGGTCAAAGAGATCATTAATGCAAGGTAACAAATATCTATTCTTGATTGTTACCTTGTTTAACATCCTATAATCAACACATAAGTTAAGAGTACCATGTTTCTTATTAATGAACACCATTGTTATATCCCATAGTGACACACTTGGTCAAATTAACCCCTTGATAAAAAATCCTAAATTTAAGCCTTAAACTCAACCAATTCGATAGTTATCATCTTATATGGTGCCTTGGATTATGATTTAGATCTAGGTATGATGTCAATCAAGAAATGAATCTCAAATTTGGGTGGTAATCCAGTCAATTCCTCTAGAAACACATCTTAAAAGTTCTTCAGAAAATGATAATCCTCTATGGATGGTTATTTATATTCCTTCATCTCATTTATTTTTATAATAAATGCTTGGCATCCCTTCCTTTAAGCCTTCTTGAGTTGAATTACAAAATTTTTCCTAAGATTCAACTCTCTTTTCTCACCCTAAAGTTGTGTCTGATTTCCAAAATCATCTTGATACTCAACCTTATATAGATAGAAATGAACCTTAACTTTATGCTTCACAAGCCAATTGAATCCTAGGATCACATCATATAACCCTAATGGTATAGCATATAGATCCACTACTATAATTAATTCAAGCAACCTAATCTAAACTTCTATTAGACACTTATCAACCTTGATGTTTGACTCATTCCCATAATGAATTGACCATGAATTTAACATAAATCTATCTTTTTTAGCTAACTTATTAAGCATTCTAAGAGAAATAAAACATTTTGTATCCCTAGTGTCAATCAAAATAGAAATTAGATGATCAAGCAAAATGACTGATAGTTTAATAAGAGAAGCTTGGAATTCATCTTGATAGTTGTCAACAACTACATGAATCCACTTCTGAAAAGTTCCCTATTGAGAAGCAAAATCCTTGTTCTTTCCATCTAATTTACCATGAGTAAACTCTCTAGCATAGTGGCCACCTCCATAAATGAATCAACTTCTTGGTGGTAATTTCCTATCAGACTATTGGTTTCCCTTGAAACCTCCCTTGAAGCCATTTATAGGTTTCCTAGTACTTGAGCCACTATTGAACTTAGAATTTTGCCTCTTGGACTAGCTCTTAAAATCTCCACTCCTCTTCTTATTTTTGAAAGCCATTTTAGGACCTCAAAACTTTTTATTGAACTTTTATCTAGTTTGAGCAAGATATTTCAGCTTTTGCTCTTGATTGACTACCTTATTGAATACCTAATCCATGGTAGATGGACCATGCACATCTACCTCATAACCAATTTAGGGTTTTAATCCCATAATGAATTTTATGTTTCTAAACCTCTCATCTACCTGATATTAAGAGACATATTTTAGGAGCTTGGTGAATTACTCCTAGTATTCATTCATAGAAAGATTTACTTACTTAAGGTTATGAAAATTCATCAACTTATAATCAAAATACGATTGAGGAAGCCATTGTGACCTACATAATGTCATAAACTATTCCCAAGTGGTGGTGGTAGATTTCAGGTTTATCTCAAGCTTCTTATTTTCCCACCAAGTTGTTGATTCTCTAGAAAGCTGATATGCTCCCACCACTACTTTGGTGACTTCAGTTTAATTTCAAATATCAAAATATTTCTCCATCTCTATTAGCCATGCTTCAGTTCCATCTCTCAAAATGGTTCCATTGAACTTGGGTGTATTCACCTTTTTCATATCTCATACTAGCTATATAGCTACTCAATATCTCACATCTTATGGCACCTATTCATGTCTCTGCTCTTGATAATTTTATTACTCAGTAGGATTCTCTTCAGGGTCTTCTTAAACATTCTTCTCAACATTCCCATGAACCTAGGGCCATGATTTGGTCTCTAGTTTTATGTATGGCTACAAGGATTTGATCCAACTTTGCATCATGCTCAATAGTGAACTAATTTGGATCCCTTAATGGGTTGGTGTTTGAGGCACCCTCACCTCTAGGTATATCATGCACCATTATTATTCTTGCTTAATAGGAGAATACATTTGTGTTAATGAACTCATTAAGTCCTAGAGTATGAACCTTGGTTTTGATACCACAATGTAACAACCCTATTGGGTTCTACTAGATTAGGGTAATCTTTAAAAAACATTTACATAAATTCATCTAACATATTTCATCATGATGAAACCTACATAGAGTGATATTTAACTAAATACATTAGTTTTAGCTAACCATATAAAAGTCTATAGCTAATTTATTTATCAAATGATCACAATATTAATATCAATATAAAAAACAAATATAATATTTCATAAAATTATTATTGAAAATTCAACCACAACTGATATAATATTACAACCAACTATTGTAATTGTATAGATGAATAAAAAGTACAATTTTAGCATAATAAATGTCTTAATAGTAATATACAATGATACAAAGCTCTAAAAAGCATGCAAGTCTCAAAGAACTTGTAATATCATAAATAATCTCAAGTTTAGTTATACATAGGGGAGGGAGAGCATCATCTAAATGATTTTCCAAACCAACCATTAACCATCAATCCCATAAAAAATCTCCCAACTAGGGAATGACCTTCCCTTCATGAATGGGTAGATAATGATGACATGAGAACCCAAAGTGACAATTAGAACCCATGTGCTATAATATAACTAATACATGATGTATATCATAAATAAACCCTTTCTAACATGACATCATAAAAATATTTAAATTAAATCAAATAGATGAAATGACAATGTTTAACTATAAACGCTACTCTGGACAAAGTTTTCATATAGTTATTGATCTGATACATCAGTCAATTTCATACACACCATTCAATTAGATTACACTATTTCTATGTATTAGTAACACTATGTAATTACATGAAATCTATCTCACTTGCTTATATAGGGTCATTGATATTAGATTACTTTTAAATATTTAACAATAATAAAATCAATATATTCATAAAGAATATTCCTTACCAACAAATGATTATGTGCTAAACAAGGAAATATTAAATACATTTATTTAGTCTATCAAATGCAATCTAATCAATATCAAAACATCTAATTTATTATAGCATAATAAACAAAATCATATATATTCATTAATAAGATCAAACCATATTGGTAAGATACATTTCAAGACATCAATTTTTCAATATATAAACATGAAACTCTAATTTAATGATATTATCAATATAACATCTATTTCCAGCTCATTAGTTTATTTTAATATACTAGAGGTACAATAATAATCTCATTTCAATACAATAACATTAATGTGATTTATATTCAATCTTAAACACCACATAATCAGATGTTCCTTTCAACCATTAGACACATTTAAATTTAGCCTAAATAAAAACATCCTTAAATCTCCTTTGTTATAATATGTTTTATTTTTAAGCATTACTCAGAATATGTAAATTTATATATGGCATACATGATTTATAATTGTATTCCATTCAATAAATCACATGTATCCTATATATTTATTTACATATGTAATCACACAACTAATCATATAATGTAATTTATCAACAACTAGTATAATATACTTTTTATATGATATACCCCAAATAGACATGATCTCTATCTATTATGTATAGTATCATGTATAACTATATAATCAGACTAATCATCATAAAAATTTCTTCATATTATTTAGCAATACTAAACTGTAGTATTTTGATTGTTTTATTTATCATAAAAATCACTATATCATGGATTGTACATCTAAATGTTTACATTAATATATACGAATTCAACCAACTATATTATACATATTTCTTTCTATTGAAATATATAACTTCAATCAATTAATAGTCTTAACTAAATGTCTCAAAACTCATAGTCGTAGAACTAACTCAACTGTGTAAGTGTTTACATATTTTGTTATATGGAAGATATATATTTCAAAAGAAATATATACTTATAAAGTCCCAGTTATATATATTAGTTATAAATTTTAAATGTATTAAATGATGAATACATTTAGGTATATAACCCAAAATAACCACAATAGGAAACTGGTCAACATATACACATTATTTATGGTTCATTCTTAATATATACACAATGATATATATTTAATTAGGTGAACTGTAAACTTGGGTATCACACACACACAAACAATTATATACATCATAATAGGTCAACCAATAAAATTCCTATAGTTTTTATGTATATAATCATGTATATTTATATATTTAATTTAACCAGTCATTCCATTACGTAGCCTTTATTAACTTCATATACAATTGTATCTAATCTTAGGATTAAAAAATTAATCCATACATCATAAAAACAAACCAATACATTTGTATTAAGGAAGGAATGACCTGATATTATTTTATATACCAAGTTTATTCTTACTAACCCAACTATTCCCTAGCCTTGGTTATAATTTCAAAAACATGACTTACTTTCACTATAAAAACTAATCAATAAATTTCATTTATGAATAAATGATCAATAATTTATTCAAAATATTGAGTTTGACCTTCCATTCCTAGCCATACCCTATTAGGGTGATTATTTAAAACTTTGATTTGTAAAACAACCCAATTTACAAAATTACATATTGAATGAAATAAGTCAATATTTAACTAATCATACTAAGTTGTGTTCACAACAGGGTCTAAAGGATAAAATCTACTAATAAAAATTATATCCATTATAAATGTTCCTAGGGTTTAGTTTGCCTAATGAAAACATAGAAATTTTACACTAAAAACCCATTACTAATTTGACAACATGGCCATTGTACTCAGGGTTTTAGGGATAATACTTGGTTCTATGGATGGTTGAGCCATCCATAGGTCCAAGTATTTATCCATTTTTTTTCTAAATTTCATAATAATGAAATAAAAAAAAACCCTTTTTGAAATAATCCTCATCTATGAATTTAAATGACATAACCAACATGTTAAAGAAGATAAAAAAGTTTCAATTGGTAAAATTTTCTCCTGATCCTAGCTTGAATCTCCTTTTTCCTCTTTATGTCACTTTATGTCATATGCCCCCAAGCATATCCTCTTACCCATTTATTCTCTTTCATGATAATTTAACCTCCTTAATATTTTCCATAACTTACTCTAATCTCGATGAAGGAAGAGTCATTTAAGTTCAACTGGCAAAAAAACTAGTAAAGACTGAACATCCTACCATGCAAAAATCCAAATAGAATGTAGGTTTTGCATAATAGCTCGATAAAAAAAGTCAACACCCAATAAATACCCTAAAATTAAACTTTCCTCCTTATTATAATCTCTTTTTAAGAATTATAAACAAAATAATAATTAAAACCTCATGCATGATAATAATGACTTCCACCAAATCCTCTAAACATTGTAATTATTAACAATGAAATCAACCTTCACTATTTGTCATTAACAAATTGACTAAACACAATGAATTCACCATTATTCATTAAATAATATAGCTATTGTTAGCAATATTAATGATATGAATATTATAACATTGTCTTAATACAAGGGTCATTTTTGCTAAAACTATGATTACATCTAATTAGATTAAAACCATGCCTTGTTATTTAACACACAATACAATTTAGCTCCATAGCAATGTATTGATAAATAAGACACTATCATAAAAAAATTCACATACATCCAAAGTTAGTAATAAGGACCAACATAGATCTTAAAGCATTAGTATAAACAACACCATCATACAAAATAAGCTAAGTATAACAACATAAATTCAGCATACAACCAGATCAATATGAGCATCAATCATTTCAAAAGTATCAATCAATAACAAATTTGATAACGTATTAGTAACCACTCAAAATAACTAAATATCACAACATATTATTCTAGTTGTGGTGTGTATGGGTTCTCATTTTTAGTCTGCCATCCCCCAATGTCTCCATCTATCCCACCCTCTTTGACAATGCCCTCCCTCCATCACACTCTAAGGGATAGATCTATCCTACATCCACATCACAATAACGAAATTAGTTAGCCCAAAACAATATAAAATCCATAATATACTACTTTAATAAACTAAATAAACCTAATCATTATGTAAATAATATGCAAGTACAACTAACTCCATAGTTAACAATCATGCAAATTAAGCAACATATAACTATCCATACATCAACATATGAAATCCAACTTAAATAAAACAATAATTAGTCAACAATAAACATAAAATCTACTAACCAATATGTTATTAGTTCTAGAGAGGAATCATGATGTGACACATGTTATTTTTAATAGGATAGCCTCCAAGATCCTAACCATGAGATAATGCTGACCCACCTTACACAAAGATGATCTCTTGTATACCCACGAGTGTGATCGATACCATTATATAAGGAAAACCATATGTTTTGATGAGATTCCTCTACAAAATCCATGGGTGGTTGAGCCTTTTAACAAGTGGGGGTTTGATTTTTTTGACCCCATAGACCCAAAGTCAAATAACAAGGATTATACACTAGTATGCATAGATTAATTAACAAATGGGTAGAAGTGAAAATAATAATACTTGGAATAAATGAGAAAGTTACATAGCTTCTCTAAGAATACATTTTCACTAGGTATGAAGTAATAAGAAAAATAATTATGGATCAAGGACCAAAGTTCATATCATACCTAATTGTAGACCATATATATGAGTATGAGATCTGACATAGGAATTCTAATCCCTATCATTCTCAGTCCAATGGATAAGTGGAAGTCATGAATAAAGAGTTGGAATATATTCTCATTAAGATGATTATAATACATCATAAAGATTTGACAACACATATTCTTGAATTTGTATGGTCATACTAAACAACAAGGAATGCTACCACTAGGTTTACACCATATGAGATGGTAGATGGAAACAAAGTTGTTATTACCATATAATTTTAACTCAAAACCCTAAGGACTACCCTTAAACTTGGATTCAACCTCACTACAACACATAAGGATAGGATAATGTAGTTCAATGCATTAGATGAGTTTGAAAGAGAGGCACTATAACATATTAAGATAATGCAATAACAAAAACTGAGATGGCATGATAAGTCCATCAAGTTTAGATAATTAAAACAAGGAGATTGGTCCCTACTATATGAATCCAAATACAAGGACCATAAAGGCAAGTTGAGAATAAGGTGGCTTAGTCCTTATGAGAGTGAGAAAGTATTTGATAATAGAGTTATCAAGATATAAACAATCGACATGGTAAGGTTCTATTTTTTAGTTAATGGGCATCATATCAAGCTATATATGAAAACACTCTATAAGGAAGCATTTATAAAGAAACTCATTGAAGAAGAAAAACCTTGCATGGAGATGTAACTAGTAGATGAGCACACTCTTCATACACCACAATCCTTGAATGACCATGTTTAGCTACCACACGGGAATTGAAACTCACCCTCACTTTCCATGGATAATGGGTAAGCATGATACCTTAACGTGGTCAATTTATTGTATTAGGATAACTAGGGGCTCAATAAACATTCTGACTCTATAACTTACTAGTTATCCATAGTTTAAAAAAATAAAAAAACCAACAATGAAAATCTTTATGCATTTTTGGTAGCCCTAATAAAAAACTAGTTTACTGACTATCCAATGGTTGGATCAGAGGCATTAAGTAGAAGACTAGATTGTTGGTTACTCAAGGGAAAAAGTTAAAAATAAAAAATAAAAAAAGGAAAAAGAAATAGAGAGAAAAAACAATAACATCTTAGAATTCTCCTCTCTTTGATCCTAACACCTTTATAAGCGTTTTACATATTGTGTAGATGGCTTTGTTAGAATATATTAACTTGTAATTTATGCTACAGGTTACATCTTAATACTACATGTTATATATAATATGCTATAGGTTTAATATTATATTTTAGGGTTTAATCCTAGATGTTATGGGTTGTTTGACATATGCTATAAGATGTAAGTCTAAGATAAAAGATGAAAAATTCTGTAGTTCACCACTAGAAGATACATGATGGATCATTTATATACATCAAAATTGTAATAATCAGTTACCAAAGGATATTAGGGAATTATTGCATAATCCTCATGGATGTTGCAAGTCTTCACTTACAGTCCTTTCTAATCATATCACTAGTTTCATCTTGTTGTCACACATATGTTTGAATTAGCCAGCTCTATTTACACTCAAGGAGAGATTTACATTGAGTAATTAGCCCTATCATACTATATTTTACCTATTCTAAAGACCAATCAAACACTACACTTGATGGTGGTTAACAGTAACCATGGGTACCATCTTTTCAATAGTCACCTTCTACCAACCCTAAAACAAGACACATGATACATGAAACTGTATTAAGTAATTGGTCATCCCTACTACAAAGAGTTTCATTTTATTTCCATTATTCACTCTAAGTTACACATGATCACCACTTCAATCAGCATTTTTCAAGTCTTAAATCCAACATCTAACACATTCTTCACAATTCCATCTTACATGGCTACTCCATATGCTACAGGACATGATCTAGTCAACAATAACAATAATAATATATGTAAATATTGGTAAACCAATGCATATAAAGGTAATGATGACATCCTTTTTCTTAGAATGATTATGTTTTATCATTTAAATTTTTTTATGTTTTATTGCATGATTATTCAACATACTAAGTCTAAAGTTATGGGCTAAATAAATCCCAAATATTTCTTTTAAAATCTCACTTTTCACATCAACATTTATCATCATCACTTTTGTCACATCCAATTTTTACTTCCCATCCATATGATCTACATTTCTAACATTGTCACTTGAGGATAAGTGCCACCTTAGTTGGGTTGAGTATTCTAATGGATGCTACATGATCTCAATCAATGCTATGGGCATGTGAAAAGTCACATTAAGGCAAGATGTAGTTTATCAAGCATGTAATTAAGGTAAACTAATGATGTCACATGATATATAGGGACTTGATAACACTATAATGAGAAGATATGAATCACACACAATAAAATTTACTACATACTTGTGCTTAAATAGAAAAACAAACTTTTTTGTTGTAAGAAATAATAATTCAAGAAAATATGGGTGGTGATGTAGTTAGATGAGAAACAATAGACCTCACGCCATTGAGATAACATAGCTAAATTGTAAATATATTGTAGGATGTTGGATGGATAATTTAATTTGAGAGTTTGATGGGGTTTGATGATGAAATTTATGAGTTTGTAGAAACCTTGGTAAATGATGTAGCCACTGTGAAAGAGATATGGGTTGAGATATTTGAAGAATCAGTGGTAGAGGTCATTGGATTTCTAAGATAAGGAGAGTAAAGGAAGAAGAAATACAATGCTTCCATGGTAAGAAACATATTCTATCAATAAGGAGAAAATTTTGAATACTCCCAACAAGGTACATTATGATCCTCCTTACCTTTGCCATGGATTGAAATAATCTTGTATATCCTCAAATACTTAACTTGTGAGGGTATACAATCCATGATATATATAAACCACTTCAATTTTTTGAATCATCTTAGGCATGATAGAAAGATAAATATACATAATTTCCTATTAAACATGCTTAGAAAAATGGATAAAAAGTACCAAAAAGGGAAGTTAACAACTCTATCTCACTATTATTTAATCCAATTAATTGTGAAAAAATGTTTAAGAGACAAGAGGCCCAACATAACCTGGAATGAATATGTAACCATGAATTAGCTACTTGATGAGAAGCACCAGGAATTGGATGGTGAGAAACATGAGTAAGTGGCTAAGGGATAACATGACATAACAACAAGAGAATAAAATGTTGAAGAACAAGTAAAGAATATTGAGGGATAATAAGAAAGACCTGAGATAAGGATAAATAAGGTGATTATAACACCTTATTCCTTATGATAACAAGGAAAGAAGAGAAATGAGTATGTTCCTTCCTTATAAAAACCAAGGAAGAAGAAAAATATCTCATCTTCATAGGATCTAAATATACAATCTCAAAAGATCAGGGGTAAGATAACCAAATAATGCACTATTATAAACCTTGTTTCAATTAAAATTGAAATTGAGGAATACCCTAAAGAATAAGAAGAGTTTAGTGCAGATAGGGAGGAAATTTCTAACAAGTTTCATGGAGATAACACCTCTTCTTGTTCTGAAGTTCCATCTTTTGAAGAAATGGAGCATTGGGGTACTTTACAAACTATAGCAAGAGAAGAAATAATGGAAGAATAACCCATTGATAGTAAAATATCTATACAAGAAAGAGAAACCCCTAGACAATAGGAATAATAAGAAAATAATAAATTATTGGATGCCTTTAGGTAAATATAAACCCTTAAGGCAATTATTAGAGAGCTAGAGGTTAAAGAGAATGGATTAGATTCCTTGGCTAGTGTGGCAATATAAGAGAGGAAAATCTACAAGTCCCTAAATTTTAACTTGTATTATAAAAATATTATATGGTTACAAGAAGGGAAAAAAGGACATATGCATCTCTTTCCACTCAAAATAAGTATACTTTCTCATCCATTTTAGTTTAGATATAAAGGTTGAGTCAAGATGAATTATTCCTCAAAAGAGATGTTACAATTTAGACATTAAAACTCTAATGGAATAATCATTTTAGCCTATGGAAGAAATAAAATGAGGCTTTAAAGAAAAATGATAAGGATAATGAATCATAACTCATAATATTGAAAGAAAATGTTAAGGATATGATCCAACTGGTAACACAATTAATGAATTATAGACCAAATGTAAGGGTCTATGTTGTATATTTTTAAGAACAATGGGTAAAATTCTAGTTTATGATAGCTTACTGTGATCTTCCAAAATTGATGAGTGATCCCCATTTTTATTTGAGTTATATAATAATAACACTCCTAAAAATAAAAATTAGTTATGTGAGTTCTACAAAAATAATTATGTTATTCCCTATAATTTAATGTGGAACCCAAATTTGTATTTGGATGATGTATTATTGAGATATTTTTCTTATTATCTTGTTAACAAGAATAAAAGAAGAAAGGAATTAGCTGATTACCATGAAAAGGAAAAGGGAACCAAATTAATGATTAGAGGAGAGGATACTCAACTTGATATCATAGAATAAGAATTGGTGAAATTGATGACCATAATATAAGTAACTATTATAAGTAGGCAAGAGAAAATTGAGGTTCAAAATCAATATTTAACCTTAATAAAAAAAACAAATCAAGAATACTATAATGTTCACATAATTAGATGGAATTAAATGAATCTAGAGTTGAAAAATAAGGAGCCATTTTCATGTTATAACTATAGTGAAACACTCAACAGGGTTACCAAGAATATTGATGCTACAAGAAGAAATATTTAAGTTGGATTTTTATAACCTACCAACCCCCTATTTTATGGTTTAATAATCCATATAGTTGAATTGAATAGTTTTATGAAGCATATGAAGAGAGGAAGTGGATAAGGATAGAAAACAACTTTGGGATTTTAATAAAACAAGGATCAAGTGTGATAGAGCTAGTAGATTTCAAGACCCTTTACTCATTTGCACAAAGGTTTAGGTTTGATTAAAAAAAACAACATGCTTAGTTGGGGGTGTGATGAGCCATGGAAATTATCCTTTTAATACCTACCATAAACCATTTTTTAACCTCACTATACTATTTCTAAGCATAAAAAGTTGGCATTTATACTTTCTTTACCACGTATGTTGTAAAAAGAGTCTGTTTATCAAGTTAGGTGCTCATTCAGTTGTCCAAGTTAGTTATAAACTCAATAAAACTAGGTAAAAACATGGTATATTTCTTATAAACTCAAAATTTAACAATTTTCTATGCCAACATAAATTCACATAAGGCATAGGCCTTATGCACTCATCCAAAGTACAATTGAGAGGGAATCAGGGCCCACATTGGGATAGGTATGCCATGATGCAAGGCATCACCCATAGGACTTGGTCATTTAAAAGAAGGATTTTTGTAGATTTATTGGCATAATCCTTTTTTGGGCTAAGCCTAATGGTCTATAAGTGTAAGCCCATTTGGGGAACTAGTTCTGATAATAAGGGTGCAAGCCTTTATTACCTAAGTCTAGTATCATATAGGTGCTAGATAGGTTAAGGGGATAATTTAACTTGAATACTCATTTTGATATCATACTTCTAGAAAAGGGTATTAATAATTAGCATGGGATATTTCTATACTTTAGCTATTTCTATAAAATATACTGACATCATCAATTAACACATGGATGCCATGAACATTGTAAAGCAGGAGCTTGAAAATAACATGCTTATCATGACTATATTAGAATTACAACATTATAACCCTTTCACATTACACTAAAAACTCAAAATATTCATAAATTAGATAGAACACCACTTATAACAACTACAATTTCCATTAATTAGAGCTTAACATAATAGAGTTCATATATTTATAAAATAGAGCTACTTTGCTTGAGCTATTTAACTACCCAAAGGCTCATATATAAGATTGGGCATATAAAAATATAGACTTAATGGTGTACATGCTATTACTAATACTAATGATGGCCAAATACATGTATAACCATTTCTCCAGATCTTTGATACATTAATTCATGTCCCTTTGCTCACTAGTTTGAGCTCATTTTATAACACACAAGAGCATCTCTTTGCCAGGGTGGAGAGTGCACATTGGGAGTCAAGATGGATCCTTTGTTGATCATTAAAATATATCCATAACATTATGTCCTTGATGCTATGGTTACCACATGTTTCCATTATTAGAAAATGCCCCTAGAGATCTAGGTGTCAATTAACTACCTATTAGTTGGTGCAAGATGTATGTTGATTCCTCAAGCTCGTGCCAAGATGCCAAAATAAAAATCATCATGCCAATTTATTTACTCATGATAAGGTGTCTACCATACTAGTGCATATCCATACTTAAAAAAAATAGGGGCCCAATGTTACCCCATACAAAATTACTAGTCCACCCTCATACTAGGTTGTCAAAGCTTTTGGTGCATAAAACTTGAGTACACTTTCCTTGAGCTTGATGCTAAATCCTTAAAATACCTTGATAATGAGATTGATTTCTTTAGTGATGTTATATATTTATATGGATGTGGTGATGAGTGTGAGCACATCAATCTTGTCTATTTCCTTTCTAAAGGCCTCTAGACTTATTTTAGCTTCTGTCACACCTCCATCTAGGATTGCCCCTTAATCACAGGCCTTAGTCTACAAGGTGTAGAAGAGTGCTTCCAAGTTCCATTCTTAGTCCTTTATCTAAGTTATAAGTGCATTGACCTTCCCCATTATCTACATGTGCTTTGAACTACTTATAGAGAATACCTACATCATTAGTCTTTTTCCTCCTTCAGTTGCTTGAGGTGTATGTCTATGACTGACGATTGGTTGGAGAAGCTCAAGAAGATGATGTCATCAACATATATGCCTATTATATATTTGTAAAGAGGTCCTCCACTTATTAAATCTTAATAAAAATATCATTTTATAGAAGGACATATGGATCTTCTTCTTATTCTTCTTATTGTGTTGGCTCTAGTTTCATCCTTGGGAGCATATGTTCCACTAACACAAATATTATCCACCTAAGAGAGGTTGGATATATTGACATCGACCAAAAGAGAAGGTTCAACCATATCTTTGCACTTGCATAGCTGTTTTAGCTTTAACTTCATGTCATGTGCTTCATATTTAACATCTTTACATAGTTTTTTCCATTTCTTTGCTCTACCATCATTGATGATGTTTTTGCATGTAACTTTAGTGGCCATCTGGATAAGTGAATTCCTAGAGTAGACTGGATTCATGGTGAGAGGGTTTATGATGAGGGAATCATTCCCTTATTCATGTTTTTCTACACCCAATATGGCCTTTCGAGGTGTCTCAAAGTGAGGGTCATCCATATAGCTATCAAATGTAAACATAAGCTATTTACACATCTTGGCTATGGTGGATTTAGGGTGCATGAAGCTAAACATATATAAGTCTTCATCTATCTACCCATTTTACACCTTCTCTTGAATGCTCAAATCTATGCTTTCTTCCTCAACTATGACCAATTTTGTTTTCTCTTCTTCCTCCTCACTGGCACCACTACTTTCTTCAGTGCTTTCCTCTAAGGACTCATCTTGTTTTGCAAAGGGTTATTCCTCAAACTTTTCCCCTTTATCTATTTATTATTTTTGTGGTTTTTCAATGCTTACCTCTAGGTGTATTCCCTTGGTGGTAGCATCACATTATTTTTGATGGTGTTCTTATTTAGTTTCTTTATACTTTTCCAAGGTACTAGTATCACCTCCCTTTACTTCAGGCACCCCTTCATTACTTGGGCATGCCTATTGTATAGGTTCATCTCCTTTCTTAGTGGGGGCACTAGGTGCCTTAGTTTTCTCAATGACTAGTCCCATGCGTAAGAACCTTCTTTATCTTCCTCTCTTTCTTAACCCTCTCTTCCTCAACCTTCTCAATATTTGCCCAAGTCATGCCCATTTCCTTCCAAGCCTTACTCTTCTTCTCCAACACTAGTGTGATCTCAATTTGTTCCTCATTGTGGCACTTTTTTTCCACAACCTTCTTTTTTCCTCTTCTATTTATAGAGGTTATGTTGAGGGTTCTCTAGATGAGGCATTGACTAACTTATTTGCTTATTTAATCATCATGGTAGTGCTATCTTACAGGGCATTCTAAACATCCTTAGTGTTGGGATCCTCTCCCACTTCTTCTTCATGCACAATTTATGTTTTTATTCCTTTTTCTTCCTCCATATATTCCTATTTTTCATAAATGAGGGCCTCTTACACCTCCATTTATACTAGAGTTATCATAGGGAGTGTAACGAGTCCCTTATAATTCTTCTTTATTTGATTCTTGCTAGAGGAAACAATCTCTAACATGAAGGTTATGCACTTTTTTAGAGATAGAGGTGTTACTTGTTCATCAGAGGTGACCATCAATCTAATGCACTCCTAAATTCCCTCAAGTGTCTCTCCCCATTTCTTCTAGGGATATTTATGTTGCATTTTTGGCAATGGTTTCCATTCATCACTAATCTAAAGGGGGATATCATCATCCTTTTCAGGGTTTGTGACCTTCTTCTACAACTTTATCTCATAATACAACATGAACATGAACCCATTTATAACCTCCCTCTGGAGGGGATGGAGGTCCATGTAGTCAGAGTCATTCTCCTCATCCTTTGTGGATTTTTATCCTAGTCACACATACTAAAACCTCAACCTACTAATTTTTCCATCCATATCCTTTACTAGGATATCTATCTACTATGCATTGGGAATCCTCCTTATCACTGCTATGCAGTATTTTTTAGAAAACATGTATAGTAGTTTGAGTTAGTCAGATAGGTTGTTATCTATGAGAGCCAAACAAACTACATAGAAATGTTGTATGATGGTAAAGGTCACCATTCCAAAAATATCTTGGGGGATATCCTATGAGATGTGTCATTCAATATTGAATGCTTCAATGTATTATCTACACCACCCTAGCACCCTTGTTTTATACTTTTGGGAGGAGGGTAGGAAGGTGAAGTCTTGGGTATTTATCACTAAGGAGTCCTTGTGCACTAAGAAGACCCAAATATTATCTTCATCTACATTAAACATGTCGATCTCCTCCATCACTATCAATATTAGCATAGACCCCCTCCTCATTGGCACTCTCATTCCTTGTGGCACTCTAGCACATTATTCACCATCTCCTCAAGAATTTTTTTGTAATATTGTTCTTAACCCCTTGTACCATATGATGGGTGATGCAAAAGTAGGTCTTACTGATTTCTATCCACCATCCATTAGGGTATATCTTAGAGATAAAGAGTTGCACCTTTGTCCTCATGCTATGGTCTTGAATGTACTTTATAAAAAATGTGAAACTGTCCTTGTAGTAGCACAAGAGTTTTACAACCCTCTCCACCTCTAGATCATCCTCCATCATCTAGTGGATGTCCATCCCTATGCCTAGGAGCCTAGTAATTCTACTAATGAGATATACCAAGATTTGCATACACCTCCCTATGAAGTAAAGTCAATTACCATGGATGCATGAAATGAGGAATTGTAATAATTCCTCTAGCTTGCCAAAAATTGATAGCTCATATAACTGGGTTGTGCCAGTGGTCACAATATTATCTTAGATGGAGATGTTAGAAAACACTACACCTACTGCCATCTTTTCTCCCATGTCAACCATCTAATCTTGGTTGAGCTCTTACACATTGCTCGATGTGTGATGGTTTTATTCTTTTAACCTACATGTATGAGGGAATGATACCCAAGTCTCCCCCATTATGACCTTAAGGGGAAACTATATTTCTCTATATGAAAGCTTTAAACTTTCTTTTAGGTTAACAACCATGATGTTAAATCCTTCCACCAGCTACACCTTTTTCTTTGTAATGTCTATTTATTCTACCATCTATACCTTCCTATCATCCTTATGCACCTAGAGTGGATCAGAACTCAGATGTTTCTTTCCCATTCTAAACTAGATACTATTGAAGTATGATCTATTGATCTTCCCAAAGCTCTTAATCTTGATTTTCACTTTCTCACAGTCACAGGGTCTATGACTGTGACGTTGGCTCTTGAGCTTCATTCACCATTAATGACAACCTTGGTGACACTTAGAATTCTTATTACTTGGTTTTATTACAATTTTCTCTCCACACACCTCTATTCCAATATTACATGAAACACAATCTCTCTCCCTATTCAACCATTTTAATTTGGTGGTTGTGGGTGCTCAAGTTTTCACTTGGTAGTATTTTCAAGCTTTGGATTTGGTTTAGCTCTAGTTAAATGCTATGTTTGGGTTCCAATTATCTTAAGGTTTATAAACTATTATAGTCAACCATTTTCTCTTTTATACCTTACTTTTAGCCATCTTCTTAATTGGAAGTGAGTAATGGTGTAACGGTGCATGGATTTATTAAAATCTACTAAACCTATGAAATCCATGAAAATCCACCACCACATTTGAATTTATTATGTATCTTTGTGCCTTTATCATCACTACATTAACTTCTCTTTATGGTGTCTTTAGTGAAGTGACCGATGATTTAAATAATCACTTCTCACATACCATTAGGTGGATGCCAACTTATCTTGATGATCTTCCTCCTACACTTCATCCACTTGGTGTGACCTTCACCTTTGTTATGGCAACATGGGTGCAATGCTTCACATGCCTATGATTCAACCTCCTGGTTCCATCTTCTCTTCTTACTATGCTTCCTTTTAAGCACACTTCTATTGTTTGGTCAATTTCTCTATGCTTTCATCTTGCTTTGGCATACCTTACCCCATAAAAATTCCTACACTGGTCCTTTAGTGATTAATTATCTTCTCTTAATCTCTTGTGCATGAGTATCTTATGCACCTCCCTTTGTCACTTGGTACTCCTAATTTTATGAATCTGTTAACTTCATACACCCATAAACTTAGGTGTCTAGCCTCAAACACTTAGAAATAAACCATGATCAACTCACCTGACTAGAGTCATGTATGGAATTACTAGAAGAGTTTTCTTATGGGCCTAAAAGTGCCTCACTTATCCACTTGTTGATGCCATAAAATGTATCATAGGTGGTTCTTAGTGTTTAAGAAACACTACTCATTTTTGAATTCAAAAAATATAATGTATGAGTTGTAGGTTACGATAATCCTATTATCTTCAATGGAATAAAGACAAAACAAGTGGAATATTTAACAAATTTATATTAGTTAGTGGTTGGGAGCCATTGTGGCTTAATAGTTGATCTTTGATTTTGAAGATAACCTGAGCTATTTAAAGTAAATTATGCTCAAACCTAAGTCTAAATCTAAGATAAAATGAGTATTCACAATGAATCCAATCTAAGATGAATTGATAAAAAGGAGAAAAATTAAGTGTAAGGCAGAGAAGAAATGTGTTTTTGATATTTAACCCAAACATCATGACAAAGTTCAAGTTTCATTTGAACATGCATTTAACTAATATATGATATGAAGTAGCATAAGCTCAAATCCTATCACACATTAGGAAAAAATCTAAGGATAGTATGAAATAGTGCAAATAAGGACCAAGTTTACTTTAAAGATTCACCCCTACAAGTAAACAATATTAGCACATATGTAAGAAAGGTAAAGAAAACAAAGTAAACCTTATAACTTTCAACTAATCTAGCATTAGCATAAATTAGCAAATTTTTACTTAAAGATGCATATCTATAATATAAAAGAACAATTAAAATATAAGATTTAGTCTAGAAAAATGAGAGACAAACCATGATAGTAATTCACACAAGTAAATGTGGACAAACTTTGTAGAACTCCTTGATTTTTATTAATTTGCTCAAAAGTTACAAATAGTTTTGGCTCCAAAAAATGCTCTCTCCCTTAAAATTGACAATACCTCTTTTTATAGACCATTTCATGAGGTATGCCAGTTAGTCATGTCAAATATTAAGGACAATTGTCATTTTAAAATTCTTTGAGAACCTTTTAGACATTCTAAGATGACTAACTTATAGGCAATGCACTTTACAAGTTTCACATGCCTTTACAAAAATAATATTCTATTTTCAAAAATATACAACGTCTCTATATAATAGAATACCCTAAGTCAATTGGATTGATTTTTAGACTCTTGTGCTGACATAATATTTTGCCTTCCCTATAGGATCTTCATTCTATAATGTTACTCATTGATAAGCTGGAAGTCAAAAATAGGCCTCATGAAGAGTTCCTTTTCTTGGTCCTCTAGGTTCTTGAGATCCTTCTTAGCTATTTTTAATGCTTACTTGATGCTTCTAGAATCTCTTATATTTTATTTAGATGACAAAAGAAATCCCATGATCTTCTTTTTATCAGCCCCTATCTTCCCTTGTCCTTGATTTCTTACCTTCTGCATGAATTGAATAGTTCTATGTTTGAACTCCTCATCAGTTATTAGGCTCAAAGGACTAAGTGTGGTGGGATATTTGATTATGATATCCAATATGTAAATTTTTCTGTCTTATATTTATTTGAGGCCCTTAGAAATATCCTCCATTTTCTTATACTAGCTATTCAAGGCCTTGATCTTATCCACTAATATATCCATAGCCATATTCAGGTGGGTTAGGCTGACTGTTCTAAATTTTGGGACTTGATTCTTGGTTAAGGATTTGATCAAGTCTTTCACTTGATAACTTGAAGCCTACCATTAGCCAACTTGGCCTTTAGCCATGGTATTTTTTTTAATCACTACCTCTTTCCTAGTCTTGACTAACTTTAAAGAATTGAACAAATCAGCCATGGTGTCTTCAAATTATTAGAACCTATCTTCTAGGATGGACAAGATAGATTATTATTTAAAATTATTATCCTATTATATGATGCCCTTGATCATTTTTTGTAAATACTTTGATTGTGCCTGAGCCATTTGAATAACATTTTTTTCAAATATTGGGTCTACACCAAGCTTTTATCCTCTAACTAGAGTCAATCCAACAAAAGGTTCCACTTTTTGGAAAGTGAACTTCTCTCCACCAACCATGGCATATCTCTTATTTACCCTCTATAAAATTACCATTGTTGGGTCAAATTTGACACCAATAAAGATTGTGTCACCTTTGGACTTGGGTTCTCCATCTATGTTCCACTTGACTCTCCTAGATTAACCATCTCCTTTTCCTTTTTCTTTTAAAATTCAACTATCCATGGCTTAACCTCTTCATGAAATAGGATGTTGATGGTCCTCATCATGGACTAGGGATACATTAAAATATGTACCTTTTGTAATTTACCATAGATGAACCATTTTAGAATGATTGAACCATGAATCAAATTTTCTTCACTAAAGAGATTGACCTCATTCAAAGGATGAGTGAAAGTCACCTTGGGATTCTTAGCCTTTAGTAGAACAATGGAAAATTCAAATTTTCTTTTGGGGGTGTCTATAGGAACTAAATCCAATACTTCTTTCCCATTTTCTTCCTTTATTTCCTCCATTTTTTCATATTCATATTCATAGGATAATGACAACATTTTGAGGGCATATTTAATGGTATCATAAGGGTCTAATTCTACTATGTGAACCTCATCAAATAGTGATACCTTGTTCCTCTATTTGGAATGAAGAGGATGCTATATCACCAAGCCTTCTCTCCTCTGGCCTATGTTCAACTTATGTCTCTATTTGGGCACTAAATGTTTGAGCTGGTGGAGGCATAGAAGGTATACCACTTAGTAAATGGTACTACCTTGGCCCCAATTACCTTTTATCATCTCTTCACTTTTGCTTCCTCTACATCCTAGATTTGGGTTGATGTTGTGCCTTTTCAATCTAATGGTGACCTCAAAGAATGAAGAAGATTTTATGTATATAGGGTTAAAAGGACCATGCTAGTGATCATAAGGTACATTTATTCTTTTGGCTTTCAAATGCTCTTTGACACTTCCATGGGGATGCCACTACCTTAGCTCATCAATTTAGAGATTGAAGGAGGTTATATGTTTGGAAGTTGCCTCAATTTTATACCATAATGTAAGCATAGTTATACCAATGGTTACGAGGAGGGTGTGGGGAAATCCCTTCTTTTTGGACTTGTAAAGACCATCTATACCATTGCATATTTGATAAGCTACTTCTTGCTTTGATAGCTTAATTGGCACATGAACTTGTAATTTGAGAGGAGTGCATTGGGTTACATCAACCTTGATTATTATATAATTAAGATATAACCAGATGTCCCCCATGGCTTCAATTGAATTTCTGATCAAGGGGATTAATTTTGACATTGGATTCCCAATTATGGCCTTGATTAAGGATAGATACACATAGTCACAAATGAAGTGGATGTGGTCCTTGTACTTAAGGATATGTAATTTGGAGTAATACTACGAGATAATTTGTGTCATTTTAGGTGACCATTCCCTAAGGATGGGAATCTTGGTTGTGCAAGAATAACATCCAAAAGGTATGACATCATGTGAAATTAAGTTTTATTCTTTTTCTTAATTTTAAAAAACTATCTACTCAAACAAGTGCTAATTACTTCACCAAGAGGAGGGGTGAGTTTATTTTTAACCATGAAATAGACTAAGGGGACCCAAATTTATCTACATATGTAGTGGTTGAGTTCCCACATAATATGTTCATCATTGTCATGATCTTTCTTATTTTATGTCTGAATTATGTTATTATTAAAGTAAAAAAACACTTAGTTTCTAAAATACAACCACAGGGAAAAGATGATCTTTAAATAATTATCCTTAGCCCAATTATTGATTTTGGTTAAGTCTACTTGGGGCTTAGGCAATTTTTAATAATTTTCAAAAGTCATGGGAGAGATGTAAACAATTTTACTAAATTTACCCTCATACAAAATCATGCCCTTATCTATTTTTCCATATTTAAAAATTGAAGCAAGAATATCTATGCAGTGTAGTACCTTGGGTTTAGCTACTACATAATACTAACCTATCATTTGAATGGTGACTATATCATGGTAGAGCCTCCTTGTAGACATGTTCTTCTCCTCTTCTCTTTTGATAGGTGACTAGTTCTCAATGGTCTAAAATAAGCTCGACCAATTATTGTCCCCTATGTTTAGAGTTGTGGCATCAAATTACGTGTTCTTAAAAATCCTCCCTTATATATCTGAAGTCAAATAGAGCTCTGCATCTTCCTTTAAAACACTATTTTAGGTTTCTATGGCTATAATTTTGTTAAATTTCTCACTAGTGGTCTACACTTCAATTTTGGATCGAATTATCCTTCCATAAATGATAATCCAATCACCCTCAACTTGATTAGAATGATCACATGGTTGAATTAGGGTTCTTGTATTTGATATGGATTTTTTGAAAGTCTTCTTATTGTTTTAATGGAAACAACTAGTTTCAATGGTGATCTTTATCCCTTTAATTTTATTTGTATTGAGTATTTATACCTTTAACTCATGTTGGGTCCAAAAAATCTTCAAATCTATTATGTCTAGATTATGTGGCATTGATGTGGCATCACCATGGCATATTGCTTATTAATATTTATTGATTTTGGACACATTTCAATATTTTATTTTTTTTGGGTCCTTTGAAAATTCTACCTTATCTCATACCATTAGATCTATTTTCTTGGATCAATGTAATTTGTTGATTTCAATCTAAGAAATCAAATACCATTAGATGCTTGTTATATTTACTATAGTTGTGACACTTGTCACTTCCACATTAATTTTGATCTTTGTTGAAATATCAACATTGATCTCACACTGTCGAATCATCTCTATCTAGATGAATGCACTACATTGATCTTGATTAAGTAGATCATGCCTCCTACTCCATGAACTATTGATCAAAATGTGTACACTTATCTATGCACCATCGATCTTTGAAAGATGCTTGATTTTTAATTTTTGGCTTGGAGTTATGCCATGTGTCATCTTTGCATTCATTCTCAGGGCTTTTGACTTTTTAACCTTCATCATGTACCATTAGATTTTGTTTGGCTAGATTAATGTACTCTATCAAATCTCTAAGGGGTGGAATGCCATTAGTTTTTCAATGTTATTGCACTAAGATTGTGACACTTTTCACCTTCTCACTTATTTTAGGGCTCCGTTGAAGCTTTGAATTGATATGCACGATCGATCAAAATGTGTATGCTTAGCCATGTATCATTGATATTTAGGGGCATGCTCAAGCCTTAATCATGGGTTGTAAGTTTGAAACTTGTCACTTGATCACTTGTTTATTGAGTTCTTTGAATTATCAATGTTTATCTCACACCATTAGATTTTGATGCCTAGGTTAATGCACTTCATTGATCAAAGTGCTTGACCTAGTGACTTTATCCTACACTATTAGATCATCTCCACCTGAGCAAGCATGGGCCATTGATTATGTGGATAATAAAATAATTAAGTCAGGTTAAATAAATATGAAGGAATTAATCTAAAATTTTAGTCTATGGTTTTATTTTTATTGATAAACATGATAAAACCTTTGGGTAAAATCTTGAGTTGAGTTTCAAAACATAATAAAGGGACCCCATGTATAATAAAGGCATTGGCATAAATTTTTAGCATAAGGTTTTTTAATTTTAATAAATGTAACTAAAACTTTAGGATACGTTGAGAAGATAATGAAAGGGACCAAGTGATTAGTTAGACCATACAGAGATAAAAGGAACAAAAGGGGGCTTGGGACATAAAGGACCAAGTGTAAAATTTTTAGACTAAGATTTGGTCAAGTTGATAAACATGACTAAGCCTTAGGATAAAGGTTAAACTAAATCCATGGTATAAATAATTATTCCCACATAAATTGTTCCCATGAAAATTTTGAAATTAATTCAAAAAGGGACCTAGGTTAAAACATTCAAACTAGGGTTTTAATAGGATTTGAATGTAAACTTAATTAATCTTTGACAAACCAAAGGATAGTAAAATATAAATTTATCATTGAAGTACAAAACCCTAAGCATGTTCATTCCAAAGCATATTTTATTTATCTTGTAATACAGAAACATAAGCAACAACCATTAGCAACATTAGAAGGGGTAAAATAATGATTAGTTTAAAATATGTTAATTAATCCAAATGAGAACCATGTGTGGATGATATTCAAATAAATATAATGTGCAAACATTCTAGTGGTACTCTGATCAAGTGAATTTTCAAATTTAAGGTATAAGTTTACATAATTTAAAACAAGGGTGCCCATTTTTCAGAAATGGGGGTATGTTGACCTCAATAAATGGTGACGTCTAGGGGAAATATAATAATACATTAGAATTTAGAGACTCTAGTTTAGACTAATAACTAGGTTAATTATTCCACTTGATTAGGCACCATTATTAAGATCAATTAATAGTTAGAATAAGTCTTGTACATGTAGAATTAGGGTCAAACATCAAAACATAGCCATGTTATGTGTGTGCTTTAATTCCACTTACTAATTTTCATAGGATTTAGAGAACATATTCTAGACTCATGACCTTGACCATTAACATTGAATTAAAACATATTTAGATGTTCATTAAGATTCATGATTTAACTTAGGGAAGGCTTGGGCATTGCTCTAGTGTCAGCTAGACATCCATATCCTCAACAAAGATACATTTGGCTCCACTTAAGGCCTTGCTCTACTACCATCCAGATGTCCATAGTCCTAGAGGAGATTACTAGAATACCTTTACTTAGAAGGCATTTTGGATTTTTAAATAAGATCTTATTTTTTGTATTTTTAGATATTTTAACTTTCTAGGAAAGGTTGGGAACCATATTAGCTAGGTTTTAGGATTTGGTCCAATGTTTGACCTTCAGACAATCATCCTTGGCTATAAACTTTTCCCTAAGAATTATTTTAAAGTGCAAACATGAATTTATCCTAATACTTCAATATTTCACCCTATATGTGTAATCATTCTTAGAACCAAACTTAGATCAAAACAAGGCTTACAATCTAAAGGAATAATTAACCTACTTATTAGTTCTTACTAGTTTCTCCAAACTATAACTTCAAGTTTACATTTCAACAATCCATGATCAACCAATGCTAAGGATACATACCTATATTCCTAAATTATGGAGTTCTTTTTGAGCACCTAAATGTATTTTTAGTTAAGGACTATCTTGAAAAGACTTATTTAAATCAAGGAACAAATCAGGGAAAGCCAACACACCAAACAAAAAGCAAAGGAACATAAATCAAAGGAAATAAGAAAATAAATATATACATACACTATGTACAAACAATGGACAAGAAGGAAAGAACAAGAAATAAAATAATATAGCCTACCTACACTAACTCTAACTAGTCTTACAGTTCACTCTATTAATACTTTAGGTTAGACAATAGAGAAATAGTGCTTGAGGTATTTCCCAATGGTTGGAAATATGAAATGTGTTCCTTTTAAGTCTTTTAGTTTGAAGGTGTTATCTCTTAGGGTTTAGAAAATTTGATCCAATCCATAAAGGTGTGAACTTCCCATGTTTTCCTTTTGATTCTAAGGCTTTATCCAAAAGGACCAAGTTTCATTATATAAACACCTTTATCTTTGAACATTTATCAAACCACCTCTTAACTATGGTCTGGTGTTTATTCAAATTGGCAAAAGCCTCCTCTCTTGCATATTCCATCTGTATGATGTCAAGTAGTCTTGAACTTATAAATTCTTGATCCTCCTCCATGTACTCTTACATAAACTTGTAGGTTGGCATCTTGAGTGTTATGGGAAATATAGGTTCTTGACCATATACTAGCAAGAATGGTAATTCCTTTAGATCATTCTTGATTTGTGTTCTATTTATCTAAAGGGTATACTTAAGTAAATTGTGCCATGTTCTTAGTTTATCATCTATAGACTTCTTTATGGCCTTCATAAAGTTTTTATTTGTTGATTCAGATACTCCATTACCTTGGGGGTAATGGTTTGATGAGAAATTGAGAATAATATTATTTTCATATGCCCACTTAGTCATCTCAATAGACATAAAGGCAGATCCATTATCATAGACTAGAGATATAGGTATGCCAAACCTTGTACATATATTCCCATCTATAAATTTGATCACTTATTCAGTCCTATAATACTTGGTTACCACTACTTTAGTCCATCTTGTGTAGTAGTTAGTAGCAATCAAAACATAATTATGACCATTTGAGGTATTGGGGTTGATGACCCCCATAAAATCCAGTCCCCATTGGGTAAAGGGTTTATCAATCATCACTAGTTTTAATGGCATGGAAGTCTTGGGTTATTTGGTGTTGATGATTTGACATGAGTGGCATTCTCTCACATGCTTGTGAGCATATTTAAAGATAGTAGGATAGTAATAACTATCTCTAGGGATATTATGGGTTGTAGTCCTTCTAGATGGATGTCCAATTCTTAGCTTCTCATAGAAAGTGCTCAATACCTAAGCTACTTCTTCCTTGGAAACACACTTTAGGTAGATGCCTTCAAATTTATTTATTTAGAGTACTCCATCCTTGATTAAGAAATGGGCTACCCTAAGCCTTAAATATATCTTTTGCTCTCTACTTAATCCTATAGGATAACAACCATTGATTATAAAATGAACAATGATATCATACCAATCATTGGATTGAAAGCATTGTTGATCAACCTACATAATACTTAGTTTGGGATTAATATTAGAAATTAATTGAATTAAACCTTGGCATCTTACCAACTTGGTAGTCTTCATCTGTAGATCATATTATTAAAGGATAGACATTTACTTACCTCTCCTTTCTCTAATTTCACATTGACTCAACATTAGCTTAGTGGTAGGGTCTGGTAGAATTACATGTACCTTATTTTTAAGGATATAATGCCTAAATTTCTTCATTCTCTTGACTAAAGAAAATGATTATTTGTTAATAAAAGAATAGTTTAACTCAACATATAAAATGTCAATACTCATGAAAGAAATAAGGTGATCAGACTTATCTATCTTCTGAGTTAGAATAATAGTTATTATATGATTAGAGGAAAAGGAATAAAGATAAAAATCTTTAGTGAAATCTAGACTTATCAGTATAGGATCTTTTCCAATTAATTCTTTGATGTCTTTGAATGATTTCTTGATCTCCTCATTCCATGTAATCTTGACATATTTCTTCAACATGTCATTCAATGGATTTACAATTTTTGCAAAACTAAAAATGAACTTTCTCAAAAAGTTGATTTTACCAAAGAAAGACTTCAATTTCTTCCTATTATTAGGGGGTTCTATCTTTGATATTGCATTTACTCTATCTGGGTCTATAGAGATCCCCTCCTTGGATATGACATGTCTTAATAGCTTTCTCTTAGTTACACAAAAAGATGTTCTTCTTTAGGTTAAGAGAAATTCTATACCTTCTACATTTCTTAAATACCTAATGAAAGTGCATGATGTGGACTTCCCTATATTTAGAAAAGATAGTCAAATCATCCATGTATATAATAATTCACTTACTTATTAGCCCTTGAAAGGTGTGGTCCATTTCCCTTTGAAAGGTTGCACCTGCATTGATTAATCTAAAGGACATTCTCTTGTAAGTAAAAGTACCCCACTTAGTAGTAAATGCAGTATTCATCCTATCTTACTTAATCACTAGCACTTGATTATACCCTGAAAATCCATCAAGAAAAGACATCATAGTGGAACTAGAAATAATTTGGATAACTTGGTCATAAGAAGGTAGGGGATACTTATCCTTTTTATATTCTCTATTCAGATTTTTAAAGTTAATGTACAATATAATTTTACCATTTTTATTCTTGACTGGTATTAAGTTAGCTACCCAAGTGGAGTGTCTAATGGGAAATACTATCTTAGTATCTAATAAATTCTTAACCTCTTTGTATATCATTGGTTTTAGGACATGGTTGACTAGCCTTTGTTTTTAATTAAACAACTTGTAAGATTCCTTTAGAGGTATGGTGTGGGTTATGACCTTAGAATCAAAGATCTTTAAGTCATCATAGGACCATGCTATTGCATCCTTATACTTGGTC
Organism: Torreya grandis; assembly: GCA_037957365.1. Taxonomy (NCBI): domain Eukaryota; kingdom Viridiplantae; phylum Streptophyta; class Pinopsida; order Cupressales; family Taxaceae; genus Torreya; species Torreya grandis. The sequence continues at coordinate 136,188 of JARHVA010001335.1, read as the reverse complement.
AACAAATATTTGTCTCTCTTGGTTTTACTTCTTGTGCATGCTTTACCAATATTCACTAGCTAAGGTTGACCTTGGGAACCTAGGTTAATTACATTGTAGTCCTTCCCATATACTTTGGGAATATTGATAGCCTTAGCAAGTTTGTTTGAATCAAACAATTTTTCTAAGGCTATCATTCCTTTGGGAATTTATTGTCACTCAATTGGATGACCTTATCATCAAGCTTATCTTTAATGTTATCATAATCAAGGGTATTTTCATTGACCTCATCAATGATGTGAGCCTCAAATACCCCTGAGTTAGTCATAAAATATATGATGTGTTGATCATCATTGAATACTTGTAGATGGTTAACATTATCTGGTACTAAGAGACATTGGACTAACTCAATAGTAAGTTTTTATAACTTGGAAATTGGATTAGGCATAAGGTTGGATGTAGCTAAAGTAAGCTCATCAACAACCTTATTTTCTTCCCTAGGGACTGACATAATGTTGAAAGCATAAAAACATTCAATTAAGTCCCACACTCTAAATTTATACTTCTTAAGATAAGACAATTTGCATTGATATTTACTTTTGACCTGATTAACTACTAGTTCTGAATCACCAAAAACTAATAGTTCCTCGATGTTGTGTTTGGTTGTAAATTGTAAATTGAGAATAAGTGGTTCATACTCATCCAAATTATTAGTGTATAAGAGCTATATTTTGTAAGAGGCATTTCCCAATGAGATTTATTAATACCAATCCTACTCTAGAACCTAATTTACATCTAGCACCATCAAAATATAACCTCCATAATATAAGAATAGTGTGATAAGTTTTGGAGTTACATACCTTTGGGGTGTCAAGAGTGTAAACACCCAAATATGAGTTAACCATGTTGAACCTCTCATTGGTTGCATTGTGCTCAATGATCATATGATTCATCTTGGGCTCTCTCTATCTTGATCTAATTGGGAACTCCTTTCCAAGGTAACCAAATGTGTGAACAATCAGTTGTAACCATTCAATAATCTAGTCTAGTCTCTACTTAGAAGCAATCCATAAGCATCAAGGATGTCTACCACTTGGATGTCAATAAACTATTATATCCTTGGTTTAGATGTAATTTGCATGTGAACATTTAATAACTCACCAATTACTTTGACTCTTGATTTATCTAATTGAGTCACAACTCTATCAGATTTAATTGGAGTCAAACTTAATTGCTCACAAATACCTTTAGGCATGATATTTATAGATGCACTATAATCTAACAAGAAATTATTCAAATTCTTACCAGAGATCTTGATTGTAATAAAGAAAGGAGGAAAATTTGCCTTAATTTTGTGTATTGAAACGTTATCATGTGCAACCTTTTGAGAATTAATAGGATTCTTAGATAAAGACTCAAAAAATAAATCCCTTTGTTATATAATCTAAGTCAATTCATGCAATGTAATGTTAGCTTTAATCTTTTTCATACCCTCTACTATATTATATCTAGTCCTATTGGAAGAATTAGGTGCATTAGTACTGTGTTTAGAGGTACTTCCCTTAGAAGGCTTTGGATTTTTATCTGATGTAATATCAGGAGTGTTAGAATTATTTGGTGGAGTTGAGGTAGTCAAAGGTTATTTTTTCTCCCTATTTATTAGAGGATAAGTCTTCTTTAGATATTACTGAAAAGCATGGATCTCTTCAAGATCATTCTCTTCTTGAAATAGAAATTCAAATGTCTCCATCATGAGAGTTGAATCAAAATATTTAGATGACCTTGAATAACTTAAGGTACCTACATAATTTTATTTATTAGTGACAACTTCAAAAGTATCTAACTCTTATTGAAAATATTTAAAAGCATTGCAAAATTCTAAACAATCTAATTCACCATGCTTTTAAGTATAATGAACTCTACAATAATATGGTAATGCAAAATCACTAAGATTTATGTCAAGCACATTATAATTAGCATATGACTCATTTTGATGTCTATTTTTGTTGTTATTTGAGAATCTATTTGAAGGCCTATTGAATCTTTGGAAAGATAAATTTTTGTTAGAGTTTTCCCTAATATTTCCAACTTGATTTTATAGCTGAAGGAAATCAATACTTAGATTTTGAACCATATTTAAGTTACAATAATTTTCATTCTTGGGTGCCTTAGAATTATGAACTTGATTATTGCTAATGGATGCAAGAATCAAAGCTCTCTAGTCTTATGGATGAGATTCACTGGAAGTGTTATTCAAGAATCCTAGATTTTGGCCAGTATGTGGATGACTCAAAGGCAATTGTTCAGGACTGTAATTTGATTTAAGGTAGACATATTTTGACTGGAATTGGGAATGACATTTAGAATAGGTAAATTTTGATTAATTTTTGGAATAATATATGCCATTTGGCCTTGTGGTTGCATTTGATCATTGATGATCATAACTTCCAGATAAGCTAAGGCTAATGTATTAATAACTTGAGCAGATCTTTTGAGAAACATAAAAGTCATAGGATCTAATGCATCCTTATAAATCTCTAAGGCTAAAAACTCATTAGGTCTATAAAGAGATATGGTTTTCTAAACATCTTATAGAACCTGGCATTGAAGGCTCTTATGGGCTCATTTGAGACTCTTTTGACTATGGTAAAATTTTGGTAAAGAACATATGGAATAATTGTTTTGCCAAATTAGTCAATGAAGTAATTATTAAAATCATTCTAGCTAGTTAAATAGTTTTCAATAAGGTTTAGGAATCATTCATATGATTTTTTTTTGAAATTAAATGAAAATAGTCTGCATGCTACATCTTCATGAATAACATTCAAAAGTCTTAAAGCATATTTGAAACTTTTAATGTGTTCTTCATATGTTCCAATACCATTTAAACTAAAAGTAGGAAAATACATTTTAGGGTTATGAGGAAGGTCATGTAACACACTTGACACATTGATTGAATAACCACATAGCTAAGCCATACCTTGATAGGGGTTTAACACATGAGCATCCTAAACTGGTGAGGTTGGTTGAGACTTTGAGAGTCTAGCTTTACCTTTGTCTCTCCTAGTTCTCATATGAATTTCTAATGAAATAAGAGGAACCCTTATCTCTAAATGTGACCTAATCCTTATCCTTGGCAATTCCATTTTGAAAACTTTGAACCTTATTTGAAATACAACATGCAAATCTTATCTTTACAAATAACAATGTTCAAACCTACATATTAAGTAAATTTTGCACAAATTTGTATAAATGATGACAAAGGACATAAATATATAACTAATTTAGCTTAGAGATATGTCCAAATACATAGGTATGAGTGATATTTACATATTTCAAGCTTAGATAAACTCAAATTTGCAAAGATCCAATCAATATTTGAACAAAATATCTGTTACTAACCTCAAACACCTTGGACTTAGAAAGCTTAAGCTATATTTACCACAATTTGACATATATCTTCAAAAAATATCTTTGTTTGAATAAGCACAAAGGTTGGTCTAAACCCATTAAGATCAATGATCTTTACATAAATATGATAAATGAAACACATATGCAAATAATACATCAATATTTGAACAAAATTCACAAAAATTAACAAAGATGTTGAAAATTTACAAAGATATAACTAAGGCCTTCCTTCTATCACCAATAGAATGCGTATCCCCTTTTATGCCTTAAAATGTGTCATAGGTGGTTCTTAGTGTTTAAGAAACACTACTCATTTCTAAATTTAGAGAATCCAATGTATGAGTTGCAGGTTGTGATAATCATGTTATCTTTGGTGGAATAGAGCTAGAACAAGTGGACTATTTCACAAATTTATATTAGGTTGTGGTTAGGAGCCACTGTGGTTTAATAGTTGATCTTTGGTTTTGAAGATAACATGTGATATTTAAAGTGAATTATGCTCAAACATAAGTCTAAAGCTAAGCTAATATGAGTATTCACAATGAAACTAATCTAAGATGAATTGATAAAAAGGAGTAAAAGGAAGGGTAAGGTAGAGAATAAATGTGTTATTAATCTTTAACCCAAACATCATGACAAAGTTCAAGTTTCATCTAAACATGCATTTAACCAATATATGATATGAAGTGGAATAATCTCAAATCCTATCACATATTATGCAAACATCTAAGGATAGTATTAAATAGTGAAAATAAAGACTAGGTCCACTTTAAAGATTCATGCCTACAAGCAGATAACATTGACACATGTGCAAGAAAGGTAAAGAAAATGAAGCAAACCTTAGAAATTTCAACTAATATATCATTAACACAAATTAGCAACTTTGAACTAAAAGATACATATAAAGAATTCACAAGAACCATTCAAATCTAAGATTTAGACTAGACAAATGAGAGAGAAACCATGATAGAAATTCACACAAGCAAATGTGGACAAAATTTGTAGAAATCCTTGTTTTGTATTAATTTTCAAAAGTTACAAATAGTTTTGGCTCCAAAAAACTCTCTCCCTTAAAATTGCAAATACCTCTTTTTATAGACCATTTCATGAGGTATGCCAGTTAGTCATGTCAAATATTAAGGATAACTATCCTTTTACAATTCTTTGAGAACCTTTTAGACATTTTAAGATGACTAAGCTATAGGCAATGTGATTTATAAGTTATATATGCCTTTACAAAAAGAACTTTCTATTTTCAAAAATATACAATGTCTCTATATAATATAATATATTAAGTCAAGTGGCTTGAATTTTAGACTCTTATGTTGCTATAGTATTTTACCTTCCCTATAGGATATTCATTCTATAAAGCTGCTCATTGATAAGCTAGAGGTCAATAATAGGCCTCATGAAGATATCCTTTTCTTGGTCCTCTAAGCTCTTGAGATCCTTCTAATCTCTTTATAATGCTTGCTTGATCCTTTTGACATCTCATATATTTTATTTAGATGACAAAATCAAGCCCATAATCTTCTTTTTATCAACCCCTATCTTCCCTTGTCCTTGATTTCTTACCTCCTACATTAATTGAATAGTTTTGTGTTTAAACTCCTCATCAATTATTAGGCCCAAAAGATTAAGTGTGGTGGGCTCTTAGATCAATTTGTCTAATATGTTCAACATTTTGGATTCTAGTTGTTTTAAGTCCTTATAAATGTCCTCCATTTGCTTAGACCAATTATTCAGGGCCTTGATCTTATCCACTAATATATCCATAGCCATATTCAGGTGGGCTAGGTTGATTGTTTTAAATTCTGGGACTTGATTCTTGGTTAAGGCTTTAATCAAGTCTTTCATTTTATAAGTTGAATACTACCAATGGATAACTTGGCCTGTATCCATGGTACTTTGTTTATTCACTACCTTTTGCTTGATCCTAATTAACTTTAAAAAATTGAACAAATTAGCCATGGTGTCTTCAAATTTTTGTAACTTATCCTTTGGGATTGACAAGATAGATTATTATTTAAAATTATTGTTCCATTACATGATGCCCTTGATCAATGTTTACAATTTATTTGATTGTGATTGAGCCATTTAAAGAATATTTTATTTAAATATTGGGTCCTCGCTAGGCTTTTTTCCTCCAATTGGAGTCAATCCAATAAAAGGTTCCTCTTTTTGGAAAGTGAACTCCTCTCCACCAACCATGGCCTTCTTCTCAGTTACCCTCTATAAACTAGCCATTATTGGGTCAAATTTGACACTAAATGAAGATTGTGTCACCATTGGAGCTGGGGTCTCCATTTGTGTTCCATTTGAATCTCCTAGATCAACCATCTCCTTTTCCTCTTCCTTTTGCAAGGAAACTATCCATGGATTAATATCTTCATGAAATAGGATGTTGATGGTCATCATCATAGCCCAAGGGTACCATGTAATAGGTAACTTTTGAAATTTACCATAGATGAACCATTATGGAATGATTGGACTATGAATCAAATTTTCTTCACTAAAGGGATTGAACTCACTCAAAGGATGAGTGAAAGCCACCTTGGGCTTCTTAGCCTTTACTAGAATAATGGACAATTTAGCTTTTCTTTTTGGGGGTGTCTATAGGAACTAGATCTAATACTTCCTTCCCCTTCTCTTCCTTTGTTTCCTCCATTTTCTCATCCTCAAATTCATAGGATAATGAAAACATTTTAAGGGCATCTTCAATGGTCTCATCAGGGTCTAATGTTACTATGTGAACCTCCTCCACTAGTGATCATTGTTACTCTACTTAGACTTAAGATGAGACTATCTCACTAGGCTTTCTCTCCTTTGGCCTATGTACAACTTGTGTCTCTATTTGGGCATTAACTATTTGAGCTAGTGGAGGCCTAGAAGGTACACCACATAGTAAATAATACTACCTTATCCCTGATTGCCATTTATCATCTCTTCCCTTTTTCTCCCTTTGCATCATATATTTTGTTTTGATTTTATGCCTTTTCAATATAATGATGACCTTGGATAATGAAGAGGGTTTTGTGTATATGGGGTCAAAAGGACCATGTTGGTGATCATAAGGTATATGTATTATTTTTGCCTTAAAATTCTCCTTGACCCTTCTATGGGGATCCCAATGCCTTAGCTCATCAATTTGGAGATTGAAAGAGGTTTTATGTTTGGAAGTTGCCTCAATGTTATCCCATAATACGAACACAGTTATACCAATGGTTATGGGGAGGGTGTGGAGTAGTCCTTTCCTTTTGGTCTTGTAAAGACCATCTATACCATTATGTATTTGATAAGCTACTTCTTGCTCTACTAGCTTTATTGACACATGGACTGGTAATCTGAGGGGAGTGTATTGGGTTCCATCAATTCTAATGATTGTAAAATTAGGATATAACTAAATGTCCCCCATGGATTTAATTGAATTTTTGATCAAGGGGATGAATTTTGACATTATATTCCCAATTATGGCCTTATTTAGGGATGGATACACATAGTCATAAATGAAGTGGATGTGGTCCCTATACTTAAAGATATGTAACTTGGAGTAATACTGTGAGATAGTTTATGTCCTATCAGGTGACTATTCCCTAAGGTTTGGAATCTTAGTTGTATAAAAAATGGCATCCAAAAGGTATTGCATCATGTGGAATTGAGTGTTACTCTTCTTATTAATTGTAGAAAACTATCTACTCAAACAAGTGCTGATTACTTTACCAAGAGGAGGGATGAGTTTCTTTTCAACCATGAAATAGACTAAGGGGACCTAAATTTTTTCTACATATGTAGTGGTTAAGTTCCCACACAATATTTTCATCATTTTCATGGCCATTATTATTATAGGTCTAAATTGACCAATAGGGATGTTATTATTGAAGTTAAAAACATTTGGTTTCCATAATACAGACATAGGGAAAGGATGCTCTTCAAATTTTTATCCTTGGCCCAATTATTGATTGTGGTTAGGTCTATTAGGGATTAGGAAATTTTTAATAATTTTTAAAATCTATGGGAGAGATGTAAGTAATTTTACTAAAGCTAATCTCATTAATAATCATGCCCTTTTCTATTTTTCCATCTTAAAAATTAGAGCAAGAATATCTATGCAATGTAGTACCTCGAGTTTAGCTGCTACATAATGTATACCTATCATGTGAATGGTGACTATGTCATAATAAATCCTCCTTGCAAACATGTTCTTTTATTCTTCTCTTATAATGGGTTGTTGGTTCTTAATGGTCTAAAAAGAGCTCAATCAATTACTATCCCTTGTGTTTAGAGCTATGGCATCAAATTGTGTTTCCTTAAAAATCTTCCCTTTTGCATCTAAAGTAAAATAGAGCTCCACTTATTCCTTTGAAGCACCTTTTTAGGCTATCATGGCTGTGAATTTGTTAAATTTATCACTAGTGGTCTATAGTTCAATTCTAGATGAAATTATCCTTGCATAAATGATAATCTTATCTCCCTTAGCTTGATTATAATGAGCATAGGGTCAAATTAGGGTTCTTACATTTACTAGGAATTTTATGAAATTATTATTAGTGATTTAATGGTGATATATGGTTCAAATGGTGAGCTTCATGCCTTATATTTTATTTGGATCAAGTATTTATACCTTTTGCCTTGCATTAGGTCCATAAAATCTTCAAATCTATCATATCTAGCTTATGTGGCATTGATGTGGCATCACTATGGCAGCTTGCTCATTAATATTTAAAATATGACCATTTTACACTTTTGGATATGTGTCAATATTTTATTGGTTTTGGGCCCCTTGAAAATTCTACCTTGTTTCATACTATCAGATATATTTTCTTGGATCAACATGGTTCATTGATCTCAATCTAAGAAATGAATTCCATTGGCTACTTATTATATTTATCATGGTTGTGACACTTGTCACTTCTACATTCATTGTGATCTTTTTTAAAATGTTAACATTTATCCCACACCATTGAATCATCTCTATCTAGATGCATGCATTATGTTAATCTTGATTGATTGGATCATGCCTCTTAATACATGGACCATTGATCAAAATGTGTATGCTTATCTATAAACCATTGATATTTGAAAGATGTTTGAGCTTTAATTTATGGCCCATGGTTGTACCACATGTCATCTGCACATTTTTTCTTAGGGATTTTGAATTTTCAACCTTCATCACACACCATTAGATTTTATTTGGCTTGATCAATGTGTTCCATCAAATCTCGATTTGAGGGGTGGAATTCCATTGGTTGCTCAATGATATTTCACTAAAATTGTGACACTTGTCACCTTATCAATTATCTTAGGGATATATTGAAGCTTTGACTTGATATTCACTATCAATCAAAATGTGTATGCTTAACTACATACCATCAATCTTTTGGGACATGTTCAATCCTTAATCATGGGCTATGGGCTTGAAACTTGTCACTTTCTCACATGTTTGTTGAGTCCTTTAAATTATCAATGTTTATCTTGCACCATCAAATATTTATGGCTAGGTTAATGCACTCCATTGATCAAAGTGATTTACCTAGTGACTTTATCCCATGCCATTAGATCATCTTTGCTTGAGAAAACATGGATTGTTGATCCTACAAATAATAAAATAATTAAGTTTTGCTTGGGAAATGTGAATGACTTAGGCTAAGGATTTTAGTGTATGGTTTTATTTGTGTTGATAAACATGATAAAACCTTAGGTTAAAATCTTGAGTTAAGTTTAAAAACATAATAAAGGGACCCCATGAATAATAAAGGACTTGACATTAGGTTTTAGCCTAAGTTTTTTTTATTTTAATAAATGCAACTAGAACCTTAGGATAAGGTTTTAGGCTATGTTAAGAACATAATTAAAGGTACCATGTGATTATTTAGACCATATGAAGATAAAAGGAACAAAGGGGGGCTCAGGACATATAGGACCAAGTGGAAAATTTTTAGACTAGGGTTTGGTTGTGTTGATAAACACGGCTAAGCCTTGGGATAAAAATTAAACTAAGTCCATGGTACAAATAATTTTTCCCACATAAATTTTTAATTTAATTCAAAATGGACCTAGGTTAAAACATTTAGACTAAGGTTTTAATAGGATTTGAATGTAGACTTAATTAAACTTTGACAAACCAAATGCTAGTAAAAGATCAATTTATCATTGAAGCACAAAACTATAAGCATGTTCATTCCAAATGAGATTTTATTGATCCTAAAATATAAAAACACAAACAATAACCATTAATAAAATTATAGGGGGTAAAATAATGACTAGTTGAAAATATATCAATTATCCAAATGAGAACCATGTGTGGATGATCTTCAAATAAAGATAATGTGCAAACATGCTAGTGGTACTTTGATCAAGTGAATTTTCAACTTTATGGTATAAATTTACATAATTTAAAATAAGGGTCCCCATTTTTTATAAATGGGGGCATGTTGACCTCAACACCACTTAACACAAAACATAAATAAATGTTTGGCTTGCACCAAACTTTATTCTAGTTAGCACAACATAACCAAATTATGATTGGGAAGTCAATATCTGATGGTGGAAATACCATTCTATTGTATATAAGGCTTCAATATAATGTCATTGAAATACCCAAGGAGTATTTCAACCATCATCATGTACAACTTGAATTTACTAGTCTTGAATAAGTTGTGGATGATATAAGGGACCATCCATCTAATCTACAACTTACCAGGGTACTTGGAGTCATAGATCAAGACCAATGATCTTTTAGTAAGTACCTTACACTTGATATGTCTATTATACCATAGATTTTGGCATGCCTTTTCTACTTGATCGATCCATATTTCTTGGGTGTGTGTCTCATCCAAGTACTCCAAGTCTTCTAGTTATGTGCTCAAGGACTCTTGGTCATCTAGTTAGCCAATACATGTGATGCACATTGAGTGCACAAAACTCCATTGGTAAAATGGATTCTATGCCAAACACTAGTTGGAATGGTGTATCCTTATTTAGGAACTTCATATGATAGGCCCACAATAGTACTAACACATGATCATCCCAATCCTTATGACCAACATTGCATATCTTGATGAGGCACATTATTAATATCTTATTGAATGCCTCAATGGTGTCATTCACGTAAGGATGATAAGGTGTTATCTTATGGTGTGCCACCATGTATTCAATTAGCAAGATCTACATATTTTCATTGATGAAGTGCATACCTCTATTGCTAGTAAAACTAAATGGGTACTCATAATGACTAATGATGTTCTCACATATAAACCTTATGGTTATGGTAAATATGCAACCTTTGGTTAGAACTACCTTGACCCACTTGGTGAAATAATTTGTGGTCACCAAAATGTATCACACACCTATGTGCCTTTCAGTAGGAGAGATTGGACCAACAAAATCAATGGACAAATTTTTTAATTGTGCTTAGGAAATAATGGGAATGAGATGAATCTAATATTTATGGTTGGGCTTTCCTGTGCATTGATATATGTCACATGTCTTGGTGTAATCTTTTACATCCTAGAATAAACTTGGCCACCACTATCCTAATTGCAACACCTTATGCACCATAGTGTGTCTAGTGAAATGGCCTCTTGTTATCCCCTCATGTACCTATTATAATATGGATTCAATTTCATTTTATAAGACACATCAATGTAAGACTTTATATTAGCTTAATTTATATATTTCCCTACCAATGAGATGAAAGGGGGTAGTTCAAACTATGAGCTACTTCTTTTCTTTGGTTGTTATAGTTTGGGGTATAGATCTAGATGTGAAAAATGTGGTGATCTCCACAAGTCCTATAGGACATTATAGACCCTATATAGTTATGCATTAGACATATCATCCTTAATAGTTGCTATTGCATCATCATATTCGATGTGAGATAAATGGTCTGGGCTCGAGTTCTATTTTCCAAGCTTCATGATAATGGAAAAATAGAATTCTTGAAATAAAAATATCCATATATGAATTCATATATGGAAAACATGCTTGTTCATAAGGTACTTAATCACCTGATGATTAATGAAGAAGATGAAGGGGGTTACCAACAAGTATTGTCTAAACTTCTATAGTGCAGACCATGGTAAGTGCCTCACACTCAATTGCCATATAGTTCTACTCTGCTTGGGTCAGTTTCCTACTTGAAAAAGCAATAAGATGATTTATTTTACCTTCACCCAATTACACTAGAATAAAACAAATTATAGATCTAGATGCATCGATGTGGATGTGGAATGGAGTCATCCAGTCAAGAAATTATAATATCAATACACTAGATAATTTTAGCTTCAAAGTTTCAAAGGCATCTTCTTGCACTACTCCCTAATAAAATGGGACATCTTTATGCAAGAGATCCTCTAGCAACACCACAATATTTACATAGCTCTCATTATTAAATTTTGATAATAGTCACAATAAGGCCAATAAAGGTATGAATGTATTTTTTTATGGATGGAGTTTGGAGCTGTAGGATAATTATAATCTTTGCAAGATCAATAAGCAGACCAGTTTTATAGATTATGTGCCTGAGCAAGGTGCCAAATGGTGTTGCAAAGATGCACTTCTTGAGGTTTAAAGATATCTACAATTGTTATCACCTTTAAAACATGAGGTGAAAGTAGTCATAATGGTCCTTCATTAGTCTATACACATTCCATTTGTCTAATTACACTTGGGGGAACTTGTGAATGAAGTCCTTAAATGCAATGATCACCACTCAGGAGAACACAACTAGTGCATTATTGAGTCCAAAGGGAATTACGATGTATGAAAAATAACCCCATTATGTTTTAAAGGTCATTTTAGGCTTGTCCTCCTCTTCAATTTAGACTTGATGGTATCCTAAAAACCCATTAGTGAAAGTGTATATTTTATAGCCTACAATGCCATCCAAGACTTCATCAGTAAACAGAGTTGGGAAAGGGTCAATGACATAGGTGTCATTCAATAATCTATATTATGTGCAAATATAGATGGACCCATCCTTATTGATGATAATGACCATGAAGCTCACCCATTCATAGTATTGCACATGGTATATGATTCTTGCATCTAGCATACCATCAATCTCCATTTTAAACTTGGATTGAAGATTGGGATTATTTTTTAAGTGTGCTTCTTGACAGGTCTTGCACCATAGACTATATTTATGCTCATCTTCCCAAGAGATAGGTGTGTGCCCTTCATATCCTAGTAATTTTAAGGGAAAAAGTCTTAGATCCACAATGTGTGTCAACTCTGTGTTATACCAATAAGAGCCCAAAGTAGTAATATTTGGTTCCCCTTCTGAGCTAATGCCTAACTTGATAGTTTTGAGTGGTGTGTAGTAAGGCTCATTCTTCTCCTGATAAGAGTCCTAGACTTTCCTACTACCCATAGTGGTTTATATGTGAAAGTTGGCAGGGTTTACTTCCTTTAGAGCACTATCTTCAACTTGGCACACTAGCTTCATTTTGACTATTAGGTTCATCTAGTTATACACCTTACATGTTTGATCATCCTCATTATTGGGGTCATTTTTTAGGATTTACTTTTAAAAGAAAGTTAGGAGCACCAACCCCTTTTCACCGAACATGTATTTCAAGTTATCCTCTAGGATTATAGTGTCTCAAAACACTATCCTTTGAATTACTTGTAGTGGCTTGATCATTCAAGGTTCTACAAAGAAAAAGGGAAGGTGTGCATGAATTGATCCTTAAGTTCATCCCAATTAGATATCTTGCAATGCATCTCATTGAAAATGTATCATACTTGAATCTACATCTTCAAGGTCCTATAAAAGGCATGTACCCATAGGTTCTTTGGGGTATTCTCACCATAAATAGTCCATGTTTCTTCACACAAACACACATGCACTATGGGGTCAGAGTTGCTAAAGTATGATTAGATGTCTAAGTCTTCATTACTCTTCTTAAATCTAGTGTAGATGGTTGCTTTCACATATTGACAAGTTGGCAAGCTAGGCCTTTGCACTACCCACCAATGAGTGGCAATGCTCCTTAATGTATACACTAGTGCACCCATTCTATCTACTTTTTTGGGGATGTAATAAATAAGGTCATAGACATATAATTCCATTGAATTTCTCCCCCATATCTTGGGAGCTACACAAGTTTACCTTTACTTAGGTGAAACACTCTCTTTACCTTCTTCATGGTACATAGGAACCACCTTTTAAAAGTGTGATAAATTTGGACCCAACCTATATTTATTGGTTTGGTACCTTTAGATGCACAAAATGGTACCTTAAACTAGTTGTCTCATATGTTTCTTGGACCCAATGGTCACAAGAAACATTAGTGGTGTCAGAAGCTAATATTTTATCTTCCTAAGAAAAAACTCCTGAGTCATTAGGGTTGAGAGTCTTGGCGCCTTACACTGTGATGTTGTATATGTGGTTGATCTCATCCTCAAGGTATAAAATATATACATAGGGGGAACCTCTCCTTATTATTCTCAAAATTAATGTAGCACCTCTTGAAGCACATGTCAACATTGTTTTCATAGCACCATGGCCTTCCAAGAAGAACCGAGTAAATATCTTATTTTGCTAACTCGATCAATTCAAAGTCATCATGGAATTTAACACCCATGACGTCTATAATAGTGATCTTAAAATTTTTGATGGGCTATACTTAGGTCTTATTAGCCATGAAAAGTACATAAGGGGAAGGCATATAAACTAGCCTACCCATCTTCTCCCATGCAGTCTTGGTCAAAATATTGACCTTGGTGCCTATGTTCACAAGGACTTCAGACAAACCATCCATCAATGGTGGAATTCATAAGTATTTCTTGATTATACTCTACATTATATGTGTTTATAACTTATCATTCCTAATCCATGTGTGGTGCAACAACTTTGATTAAATTTTGTAATGCATGCTCCAAGAGAAAGTTTTTCAATAGGGGAAGCATTCCTTTTGTCTATAAGAGGCACATGATCTTTGTTAATTCTTGTATCTCCACCTCTTAACTATCATACTTATTTAGGGAAGCAATAACCTACATTTCTAGATCTCACACTAGTTAGATCTCTCCTTGGAGGTTTTGAATGACATTCATGATCTATTGTAAAACATATCTCTCACATGTAGGTTATGGGTATGGTGCATCTTTGGGTTCAAGCCATGTTATGTACATAGTTCATCTTTTTTACCCTTATTATAAGTTCAACTTAGGCATTGGTACAACTAGCAGCTAAGTGGTGAATCCACTACGAGTAGTCATCTATAAATTGACTATCTTTATGCAGGTTGGTTGCACCTTTAGAGTCCACTTCTCCACTTTTAGCTCATGGTTGATCATCCATGTGCCCTTGTCTACACTAGGCCTACCTTAGGTTAATTTCTTATATAAGTTGGGGTAGTCTTTGACCTTATGGGACCCTTGATAATACCCACACATTGGATGTATAGGGTAGTTGCATTGATAGTGCTCTACTGATCCACACTTGTAACATGAATGGGGTGGGAACCTTCTACCACCACATCCTCGACCTCACCCTCTAGTGCCTCATTGTATCCCAAATTTTGTATTATTTTGGCTATAGCCTTAATTTCCTTAGTTTTCCTATGCTTTAACTACTATAGTGGCCTACCTCATAACCCTTTCCATGTTCTTATGCATCTCATCAATCACCCAATAATTAGCTATTGTATAGGTGTAGGCATCACACAACCAACAATAAATGTTTGTGTTAACCTAGATGGCACATTGTATTAGTGTAAAATTATGAACATCATGTGCCTATATATAGACTTCACATCTTAGAATCCATATGCACACATTCTTTCAAGGGCATTTATTTCTATTATGGCCTTCCACTTCATAATAGATGTACCATAATCCACTTTGAACATTTTATGATGAACTAGCAGTAAGCTTTTGGTGTTGGGAGGCTATGGATATAATTTTAACCTCCATGAATGGATTGATCCTAATATGGACATCAATTTACAAGGGTCAAGGGGATGATTTAACTTGAATGCTCATTCTAAGCTCATGCTTCTATCAAAGGGTATCAACACTTGATACAAGATCTTTGTATACTTAGGCTAATTTTGTAAAATATACTAACATCATCAATTAACACATGGATGCCATTAACATCATAAATTAAGAGCTTGAAAATAACATGATAAACATAATTATATTAAAATTACAACATTTTAACCCTTTTTCATTACACTAGAAACTAAAAAGATGTATAAAATAGATATAACACCTTTTAGAATAACCACCATTGCCATTAATCAAAGCTTAATAGAACATAATTCATAAATCTATAACATATAGTATATACTTCACTTGAGCTATTTAACTACCTAAAGGGTCACATGTGATCTTGGTGTATATAAATAGAGCCTTAATGACATCCATACTATTTATAATATTAATGATAGCCAAATATCTGCATAACCATTTATCTAGAGCTTCACTACATCAATTCGTGTCCCTTTGCTCATCAGTCAAGCTCATTTTATAGCACATAGGAGCATCTATTTGTTAAGGTGGAGAGCAAATGCTAGGTACTGATCTAGAGCCTTTGTTGATTATTCTATTGGCTCCATCACTTTTCACCCTTTGTGCTATGGTCACCATGTGTTGCCACTCCTAGAAGATGCTCTTGAAGATCTGAGTGCTAGTTAACTTCCTACCAACTGGCACAAGATGTGCATTGATTCCTATAATTGGCACTAAGATGCCAAAATAGTAATAATCATGCCACGTGATTAAATTTCACTAAGGTGTCTACTATACTAGTGTGGATCAATACTTAATGAAATAGGGGCCCAACAATTTATTACATATAATATACATCTCTTTATGTTTTATGAATAAAACTATTGTTTCATTAATTAAACTTGCATCATATACTTTTACTATTATTGTGGATTTATTATTGATTTGGTATGTTTAAATAGTATAGATAAATCATGAGTGTATGGATGCATTCAACCCATATCAATTATAAATTTAGACCATATCAACTATATAAGATAACCTGTAACACTTATAGCAGTTGATTATTTTAACCTATAACAACCACTAGATTGTCTGTTGCAACCTATACCAACTTTGGGTTAATGATAAAAGTTTGTATAAAACTCTAATGGATCTTGCTACATTTATAAATAACAAATAACATCTTATAACAACTAAAGCCACAACTAGATAATCTATAACAATTATATGATAGTTGGTCCAACTTGTATCCTAATTGAATAGTTCAACTATGAAACTATGTGGTTATGACTGATGAGTTATGGTGGTTAGTCAAGTATGAAGATGGATTTCATGACCTATAAATGAGCATGATAACAACCAAAGATTCCACCATTACTTCCTTCCCTATGTACCCTATTTCTCTACTATTGTAACCACATAACTAAACTACTATATTCTTTGTAATAATTATCTGGTTTATCATGTAGCTTAAATTATATATCTTCTTAGATTTTACTATAACAATAGAACTACCTCTGATATTTAAGAAAAGCTGGTATAATTTAGAAATAAGTTATGAGGAGTTATAATAAGTAATAAATCATTGTTATAATTGAATCACAATATAAAATCTTTATAATATTTTTTGTAGCAATACCCACATTAATACATGATATTTAATGAAAGAAGAATAAGTTTGAATTAAAAGAATAGCTATGTTAAAAGGAAGGATTGGAACTCATATTTGACCAAGGAGGGCCCTATCTTTAGTATTTTTTGTAAATATCATAAACTATTAGTATAGTTCTTTTTTATGTTGTACGAGTAAGTATAATTTATATGTAATGAATTATTATGGATCTATAACTTGTCCTACTTAGTGAATTATAAGCTTGAAGAAGGTAATCTTACCAAAAACTCATTACATAGCTATTTATATTGAGACATGACCAATTTGGGATTTTTTATCACACAACACCACTAGAGAGGGTTCTAAAGCCTCTAGTCAAGTAACAACACACAATAACCATAGCTACATCTACTATACATAAAATAAATCTAATATAGTGCTCAATAAAGATTATGTCATAAAGGGGGACAATTAAACAAAAAAACATAACATGAAAAGAAAAACTCTACTGAAGTTAATGTAGAGGTAATTCTAAATAAGGAGTAAAACATATGACCTATTACTTTGTGTAATATTTATCTAAAAAAATGAAAGAGTGAGAGTTAGGAATAGTTACCTTGAATGAACATGTTGTGCCTTAATCTCTCCCTTGGCCAATGGTGATTTTCAAGAGGTTGTTGTGGATTTGTAAGGATCACACTATATAAATCAACTCTAGGCTGAAATGCTCCTACTTTACATCCAAGACTTTTCCACAAGACAAGATTCTTTCCTTCTAAGGTAAAACCCTAAGTAATGATTCCTCAAGTGTAGAATTCATAGAATTGTGATATGTAATAATGCAAAAACGAATGTTTCTATCTATTAAATTAAAGTGAAGGTGGTATTTATAGCTAATAATTGACCCTAAACCCTTACATAATTTAGTTGACAAGATTGACGAGCTTGATTTTGTTAGGTAGGAAAAGTAGTAGTTAAGTCTCGAGCTAGGTCGACTGGGATGACTTAGTTATGTAACATACATTGAATCCTTTATAAAAATATCAACCTAGCTGACTTAATAGGAAAATAGTATATTTTCTTAGTTATGGGCTATTTTAAAGGAAATTTTCTTAGGGAAGTGGATAAATTAGACTTTATTTCTTAAGGAGTTGGATAAAAGTGACTTATAGTGGGTTTATGTAATGATATAAAGACCAACAATATTATGAAACACCAAAAGTTTTCCCACCCTTTCACAGTGCAACCTTTTATGTGTGTGCTCAAAGAGATTGAAACTTGAAAGTTTTCTACAAGAGATAAAGTGTTAGTAAATGATAAATTTTAAAAATATTGTGTATATACATATGCTTCACTCACTACTCATTATGTGTCATGAAGGTATAACATGGAATGGTGCTTTGAGAAATAAAATATCAACACACAATAATTGAGTTAATAAATTATAGTATAAAGTGGAAAATAATTTAAAGTAAATAATTTGTAAATATGTACCTTCACTTACCTTATTACTATTGAATAGAAGCTACATGAAAAGTAGATGAAAGAGGCATCTAATGTACAAAGCAAGAGATGGACCTAAAAATTAAGATAAAATTTTAAATTTTTATAAAAATATGTGTTAAATATAGAAAGATTATCTACATTATCAAGACACCATAACTTCTTGTGGTTTTGTGAAACGATCTTGTAGAAGCAAAGTTTTGATCAAAAGATAGGATTTTTAGGTAAATAATTGTTAGTTAAAAGAGTTAAAATTTTGAATATATAATAGAAATTTAAATATTCATTTGAAAAACTAGAGTTATGTGTGATGAACATGAGTGATGAGAGATATGATGGCATGGATGTGAGGAATATAAAGAGGAGAATATATTGCAACTATTGCTAGCTTATTCTAGGTCTGGGGTGTATCGAATACAAATTTTATAATTTTTAGTGTTAAATGAATTGGATTTGGAAAATTAGATGCTAGGTAAATTTGTGTAATGGAATTCACCCCAAAACGTTAGGGATAAATTTGAAATTATGATGAAAAATGGGTAGGGGACCTAAAGGAAAAACTTATGTCTAGGGTATTATTGATGAGTTAGTTAAAATTCTCCATAGAAAATAAATAGGATCATCCAAGATAATATATTTTTAAATAATCATGTTACCACTTGGTTGAATACATATTAATGGGCTAATATAGTTATGTTTTATGTGGTCGACTATGTTAAGTAGGCCCAATCTAGTGTAAAAGGATAAAGGTGGCTGATTACATATAACTTGACTGATCTAGTAAGTCTTGTAGGTAGATGAATTAGTATGGAAGATGGCTGACTATATATACTCATTGGTCAAATTTATAGAAAGTGGTTGACTATATTAGGTATACTAGATAACATAGTGGAAAGTTGAGTCAGTTATAAATTAATACTAGTCAATGTAGTTAGGTACATGGATGACATAGTATAAAATATAGTCATGGATGGCATAGTTAGGTATGTGGCTAAATTAGTAGAAAATGATTAGAAAGAGATAAAATAGGTTGATAACATATGTAAGTTAGATTTAAATGAATGTTGTTGATTTTAATAGTGTAATTGATGATTATTTGATATATAAAGCTAATACATGCTTTATTGTTTGATAGTTTACAAAGGTGATAGAGGATATATCAATTAATGGATGTAGTTGGTTACCCCAAAATTTAGAGATATTTACAGTGGGGGACCAAGAACAACTAACTACACAAGGATTTATGGGAATCATGTAGATGTGACATATTTTATTGAGTATTAAGTTAGTCACCATGATATCAAGAACATGGGAGTGACTAACCAACACTTTTAGGTGGGTGATGGATGGGGAGACTATTGAGGAGTGTACTACCCTAGAAGGTGTCCATGTGCTATTAGGAATTTTGATTATAAGGACACATATAATTTGTGATAGTCCTTAGATAGATGTATATAGATGAGCCTTAGCCTTATAGGTGATTGGCTTTGAGAGATAGTTTTGTGGGTTACAAATTTTCTTGTTTGATATCTATGTGTCAACCATTCTATATATTTAGAAGGCCATTATTGGTCTTGTGATATCTCATGTGATATATTACAAATGATATGGGAAGGTTCCACTATATATGGTTACCTTATGTTGATCTATGTTGGAGCATGACATGATGTATGATTTGGGATTAGTGATTTGGGTATAGTTAGTACATGATATGTATAATATCTTATCAAGAGGGCATATGACTATGGGCCCTATTATTTTTTTTGGTAGTTGGATATATGATAGGTTTATGATGTATTGGGCTAAAATATTACTACATGTGATATATGCTACTTTACCTCATGTGTTGAGATGGTGACATGATCATGTATTATGGGTTATACCACATGTCCTAGTGTCACATAGGGAAAGACTATTTGGTATTCATACCTTGGTACTATATATACTTGGCCTTCATGGCCAAATAATTTTTAGGGATAAGGTCATGCATGGATTAAAGGGAATTATCTATGGTGGGTTGAGACACATCTTATAGATCATTTTATAAGATAATTTAGGTTTTCACACTCAAAATATCCTATATTAGTTCTTAAATTTTAGGTGAAAATTGTAATGGAACACTAAGGTAGTAGAGGTATAGGAGTACTAGTAGATGTGCCTATGAAACAACCATACTAGCTAAGACCTTAGGGATAATAAAATTGATGATAATAAGGAGAGGCCACAGTAATGGGAGGAAAGGTAGAGGTAACTATTATTTCACCATAATAGGTATTCATCAACTACCATGATCACCACCATGATGACCTAAATAGGGCTAGGTGCAAGTAAAACCACAACCATAGGTATAAAAAGTAGTATAAACACTTCCTCAAGCACCACTTTAGGGTGATACCTTAATGTAACTTATAATGAGTTGGTTGATAGTGTAGTGGATTCATAGTACACTATATCATGTTTATGTTATCCATCCAAATTTTTTCATTCCATGAAGCCATGCTTTGTAGGAGGTACTTGGTGGGTAGGTAGATGGAGAGACTATTGGTGAGTAAGTTGTGTTTTTCTATGTAATTGATGTTTACTATTTTGTGAATAAATAGATATATATGCTAATATATGATTTGTATAGATATATATGTGAGATATGATGCACATTTGGTTTGTATATATATGTTGTGAAAGAGGAGGCTAGATGGCTAGCTATGGTATAAGGGCACATCATGATTTATTAGATGATGTGTTACCACATCATAACATGACATAGATGATTGATCCTTTTGTGCCTTCTACACTTGATCATGAAAGCTAGTTTAGATTGGTCAGTGAAGCAACATGAGAGTTGCAGAGATAGGGAAATGAAACATAGTTAGCATTACCACTAGGAGTGGGTGATGGAGAGTTTTAGGTATGGTAGGAACTAGTTGAGGAGTGGACCACTCATTTGGATACATCCAAAGAGTTAACAAGTTTATAAGGATAGGTGGCCCATTTATAGGGACAAGTTTATGGATTACATATATGGATAGAGTGCCTATAATGATCTATTTATAAAGGGTAGTCACAAACTTATATGGGTAGTGTAGCTTGTCCACCACTAGAGGGGTAGGGTAGACCACATACATAGAGCTGATATTTTATTATGATTATAGAATTTTATATTATATCATAAATTTGATCCATTTATATATAGATATTTTTTTTTTTTATGACTCATGAATGTATGTATTTTATTTCTAGCACATGTTAATGTTTGATATATGGTATGAGAAAATGTATGATGTATTTTGTTTATTTTCTAGAAAATGTTAGAAAATGCATGGTTAAAAAGAATGATAAAAAAATAAAAATGTAAAATGTAAAACCAAATGTACATAGATGACACATGCAAACATATGTTTAAGAAAGAAGGAATAAAACGTAATGCAAACATGGATTGAAATAATAAATGTAAAATGAGAAAAATGTAAAAAAATGGATAAATAAAATATATGTAAGATGTTAATGTGACTTAAGAACATACACAAAAGGGTATGTAAATAAAGTGAAATATCAATATAAGCTAAAAACAAAGATATGTAAAATTAAATATCAAATAAATGACAAACCAAAATTTAGGGTTTGTGTTGGTCACTAGGTTGAATGACTATAGTTATTTTGTGACAAAACATGGTATGTAGTTTGTTGATAAGAGAGAGAGGATAATTTATGATTAAAGCTTTGTATTATCTAAGGCCTTATAATATAGCTCAGAAAGGGTAAACCAATGAGGTAAATGATAATAATGGTAAATGCTTATGGAAGATAAGGGAATTTTTGTGATGAAAGATTGGTTCTATCTGAGGTCTTACATTTTAACTCATAAATGGAGAACCAAAGAGGTATGATCAAATAAAATTTAATATTTATAAAGGAATAATATTGGAAATGTTATGATAGAAAAAGGAGGTGAAAAAACATGACATAGGTGTTGTAACAATCCTTAGTAAGCATGAGACATACTAAGCAAATAAGTAAGTTCTAAAAATTTGTTAGATGAAAAATTAATAAGATATTTATTCATAGTAGACACAAAGATTTTGGTGAACACGTGAAGTACTTAGATCATATCATGAATGTGATATATATAATAAAATTAAAAAAACATACCTTTCTAGAACATGTTACCCATTCCTTAGGACCCCTTACAGAGCCATTGGTATACTATGAATATTAGATACTTGTGTGAGAATGTAAGTAACATTATATATAAGTTTGAGACCTCCTATCCTAGTTTACTAGACTACTGCATCCTAATGGATCCTAGCTCTATCATGAGGCCAACTATGGAGTTTGAGATTTGACTAAAAATAGGAGATGTTTTAAAATAAGAATCATGTCTTTTGATATGATTTTGAATTTGATTTTATAGTTGTCTTTTGATCATTGAATTTTATTTAAATGGTTTAGATTTTAACCTTTTTATGACATTTTGTATTTCTCTTACATATGGATTTGAAAGAATAAAACATGAGAAATATAAGTGATAAACATAGATAATATTTAGGATTTAGTTATAAGATACAAAGTACATAGAGATTTTGTCATCTTATAAATAATTAGGCTTATCCACAAGTAAGTATGCAATCTTGGGATTAACTATATGTCTACCTAGTATGAAGGGAGATAAAAGGGGAAAGTGGGGATCGTAGATATTTATGTATGAAATGATACAATGATAAATATGCTTAGTAGTTAACCATAATTTAAAAATAGGATCATTTAGGGTGTGGTTTATGAACCATGTCATAAGAATAACTATTTGATTCAAACAATTAATCTAATGACAACAAGCATGTAAAGAGAAATCATCCTATGATATGGAAAATTAGGTGAAAATTTAAACATTAAATTCATCCATTAAATAATTTTAAGTGATGAATATAACATGAAATCACTGTATTCAAAAATCAAATCCAAATCATATGAACATGTAATAAATAATGTGATAAAACACCATGATGTGTTCAAAAGTATTGATAAATTTCATGGTAGACATCATCCATAACATTTGGTACATCTTGGTGTAATTGTAATTTAACTCTAATCAAAGTCTCATCAATCTTCATGGAGAGTCATGAAAATATCTCCTAATGCATTGTCTCTATGGAGAAAGTGGTATGATATAATAAAAATGATGTTCATGGGGCAACTCCTACAAGTGGTACTCAATGTGAGGAAATGATGTCACATTATGACTAATATCCTCATATCTATGAGAGAATGTAGGCTATGAAGAAAGCTAAACCTTTGTATATGAGTGACCTAGAGTATGTAGCTAAGTCAATAATGGCATAGGCCATGAAAATCATGAAAATTTTATTTTAACACTCAACATCTATCTATATGATGTTTGGCACATTAATGCCAAAGGTAATAAACTTCCCCATATCAAGGGATGTATTTTATAAATATATTAGGATAAGGTAGGTTCTTATTGGTAGATTATGCCTTTTTTATATGAAGGATATCAATGTAATACACAATTTGTTGGTAATGAGTAGAAAAATGCATACTCATGCCATGAAAACAAGTACATCGAGAAGTATCCAATTATGGAGGTCAACTATCTATAGAATTACAAGATTCTAAATCTTGTTATTGTCTATGAATTGTTGATTGGCATGACAATCCTTGGATCAATGAATAAAAACCCTATATAATTCACAATATGGATCATATACCCATCATGCTGGTAGAGGATCAATCTTATGTAAAAGTAGTATTCCATCAACAATAAGAGGAAAACTAAAATTAGGATTAGGACTAGGCTCAACTATGGCAAGAGATGATCTCAAAGTAGGTTGAATCAATGTAGCCAACATATCCATAGGGAATAATCTATAAGGGTAAGAGAATCTAAAAAATTGGTATGGTCTCATCATTGCATGATCAAGAAGCATACTATGAAGAGGTTTGGTAATTACTAAATTAGAAGTAGTGTGTGTGTGTGCACTTTATATCATAACTATGAACATCAAGTGAAGAAGAACTGATGTCAAGTATAGTAGGAGGATAAGGAACTACATAAATATAACTAAAATAATGCTATAAAGAAGATTTATATCTAAGTATCTTTACATTTTTATCTTGATAAAAACTTGCTAAGAAGGGTTCATCCAAAGAATGTCCATCATCATAATCAAGAGTGTAAAGATCATTAGTAAATGTATCGATGATTTTATTGGTTTAATAATTATGATGGATGAAGTGTTTGTTCTTTTTGAGAGTGATGTGAATTTAATTTAAATTTTTTTGATGAGATCAAGGTTAAGGTAATTGAGTGATTATTGGAGGAGAGAGATCAAAAGTTTTGATTTTCAAACTGATCTCATTAGGTTCATCATCATCATAATCTAAGAAATAAGGTGTTATATTGTTTACTAGTTTAGGGTGACCATTATAACCTATAGTAGAGTTGACAGGATAATTAAAATGTTGTGACCCATGAAAAGGAATGCTAGGTAAAGGTTTAAGGGTTGGTATTTTGAAAATACCCCAATCCTAAAATTGTTTAAAATATAAAGGAGTGGTGTCTCCTTAAAATTTTTTGATAGCACCATTATAATTAAATTTGATAATTTTTTTTGCTGACTAGGCTATGACTCTCATGTAGTGTGTAAAAGGTCAACCTAATAGGATTTTATATGATAAAGAAAAATTAAATATCATGATTTTGATGTGAATCATGATGGGGGAAACTTTGATAGGAATGCAAACACAACTTAAAGGATACATTTATGATATATCACATTTTTGACATGTAATTTGAGGAGATTTAAGAATAATTTTGGAATACCCAAGTGCTTTAATTAATTTGGGGGAAGCAACACAAGTGCTTAAAATTTCATCAATCAAAGCATGCTTGATTTGGATATCTCATATTTGGACACTAATTAATAATGGAGGATCATACACATGGATTAATATTTCATTAGGAATCATTAAAGTGATTGGAAATTTGATTGAAAGAGAAGTATATACCATCTCATCAATATGGATATACATTTCTTTACACTGCTAAAGGATGATATCTTCAGACCTAGACAAAGTAACTTCTTTCCCCACATGCGAGGGGTGAGGGATGTTTATTTAGAATAAAATCATAATTAAATTATTATGATTATGAGGATAAGTTATGGAAAATTAATTTGAGATGGGAGATGCAAAATTTTGGTTATAGGATCCCATTCATCACATCTAATTAGAATTTTATTAGATAAAGGTGCATAATGTTGAAGCAAATCCTTTGAAGATATAGTGGAAGTGCATGTAAATTGATGTTGATAAGATATATTTGATTAGGACTTAGCCAATATGTGTTGACCAAGTGTGTTTGATTATGTTGATTTAGATAACATAGTTCAATCAGTGGTTGTTTCTTTTGAAGGAGAGGAATTTGGATTTTTTGAGTGAAGTAATTTGGTTAGAGAAGAGATGGTTGATAAGTGAGAACTAGAAGTTGTATATATGTAAAGTGAATTAGTGTCTACATATGTCATTTGATTGGATGCATGTGGGTTAGTAGGTCATGTTGTTAAATTGGTTGGAATTATTTTTGTATGCCCTAATTCTATAAAATGAGATGGGTAAGAATATTGAATAGTAAAGAAAGTTGGGAAATTATTGTAGTTTGAATTTGGATAAGGATAAATATAAGATAATACTTTCCTCATATTATTCATATTTATGACATTCTCATCATAATTTTAGCATTGAGATCCATAGAAGTTTTGACATTATTGGTAGTGGCAGGCTAGGTGGTACTAGCTTGATGATTAGGAAGGGGATCCTTATAAATATCTAGGTGAGAATTATCTTGATTAAGGGATTCATGTTTAGTTTTGGTTTTATAAACCTTAATTACCACCTCATAATATTTTTTATGTGTACGTATGAGTATTTCATGATCAAAATTAGGCCCAAGAAGATTTTCCATAACAAAGGTTCTTAGTTGTGGATAAGTTTCATGAGAATGGCCCCAACTTGCATGATACCAATACAATTTGTGTATATCATACCAATGTATAGTAGGGAGAGTAGGATCAAGATATAGTGGTGAAGGTCTAAGAAGATGCTTTTTAATATCTACTAAGGAAAGTGGTTTATGAATGTCTCTATTATTCACTTAAGAAAATGTAGAACTAAGATGTGGATTATTGGAAATTGATGGTGAAATAATAGGATCTATGGAACCAATATGACTCATGGATTGAATTATGTGTATGGAATCATAAGTATATGTAGCACCATAATTGGTTGCATGTATATTCTTTGTTTTCATAAGAATTTAAGTTTTAGTGAAGTTGTGAAGGATCAAATTGTCATATGAGAAAATTTTGATGTTTGGCCTGGTTGAGGGCTTCTTATAAATATTTTAGAGAAATATTTCTAACATAATATTGTAAGTTAGGGTGAAGAGCATTAGTTAACAAATGGAAAATATTTTCTTCCAACATGTTATGCTCAACTTTATTAGATAAGGCCTTCCATCATTTAATGAACATTTGGGCTATTTTGGATTCTAATTGCTTATAATTAATAAAATGAGCTAGGCTATTATTGATATTTTCCCCCAAAAATATCATAGCATCAAGTAACCAAAGGGAAACCCCCAAAATTTATGATAAATCCCTTGAATTGACCAAAAAGACATATTTCCTTTGTATTGTAGAATCTAGTACTCTGGATGCAATTTATAATTACAAAATTACAAAATGCTTCTCAAGCTCTAGATCCAATAATATACTAACCTTCCATTTCATGCATAATATGGAACCCTAGATGTAATTTTTAATTTAAAAAAATACAAATTGTAGCCCAAGTTCAGGATCTTGAAATGCACTAATTGATAAAATTTGGAACCCCATTTACAATTTGTAATTTTTTAAAATTGTAAATTACAAATGGAGTTCCAAATCCTATGAACTAAACACCCCCACAAAATCTAAAAATCAAAATAAAATTTTTAAATTGTAAAATTTCATTTTTATTTCTACTTCTTGCAAAACACTTCACCTAGAATCTGAAACTCAGAGAGCAATTTGCAATTTTATAAATTACAATCTAGGTTCTGGATCCCACCAACAACCCAATCCATAAATCTAGAAATCCAGACATAATTTATAATTTTTTAAAATGTTAAATTGCACGTGGAGTTCTGCCTTCTCATTTCCAAGCAAGTCAAACTTCCAAAATAATCTAGAGGTCAACATGCAATTTGAAAAATTCCAAAACTACATGAGGACTTTAGATTTCTACCACCAACTATCATAGATGGATTAATTGGATGGATTTTCTATATAAGCAATGCAATTTGGGTTTTTTTATTGTTTATGTTTCTAATTGCATTTTTGAGCTCTGAAAATGACCTTTATGCCATGCCATGCACCAAGAAAACACCTATAAACCTTAAACCACATCTATAAACCAAGTGCTATGTTGTTATCCACCCTTGCATAATATTCCAAAAAATTCCTTGTGATTTTTTTCCATTTTTTCCTCTAATTAAAGCTTGTTAGGCTATTTCCAATACTACAAAAAAGTTGTCTACAATTGTTTAGCATTTACTATTTCTTAAGGCATCGTAGGGTTTTTTCTTATGTTTGTGTTAAGGGCCATTTTTCCATACATTTTCCAAAGGTTTACATTAGTTGAAAATTTTGGTTTTTGTTTTATAGGGTTTTATTTTACAAGTATCATCATAAGAGCCTTAGGATTTCCCCCAAGATTTGCAATCAAATCTAGGGTTTTCATATTTAGATCAACAAATATACCATCATATATTCCCCAGACAAAAAAAAAATATTACCTCAAAGATACCTCCAAGTCCCTACAAACATAGACATTTTTAGAATACCTCCTAGACCCATAGGATTCCCACTTATAGTTTAAACTTCCCATACCTGTAAGATACATACCTACAAATAGAAACTCTCAACCTTATGGATATTACACTTTCTCCAAGCACCTCAAGGTTCCACCAAGGTTCCACCAAGGTTTTCACTTGTTTAGAACACCTCTGCATTCTATCAGAGATTATACCTACTTAGAGCACTCCCGTGTCCATCAAATATTATACCTAATTCAATCACCTAAAAACCTTGCCAACTCTTGTAGTTGGTTTTCAAAAAGCATTCTCTCTAGATTTCATGTCTTAAAAGGAGATGAATTTAAAATATAAATGCCCTAGAGTGACTCTCATCTTAGAGTCCAACACTGCTGAGATAACTAATATAAATTTAGGTCAGATTGACCTAAGGGACTTCTAGACCCAAATAGGTGTAGAGTTTAAAAATGATTGGATGCAAATTATCTAACTATAGACTACCAAAAAGTATAGCCTTTCCACTAATGGGTCAAAGCCCTAAGTTGGTGCTGACACTAGTCCAACATTATGATGCTAATAAAAGAGAAGTGTTGAATGATAGAGGGGACAAGATTACAATCCTAGACCCTGATTTCATTGATTTAGTGTTTATAATACCAAAGTTTGAGAGTTATCTTGACATAACTCTAGAGACATCCCAATAATTCTTTCAAGATAATAGAGATGGATGTCAAAAAATGATAAAAAAATAATGGCTTAAGATCCCCAAGGCTACCTCCACCAGATTTCCAAAGACATTAGAAAGAATTGATTTCAAATATGAGGTTGGGGATATAATAATTTTGTTGAATAGGATTATTGGTAGTCCTGATGCCAAGAGCTTCAAGGAGTGGATGTACTGGTACATTTGGGTTATCCATCAGAATGCATAATCCATCTACTAGTCTTAGCTCATTAGTGATTCCCTCCACAAGTAATTGATGGAGGTGAAAATCACTGGAAAGTTCTTCATGACTTCCTACCTTTTATACCTTCTAGCCAAAGGGAGATCTTTCCTAGGCCTTAATAAAATACCTAGTGAGATAAGTAGAGTATATAAATATTACCCTAACTTCACATTAGAGGCTAGTAGTCAACATTTCAAGAGAGTCAATAATGCATTCATCTATTGCATCATCATCATGTTTGATAAAGAGTTTGGGAGAAAAATATTCTCAAATTCCATAGTTATATAAATCAACAAATGGGGCTCTTAATTTATTTATTTCCCCACCTACTCTTATATTAGGTCACGTAGATTTAGTATCTACCCATACACAGTCCCTAGATATGTTAGTGATAAGTGGGCACTAATGGAGCTGGTAAGACAACTAGTTGAGACCCATAAGCTCTTTTCCAATAGGAACAACTTGGGAATTCACTTCCCAATCAGTATTGGTATATATACATGCCCCTCCCTCCTCAATGCTAAGTGTGTTGAGGTAGAAATGTGATAGATGACCCTAAGAAATTTGGAATCCAAGCCATTCTTTGATGTTTATGGTAACATCACTAACACAATGGGAGTTTTTACATACTCCCATGCTCCATATTTTGAATATTATTGGGAGGACCTAGAGGATGAATAGAAGGTCAAATTTAAGGACCATTCTAGAATGACTTCGTAATAGGTCAAAGATTTTAATTTGGTACTAATCCCTTGGGACTTGGTGGATGATGAGTCCTTAGTGGACCCAAACTACTATAAGTATATCATCACTCAAACCCTTACACTAGTAAGGTGTTTAGTTCTTGAGTATTTCTCTTTGTTAGATAGAGCAACACATGTGATCAATAAAATTATCAATTGGTTTAGAAGAAAATATGTTCATGTAACAAAGGATACAATGGGTGTCAGAGAGAAGCTATTAAATCTCAAAGAAGGAATTATTCCATCAATAGAGGGTCTTAGTGGTACAATAGGTGAATGATCAGAAGGGCCAGTGACCACCCATAATAATAAGAAGAAATCTAAGGCCAAAAAGGGATAGTCAAGAAAAGAGGGGTTAAATGTAGTGTTTTAGTATTTTTTTACTTTTTTGATGTGATTTAATTAACTACTAAAATTAAAGTACATGTAGGGTTTTTAAGATTACCTGGAAATATGGATGGGGTTGCACACGATTAACCAAGATTTGTGGGATATCCTCTTTGGTTGGGGAGGAATGACCTATAAATCACACTAACTCACAAAAATGGATTAATAGAAAAATAAGTGGGCTGCTTGGTAAGAAACTAGCCCCAAGAAGTTATACACTTCCTTAGATGGATGTCAGCACACCTTTAACATTTAAGTTTATAAATAAACATGAAATTACAAAGATATATATGGATAAGATATAATAGATAATGCCAAAGATAATTAATAAATAATAGGATTTATGTGATTAAAGTAAGCATCCCAAAATTCTATAGCTACATCAACATCTTCTTAGATTATAGCTAATTGTTCATTAATGTATTCAAAATTATGTATAAAAGCCACAATGCAAAGTCCTAGCTAAAATGCAATGTCACTTTGATTGGAAAATAGAGGTTGAGGGACTATGAGAAGATCAAAGATGCTAACAGAATCATGTACTAATCTGTGTAGGGTCATCTACATGAAAATAATTTTTTTTAGCAAACTAGAATGTAGATTTAATAGATACTAAAGATGCAAAAATAGACTGTTTAAGGATATTTTTATAGTTTAACAAGATCGATGATGATCCTATAGGATCGACATTGATTTAGATGAACTGATGTCAATTCTGTGTAAAAGTGCTGAACCATAAAATAGATGATAATGACGGCCTAGAAAATTGATGAAACAATCAAAATTGAAAGTAAATAAAAATATAAAGATGCAAAAGATAAATAAAACTTAAATATGAAAAGAATACTGACCTTGGATGGTTGAATATGTGTGGATAAAAAGGTGCCAATAAAAGGTAGATGACCTTCAAAAATCACCTGATAATGTCACTAATCAAGTGTTCTTCAAAGTGGAAAGGTGCTGGTAATGTTTACATGTAGATTTGAGACTAGTTTTGATAGAATTTCATGATAAAAGTGGCTTCCTTCCTTTCACATTCATTCCTCATGAGTAATGAGGTTTGTTATATATTTATAGATTGACATCGATTCTCACTGATCGGCATTGATTCTGAAGAATAGATGTCGATTTACCTAAAATGGGTGAAGTTGATCCAAATGCCATTCCAATAGGTTGGCTATGGGGTAAATGATGGTTAAAATGATTTTTGAGGTTGTTAGGTTGTTTTAACCATGAGATAGGTTTGTTAGGAGGTTGTGTAGAATTTTGATTTTATTTGATTTTAATATTTTATGGTTAAGGATGATAAAATGGAGTTAATTACTATTTAATAGTAGTAACGAACTCATTTAACCTATGCGATGAAAGGTAAAGGGGAAGGTAAATGTAATTATTTAAAATAATTAATCATGGGGGACATAATAAAGAATAACGTAACGATGCATCACATTAATACATAAAGGTGTATAAAATTAGCATCTACATTTGTTCCTTTTTGTGGAGTGGTATACAATGATGTGCCATGAGATAAAAAAACTATAAGATTTATAATGCCCCAAGTTTATTGTGAGGAGGTATCCCCCCTCAAATTGGGCATTGGGAAGTGAAATGGAATAGATGATGGGTTTGAACAAGATGGAATGGATAAAAAATGTGTGTGAGCTGAAATGGATAAGTGAAAGATAACAAAGGACACACAAAAAATGTGAATAGCTATAATGGATTTCAAAGTTTGCACTTAATAGAATAAAAAGTAATGCAGCTAGTAATGCCTGAAAGACTAGATCAAATAATGAAATACCATAGCTAAAATAAGTAGGCTTATGAAAAAGGCTATCAAGAGAATAAAAGATAGGAATAATGAACCAAAGCATTTGGTGTGTGTATGGTGTATGTGTTACCTATAGAAAAATGTTCTCAGGACAAAAATACATCCTTAGGATCTTACAAGGGGTAAGATACCAAAAAACAAGGGTATGCCTTAAGGAGATTAAGAAATTAACAAGGGTCCAAATTCTTAGATCTAAAGGATAATAGGACATAAAAATGGGATAGCTATAGTAAAGGAAATTAGACAAGGCTTTGGAACCAAACTAAAAGCATGGAAAATGATCCAAAATGTAAACATTTAATAAGCCAAGATAATCGATAGCGATCCTTAGGGATTGACATTGATTTATAAAAATTGGCATTGATTGAGATAATCAACATCAACCATGAAAATGGCTATAAATATCCCATTGACAAACAAGAAGTCTCATCTAGCTATCAAGTGCATGAGAAATCTATAAGCAAAATTTGATGGTGTGCTAGCATTCAAACACACATATGAGATGATGGAGGCTAGTGGGAGTGGATGACGATGATGATGACTTCACTATGAGGTAGGTGATGAATTTTTTGGGAAAATTTAAATGAGTTTATTTATTTATTTATTTTTTTGAAATATTAGCATAAGAAAAGGGGTATTTGAGGATTTTTTTGGGGGAAGGGGGTAAGGGGAGGGGTTAGATTAGGAATGCTTAGGGAAAAGGGAAATTTTGCTCACTTATTTTTATTTTTCTAGGGGAGATAGTGTTGGGAAATACCAGAAGCACACAATTGATTACCAAGCAACTTAATATGCAAAAATTAACCAGAAGTAACAAGTAACTAGAAATCAGAAACAACATAGAATATGAGAGACAATACACAACTTGTATTAATACTCATCCAGAAAAGAATACAATAAAGAGATGCCACACTCTTCCACCTTACAGAGGCTTCCCACACCTCAAGTGTATAGTACTTCTTTCCTCAAAGCTCTCTCTCTTACAGTCCCAACACACAACTCAAACATAGAGTTGGTGTTCACCTCCAACCAGTCAGTATCCCCTACTGCCAATACCTAAGTGCTCCACGCACTCCACAAGTCCTCCACGCACTCCAAAAGTACACAATCATTCTTCAAGTAGATCTCCCATAAACTACAACAACTTGCAACCCAAATGATCTCACTTATGGAAGGATCTTCCTTGCCTTCCTCTTTGCTCTCTTTCTGAGTACACACTGTACTCCAAGTAGATCCTGCCTGATTCTGCTCCCTGTTGTGTTGCTGTCCTCCCTAATCTTGCACACCTGCAAATCAATCTGGTTCTGCACACCTGTAAATCTAGATCATGCACACACATACACCTACAGATCAATAATCTTACTTACCATGTAGATCTCCTAATGTAGCCATGCACCCCTGCTGACCAAGATCCTACACACCTGAAGAACCCTTCTGATTCTCCAAAACTAGCACCCACCTTGGCACTACTGTGGAACTAGGAGGAACACCCTTGCTCACCTCACACATAGAAGGAGCTAATTTTGCTCAACTCAAACTAGAACACTTTATAATACAGCCTATGAGTCTCTTAAATAGATCTCATGCAAACAATAATTAGACATCTAATTACAATAATTAGATCCACAACTTCTAGTCTAAATTTGGCTCTTGACATGCAAACACTTGGTTCGTTAACTAACTGCGTGTAAAACTTGCAGTTTTGAACTGCACAGGCGACCGACATCGGTCCCTGTCTGCTTGGAAGTGATCGATGCTGGCCGATACCTGATCGATGTTGGTTGCTTATCTTCACTAATATGACCGATGTTGGCTGATCAGACCAATGCTAGTTGCTCTGCAACTCAACAACCTTCATGAACCTCCTCCCTTGTTTGCATTAGTGAAGCTTTTAGCTCCACAACCTAACATATAGAATTGATGTTAATCCATAATGGATCAACTATGATCTATAATGGATTGACTAAGATCTAAAATGGATCACTCTTGATCACTAAGGATTGACATTGATCCTTATAGGATGTATATAATAAAAATGTAGGATTTAGTTAATAAAAAAGATTATTTTTGATAGGCACATAAGATGTTGACCATGAGGGATAGGGTCCTACCACTAATGGAGGAGCTATGAGAGGAGATGGGTTATGAAGACTAGGCACATTTAGAGGTAGTAGGATTTGGAGGGATCCACCACTATCACTATGTCCATTAGGACATTGGTATGATATTGGCTTTGCTAGAGTGATGGGATTATACCACCAATATCTTCAGGATTTTGATCAGTGAGATGACCATGACCATTAAGGACATATATTATATTCTAATATTACCAATCTTAGGAGCCCTATTATATACTATAAATGAGGTTAGATGATTAGTAACATTAGCATGAATTTATGGTGAGGATGATATATATATCAAACTCATTGCTGGAGGTTTTTGATTCTAGCCTTTGTATGAGTAGGTGCTAGTAGATAGATTAGTGCTTACCATGATGATGTTGGCACTAAATTTCTATGCACTACTTGATTCTAGAGGAGGAAGATTACTATATATTTTTACTAGAGTTATAGCTTATATGGTTTAATACAGCATGTGTTTTCTTAGGTGCCCACATTATTAGGGTAGATTTATAGAGAGTTATTGAGCTAGCATACTAAGAACCCCTAGGGATTAAATATCATGTTTGTGTTACACTACTAGGCATATAAGCACATTCATGTGATTTACCCTCTTGGGTCCCCATGGGTCATTTTTGGTGACTTGGCATATAACGTAAGCTTACTTTGATGAAAGGAAGGCCTAGTGATTCCACATACGGATAGGGTGGTACATGATCTAGCATATTAGAGACATGTTTTTGAGAGTTTGTAGATTATGGAAATCATAGAGAGGCTTTATGTACATTTTCCTATATGGCCTAGTATAGATTTAAAGTTAAAGGATATCACCTAGGAGAGATGGGTGTATGGATGGTGGATGTACTATATGGAGATATTTTATTTTGATAGGGTCCATCATCAGTTTTGTTTACTACAAGATGTTCCATTGACCCCACACTCATATAGGTGGGATGATATATAACTATATTAGCCTCTACCAGACATGACAATTATCTATATGGGAATATTTGAAGAGCCAACAATGATGGATCTAGATGATGTTGACTACACTAATGAGTATTTAACTTAGTTTTTGGGAGAGATGGCTAAATAGTAGGATAGAAAAGCTAGACCTCACCAAGAGGTGGGCATTGAGGAGATCAAGGAGGAGAGAGGAGAGACAGAGCAGGGTGCTCTAGATACACATATGGAGGAGGCACCTGCATAAAATACCCTAGCATAAGATAAGTAGGAGACACTAAGGGCTGAGCTACAAAGATTACAAGGACATGCTATCATGCTTTAGAGTGAGCTTGATAGTATATAGTGGTAGTGGGATCAAGTTATTCAGGAGAAGGATTAGGCCATTTAAGAAAGGGATGGCTATAATATAGATCTTGAGCATCTGAGATATATTATAGTAGAGAGGCTAGCCTAAGATACTATAGGTCTTAGTACTACTCTGTTAGAAATAATACCACTCTGGCAGTACAAGGATTTACTTATGGAGATGAGCTACTATGAGAGGATAGTATAGAGATGGCTTCTAGGTATGCCTTGTTTTACATCATATGTATCTAGATGGAGCCATTCATTAAGGACCCTAGGTGCCACTACCAGCATAGGGAGCATCACAAGGTGAGGAACAAAAGATGATGGGGGAGATGATAGCATTTATCTTAGTAGGATAGACTTTACAAAGTAGACACATATATACATTATATGGGTCATGAGCCCTTTTTATTTATGACATTTGTATAGACAGTTGATATATATATATATATATATATATATATATAATTTTATAGATGTTTATGGATGGATATTGTTATTCATTTATAGATTCATTGATGTTTATGGATGTGTGCTTGTTTTTATGGATTATGGATGGCTTATAGA
The DNA here is from genome assembly GCA_037957365.1 of Torreya grandis. Taxonomy (NCBI): domain Eukaryota; kingdom Viridiplantae; phylum Streptophyta; class Pinopsida; order Cupressales; family Taxaceae; genus Torreya; species Torreya grandis. Next base: position 99,948 of record JARHVA010001335.1, on the reverse strand, counting down.
TGTTATGTATTTTAATTTTGATTATTACCATGATACATGTTATGCATGTTTATGGATTATGGTACATTAATGAGATGTAAATTATGGTTTATGCTTATGGATCATTATTATATGATGTTGTGAGATAAAATTTTATGTTTCATGCTTATGGGTTATGGATTTTATAAGCTATTAATGGATTAAATGTATTTATGTTTATGGTTATGGATTATGGGTTTACATGTTATATTAATTATGAGTATGGATTATGATTTATAGATTTTTAATGAGCATAGATTATGAATTTGCTCCACATTGGCTTGGACCACAACCAAAAGATAACCTCTCATATACATGGCCTATCCATCCTTAACTAGATGATAATAAATATTGACACAACCTTGTGTAGCTAGGGCTTTGACCATAGTTATTAAGATTAGATGTTTTTGATGGGATAAGGGATGGATTATTTTTAGAAATAACATTGTCACCCCATATTTCAAAAATCAAGATTTCTCTTTCAAGAATCAATTTTATGCCAACAAGTAGACTGATCAATACATGAAGCCTACTATTAGAAAGTTGATCGATACGAGAAGATTTCTTGGGATATTGATTTTAATAAAATGATTTTATTGATTTTGTTTTTTCTAGGGCTTAAAAGCAGTATAATTTTTAAAATTGATCAATATGGGAAGTTTTCTTCTTGGTAGCCATCCTTCAAGGGAGTGATCTACATTTTGATATTTTGACATAGCTGTCCTTCAAGGGATCGATCTACTATTTGCCTCTATACTCGATTACAACTATATTTTGAGGGATCAGTCTATTTATTTTGCCCATTTTGATTTTATTTTTATTTTTATTGCATACTTAATTTTTGATGCCAAAATAATATTGCCATGTTGGCATAAAAATATCCTTTAAGATAATTTCCATGATTTTGTTATATGAAATAACTATGTTATCGTAGAAAATTAAAGGTTTGTAGGAAATAAGGGAAATAATGATTTGGGGTTTCTCCTATTATAGGTGAAAATTATCTAGGAGAGAATGCTATGCATAAATATAAGGTATTCATATTCATGGTAAGGATTATAGTGATTATCAGATAACCACATAACTCTCATATCATTATTTTGTATAAGGGGATATGGTAATATTGACTAACTAAGACGAGCCAAAATTTACTAACTATAGAAAGGGTGTAAATGCAAGGCATTAAGAGGTTCTCTTTTTAGTTTACCATCAAGGGAAGCCAAATGATATGCCCAGATCCATATTTATGAGTTATGATGTATGGTCCAAGCCAATTAGGAGAAAAATTACCCCTTTTTCTTCATTCTATATTAGTGACATGTTGATTTTATATAAACACAAGATTTATAATTTTAAATTAATTCTCTCTTACATGTTTATTATATGCTCATTTTAATCATTCTTGATATGTATGAAGGTGATTGAGGGCTATTTCATGATGCTCATCTAGGAGTTCAAGCTGGGATAAATGCTCTTGATGGAAATCCTTATAAAAATTGATGTGTTTGAGGGAGATGCAAAGGGAATGGATTTGGAATTCCAATGGAAGTATAGCTTCTAAACCATATACTAAATAAAATGGAGTAGCATCTGTAGGGGTTTGAATACTAGTTTGATATGCCCATAAGGTGAAAGGGATATGAAGATGCCAATCCTTATCAGCTTCATTAAAAACTTTAGTTAGGATTCTGATCAGGGTTTTATTATATGTTTCCACTTGATCATTAGATTGAGGCTAGTAAGGTGAAGAAAAACTCAATTTGATTTTAAATGAGTAACACAACACCTGGACTTTTTTATTTTAAAATATTTTGCATTATCTACTATGATTTTATATGAAACTCTAAAATGACAAATAATGTGCTAGTGGATAAACTCCACAATAGTTTTTACCTTGGTTGAGATAAGTGGCATAGCTTCCACCCACTTAGTGAAGTATTCTGTAGTGGTGATAATAAAGTTATGATGTTGGGAGGATTTAGGATTGATTTGACCTATAAGATCAAGACCCCACTGGAAGAATGGCTAAAATTCTCTTGTTACCTAAGGCTTTACTAGGGACATGGGACAAGTTTGCATGCTACTGGCATTTTACCCACCTCTTAACATAGGTGCAATAATCTTGATTTAGGGTGGGATAATAGCAACCTAGAAGTAAGATCTTCTTAGTGATTATGTGGCCATTAAAATGTCCCCCACATGACCCATCATGGACTTCCTGGATGGACAAGGTAGCTTCATGTTTTTGGAGACAATAGAGAAGAATGCCATCAAAACCACATTTATAAAGAACACCCCTAGTATGATATAGTGGGCATATTTATATTGGAAGACACGCCTGACACCTTTGGATAAATGAGGATGAGATATTCCTTTAGACAAATAATTAAATATTTTTGCATACCATGGATCCTCTGAGTTTTCCTTAATATTACTAATGGATGGAAGATTAGTCCTTGTGTATGAAGGATGATTAATTTGATGGATAAGGACAAATATTATGGAATCCTAAGATGAGAATGGGATAAAAGAAGTAAGATATTCCATAGTGTTAGTGAACTTATTTGTTGATCTAGGGGTAGCCTAGATGGTATAACATTCAAAGACAGATAAGAGTTGATCAGCTAATGTCTTATATTACTAGAGAATATTGTTCTTACATTGATATAAACCATTTATTTTATTGACCACTAGCTAAGAATCACCATAGATATTAATGGACCTAACTTCTAATGCAAGGGTGATTTTGAGCCCTATAATCAATGCTTTATACTTAGCCATATTATTGGTGCAATCAAAGTCTAACTTAAAAGATAAAGGCTTGGGAATACCTTGAGGGGATATTAATATAATTCCTATGCCACCTCCTTGATCACATTTATATCCATCAAAGAATAGAGTCATTTGATATTCTAGGACTAATTAGGAAGTGGAAGCAATAGATTCATCAAGAAAGTCACAATTGATTGGTTGATTATCACTAAGAGGTGATTCAACCAGTTTATCAACAATAATTTGTCCTTTAATATATTTTTGATGGAGAAATTCTATATCAAAATTAGCTAACAATATGACCCATCTAGCCATTCATTGATTTTGATATAACTTAGAATGTATGAACTTAAGGAGATCGGTAGTCGTAATGACATATGTCTTATGATTAAGGAGATAATGATGAAGCTTAGAGGCTATAAGAACCAATATTAGGCATAATTTTTTAGTATGTGGATAAATTTTTTCATACTCTATAAGGGTATGACTTATATAATAATTAACTTACTCTTTGTGATGGTCATCTTGATGGGCAAGCATAACACCTAGAGCATAATTAGTAGCTAAAATATAAAGGAAGAAGGGTTTCCTCTCCTTATGTAGAGTGAGGATTGGGGGAGATAAAATATAGTTTTAAAATGTATTAAAGGCTTCTTGACACTTATAATCTGATACAAAGAGACTATATTTCTTTCAAAAATGGTGGAAAGGTTGACATTGATTAGAGAGCTGGGAGATAAAATGATGGATGGACTAGAGCTTACCTTGTAAGCTATGCAACTGCTTAAGATTTGATGGAGGAGGCATTTATAGAATATCCTTGATTTTAGTAGGATCTACCTCTATTCCTTGAATGGAGACAATAAAACCCAAAAGCTTACCCATTAAAACACCAAAAATGTACTTTTTAGGATTTAGATGTATATAAAAATGAAGTAGGTGATCAAAGATAACCTTTAGGATGGATAGGCGATCTTTAAAAAAATAATATTTTACAAGGAGATAATCTACATAATCTTTGATAATTTTATGGATTATGTCATGGAAAATATAAGCCATGGCCTGATGATAAGTACCTCCTATGTTATTTAGGCCAAAGGGCATAACATGATAGTATAGGGTCCCCCAAGGAGTAAAAAATGCAATTTTATGTTGATTTTCCATTACGATAAGTATTTGATTGTAACTAAAAAAACCATCCATAAGGGACAACATTTCATGGCTAGCTATCAGGTCTACCAACTGGTCTATATTAGGGAGAGGGAAATCATCCTTTAGATAAGTGAGATTTAAATCTAAAAAATTAGTACAAATGTGGAGTCCCCCTATAGGTTTAGTGACTAGAAAAATGTTGGACATCCACTAAGGATAATCAATGGGTTAAATAAAGTTAGTGGATAAAAGGCATTATAGTTCCTCTTTTACCGAGAGTGTGATATGAGGATGCATTTTGTAGAGTTTTTGCTTTACCAGCTTAGCATCATAAAAGGTAATGATGTTATGGATAATGATTGAGGGATCAATACCAGACATATCACTATAAGACCAAGCAAAGGCCTTGCTATGGTCTGATAAAAAAGTTGTAAAATGTTGGTTTTCCTAAGGATCTAAGGCTTTTCTAAATTTAACAATCCTCAATATTTACTAAGACCTAATATTAAAATTAGATATGGATTCGTTTAATAAGATAGACCTTTTGGATGGAAGGAAATTATGTAAATAAGAGTTTTTAACACCTAGATGGGTCAATATTGACTCATCATCCTGATACTAAAAAATAAGGATAGCCAGCATATCATGTCTTATTAAGTTAGGATATACTAAGGGAATGGTTCAGACCTCACCACCATGGTGAAAGATAAGGGGATATATAGAAATAAAATTGACAAATTTTTTTTTAGAAGGGATGGATACAGTATTGCTAGTCAAAGAAGAGGTGTCAGATGAGGAAGATGGTAGAAGAATAGGTTTGGGGGTAGATTTAGAATCTTTCTTAAACCTAAGCCATGATTTTCATGTGGTTTTTTGAAATATCCTAATGTGACATCATGGGGACCTTGCTCATATCTAACCATGCTGAACCTTTCTAAGCATAGTGATAAAGATAGGTTTACAAGAAATAAGGATTTCTAAAAAAGGAGAAATTAGATGTAAATGGTTTAGCATAAGTACTATCATCAGGTTCTAAGATATCATGATTGATACCATCATATATTAATTGAGTACATAAGAAAGGTGATCCAAAAGGAATGAGCTCACTTACGATGGGTGAATACATGGGTTGCTTATCGAGACAACCATATTCTCTAGGAGTGGGTAAGGTGTTAAGGGTTAATATTTAGTATTCCCCCATCAAAAGTTACTACATCAGGGAGTCAATGGACTTTGTAATAGGTAATTTTGAAGTAGGGATAGTCATGTTAGTCTAGGCTTGATTAGAAGATAAATATGGAATTGTATCAGGAGAGGGTATTATGACATCATTTGGTCAAAATGTGAAGTTTCATGATTTAAAGCGATGAGGATTAGTAGGGATGATGTGTACCTAGCCTTCATGTTCATATTTAAGGAATCGATGGACTATGGAGGGTACACATTACATTACTTGAATCTACGAATGTCCTAATAGAATGTTGTATGGGAATGTTCCTTTTATAACATAAAAGAGCTCATGGAGAGTGCGAGAACCTATGCAAATGGGAAGGATTACTATTCTTATTGTGGTTGATACCATGTTGTTGAATGCATGAAGAATTTCTAAGGATTGGGAAATAATGGTTTATGGTAGTTGTAACTATTGGAAAGTGTCTGAAGAAATAATATTAATATTGGCCCCATTATCAATCATAACTCTTTTAATTCATGCTTGATTTATTTGAGCTATGATGAAAAGTGGGGGATCTTAATTTTTGGGTGATAAAGGAACAACCTCAAAATTAGTAAAACTAATAGTTGAGATAATTTGAAGGGATCTTATTAAAGCTAACAAAGGTTGAGGTTCATCTAGTCAAACCTTAATAGCTTGGAGAGCTTTTATCATTGCATGTCAGTGTTGTGGAGAATTTTTAATAAGCTGACATAATGACATCTTAATAGGTGTTTGATAGAGTTGTTTTAATATGAATATTTGGACTAACTCATTAGCTTTAGCTAGGGTAGTTCCTATGATGGAAACTTTAGGCCTTTTTTTATAAGGTTTAGGTGTATTAGGTGTAGAGGTTCTTATAATTCAAACCTTAGCTTTATTAGGATTTTGGTTTTAAGAACGACTGGTTACATGGACAACATCAATATGTAAAAAAGGTGGATCTAAAGAGGATACTAACTCCTTATCACTTATGGGACTAGCAAGATTATGGATGGGTGGAATGGATGGAATAGTGACCTTTTGTTTAGGAGTTTGATCATTTATATCATCAATTAAGAGGTCATCATCTTGGACTAACTATTAGATTATGGCCTTAAGGGCTTTGAAATTTTTTATATCATGTCTAGGTACTCTATGATATGTACATATTTATTAATTTCTATACCAAGTAGGTCTTTGAGGATGAAGGTTAATAGACCTTATAGGTGGTAGCATAATGAGGGATGTATCTAATATTTTTATAAAAATTACAACATAAGATCCTTTTAAAGGGTCATATTGTGGTTTTATAGGGGTTTTGATAATAGGCTCTTTTGGAAAAGTATTACTCATTTGGTTATGTCACTTAGCCTTTATAGGAGGGATATATTTAAGCTCTTTTCCTTTAGATTTATCTAATGGTCCCTTAATGGAGGAAGGTGGATATCAATATTGAGGTGTACTTAACAATGGAGGAGTATTTTATATTTTCCCATGTGTTTGAGTAAAATCACCTATGAAAGGGGTAGTTACTATAGAAAATGGATGAGGCCGTAAAATAGATGATGGAGATGATATAAAAGTAGGCCCTTTATTTTTTCATGTGTTGAGAAAAGAAGGGGTCTTTAGACAAATGTTTTTTTTTTCATTTGATGTTTGAGAAAGATTAACTCTAACTTGAGGATGATCTAAGGCTTTATTTGGTGGAATACCAAGACAATTGTCCCAACTATCGATGATAGGAGCTTTACCCTTTCCTTTAGTATTTTTGGGGTAAGGAGGTGCTATGGTAGAATATGGTTTTGAAGGGTCATGGTTTTGGGCAAAAGGATAAGATCTCATTATATGCTTACCATGAAGAGGTTCACTAGGGATCAAAGGGGTGGAATTTCCAACTCTAGAATTATAAGGATATTTATCTGTGACATATCGAGGAGTAGTTTCATTTTCCCTTTTAAGAGGTTCACTATAAGAAGGTGAAGGGGATGGTTCATGTGAATGATCACATGTAATAATATCAGGGAGCTCTCTGGGGATTTTAGGATTGGTTTTAATGATTTGAGATTGACTCATATCAAAATCATCTCCTATAAGGAGATCCAAGATCAAAGGTTTTTTTGAAACTTCTTTAGGTAATAACAGGTCATGGATTATATTAATCATGTGGGTGACTTGATTTTACATTTCTCTAGGATGGATGGTTTGGAAATGGCTATTTGAAAATGTCTAAAGATTGGTTAAGAGGAGCATTTGGATTGTCCAAGTAAAGATCCCTCTTGTCAATGAGGTTCTGTACCAATCATTTAAAAGATTGACATCATTCTATGTCATGTCCTATTACTTTATGGTAAGAAAAAAACTCATATTGTTTATACCAATTAGGTTTAGGATGTGTATCATCAGCTAGTCTAATCAAAGGGAGTTTAATAACATTTATTTGTAGGAGTTTATATAATAATGAAGTATAAGGCTCTCCTATAGGGGTATATTTCTTAGGGGGAAAATGAGTAAGTCCTCTAGGTTGCTACTTTTGAGAAGTAGAAGACCCTAATTAGTTGGATGTTAGAGGGGAAAAAGTTTTTACAATAACTGCATTTGCTACCCCTTTTAGTTTAGGATTATTGCTATTGCTTTTAGAGGGGTCAGATTTGAAGTTTTTATTATGTAACTTAACTTTTCCCTCTTCAATGCCATGGATTTCAAGCTTACAGGTCATGGTAAAGGCTTCATCAAAAATCTTACAAGTTTGAATTTTTAACATGGATGATATATGTTTTGCAAAATAATGTGAAAACAATTCAATTAATTCTATTTATGGAAAGGAAAAGGTTAGTTAGTTGATTAAGTTACACCATCGAGTCACAAAGTCTGATAAGGATTCATTGTCAAACTATCTAATAGTGTAAAGATCTGTGATAGTCACTTTTTGAGCAATATTGATTGACAAGTGTTCCAATAAAATTTGGGCCAACTACCCAAAGGAAAAGAGAGAATCCTAGAGAATGAAATCATACTAATCTAATGTAGATCCTACTAATGATATGGGAAATGTTCTAAGTAGGAGGGCATCATCATGTGCTATAAGATAACACATAAGTTATAAGGCTCTAAGGTGTTGTTGGGGATCGTCTTTGTTTTGGAATTTATTAAACTTAGAAAGTTCCTATTGTGAGGAATATGGTCAGAGGGGGATAGAGGGATGGATTGGCTCAATACAAATTTGCTCATATGTGAGCATTGTATTATGTCTAGAGGTGGAGGCTTCCAAACTAGCCATCCTATTCATAAGGATGTTTATGAGATCTATTTGAGTATTATTTCGAGGCACACTAAGACATTTGGCTAAAGGGGTCGATAACTTGGTAAAGAGCTAGACATAGGCACTGAGGAAAGGTATCCTACTATAGTAGACATAATAAGTTATGATGCTACTACATATTGTGGGACTTATAACAAAATATTTTGCTATGGGAAGGACTGTAAGTGATTATCATTGGTTGTGTTGAAGCCACATACTAGGAAGCTAAGGAGACATACTATTGAAAATGTTGGGTATAAGGGATTTGTTGTGTATGAGGGATTTTCTATATGAGGGATTTTTTGTGTGTGAGGGATTTTCTATGAATCATATGAAAGAGTCATTCTAATGGGTGGGAGACTTATAGGAATTGACACCACTAATGTTTAGGGAGGTGTAGTGGATATAGTCTGAGTGGTATTTTAAATCTGAGTAATGAGGGTTGGAGAACTGATAGATACTATAAATGGTTGGTTCTCTAAAGGTTGCATTATCTAAGCATTAGATCTAGATGGAAGAGATTTGGTGGAAAAAGTTACCATGGCCATGGTAAATTCTATAGTTCTCTTAGTTCCCTCAAAAGGCATCCCATACACATGTGGAGAGACTTGGGTATGGGGGGAAGGAGAAATATGAATCTATTCATTATGAAGGCAATAATTGAGAGAAATGGGATTATTTTCTAGTATTTTCATAAAGAAAATATCTCCTTGAGGATAATATTGTGGGAACACAGGATTCTCAAAGGACTCAGGGGAAGAGGTGGGACTATGTGTACATTCTATTGGATAAGAAGTAACACCTTATTTGACCTTTTTTATTGATTTTTGTCTAGTCAAAACCATGAGATAGAAAATAAAATAAAAAATAAAAAACAAATAAAACAAAAAATTCTTTTTGAATTATCTCATTTTAATTATGGATGAAAGGCACACACACTAAAGTCATTATAAAAAGGTTTTTTTTATCTCTTTTAACTTTAAGATGTGAAAGGAAATACAAAAAAAGAAAGGATAATGAAGGTCCTAAGAAATGGTAGTCTAAAGATGGTTTCAGGTATTTTATTTTGGTGATCAAGGAAATCTATACTGGTATTGGTATGTGGCCTGGTACTTGGGTCTTTCTCCCCTCACATCACAATCCCATAGCCAGTGTGGGTGCTGAGCTAAGATATATCGATGTTCCATAGTTTATACTTAGCCAGAGAACTGAGTTTGTCTTCCCCTTAGTGGTGAAATCCAATGGGATCACCAGAGAAAGGTTTCCATGAGGTGATGAAATCCCTATTAGTTTCCTTATGTCAAGTGTTAAGATGTGCTTATTATGATAGTGATTTGGCTTGTGTGTGGATAAAGTGATGGCTATGATAGATTTTTGCCTATATTATTCTATGTGAAAGAATCTAAATAGGAAAGATGAATGAAATTTATTTTAACTTTTTAAGAAAAGGAAATAAAATGAAACCTTAATGTTATCTTTGGATAAATTCACACAAAGAAATGGAAAGAGAGAAAATTCAATGATTTTTAATTTAACAAAGAAAAATGAGACCTATATGTCCCACCAGGCATGCTAGAATGTTTTAGTATTTTTTTGCTTTTTCAATGTGATTTAATTAAGTACTAAAAATAAAGTACATGCAAGTTTTTAAAGATTACCTATAACTATGGATGGGGTTGTGCACCATTAACCAAGCTTTGTGGGAACTCCTCTTTGGATAGGGAGGAATGACCTGTAAGTCACATTAACTCACAAAATGGATTAATAGAAAAATAAGTGGGATGCGTGGTAAGAAACTAGTCCCAAGAAGTGATACACTTATTTAGATGGATTTTAGCCCACATTTAACTTTCAAGTTTATAAATAAACATGAAATTATAAAGATATATATGGATAAGATATAAATAAACAATGCCAAAGATAATTAATCAATAGCAAGATTTATGTGATTAAAGTAAGCATCTTATAATTTTGTAGCTACATCAACATCCTCTTGGATTATAACCAATTATTCATTAATGTATTCAAAATTATATATAAAAGCCACAATGAAATGTCCTAGCTAAAATGCAATGTCACTCTAATTGGAAAATAGAGGTTGAGGGACTATGGGAAGATCAAAGATGCTAACAGAATCATATACTCATCTAGGTAGGGTCATGTACATGAAAAGACAAATTTTTAGCAAACCAAAAAATAGATTTAATAGATACTGAAGATGCAAAAATAGACTATTTAAGGCTTTTTTTATAGTTTAATAGGGATCGATGATGATCCTATAAGATCAACATCGATTCAAATGAATCGATGCCGATTCTATGTAAAAGTGCTGAACTATAAAATAGACTTTAATGATAGCCTACAAAATTCATGAAACAGTCAAAATCAAATGTAAATAAAAACACAAAGATGTAGAAGATAAATAAAACTTAAATATGAAAATAATACTGGCCTTGGATGGTTGAAGATGTGTAGATAAATAGATGCCAACACAAGGTAGATGGCCTTCAAAAATCACCTGATAATGTCACCAATCAAGTGTTCTTCAAAGTGGCAAGGTGTTGGTAATGTCTATACACATATTTGAGACTAGTTTGGATAGAATTTTACGATAAAAAATGGATTCCTTCCTTTCATGTTCATTCCTCCTGATTAATAGAGTTTTTCTATATATTTATGGATTGACGACAATTCCAACTGATCGACAATGATTTTGGAGAATTGACATCAATTTACCCAAAATGGGTGAAGTTGAACCAAATGCCATTCCAATGGGTTGGCTATGGGGTAAATGATGCTTAAAATTATTTTTGAGGTTGTTAGGTTATTTTAAACATGGGATAGGTTTGTTAGGAGGTTGGGTAGACTTTTGATTTTATTTTATTTTAAAATTTTATGGTTAAGGATGGTAAAACAAAGTTAATTACTATTTAACAATAGTAATTAACTCTTTTAACCTATGTAATGAAAGGTAAAGGGGAAGATAAATGTAATTATTTAAAATAATTACTCATGGGGGATATAATAAAGAATAATGTAACAAAGCATCACATTAATACACAAATGTGTATAAAATTAGCATCTACATGTAGATCAACTAATCAACATCTCATCTAAGGACACAGTTGCAGTTGAAGCTTCCATGACTTCAATCCCCATATCAGTCATAGAGATAAACCCTATTTTTATAGTTCATCTCCAACCTATTTATATTGTTCCTTAAGATATAACACCTCCACCTCATATTTTCAATCCTCTTATATCTCATGTTTCCACTCCACCTCTCATCTCCACCACTTTACCTACCACAATAAGTTCATTACAACTAGTGCAATCAATTTAAGTTAACACTTAGGGTCTCACATCATTGGATACTCAAGTTTTGTCTCCACCTTCCCTTCCCCCAATTTCACTCCCTCCTTCCATTTCACTCCCATTTTCCATTCCATTCATAATTTATTCCATTCCATCCCCATTGATTTGTAACACCACTTAATAGTATATAGTCATGGATTTAGTCATCTTGACTTCAATTCTATTGGCCATCCCAATTCCTAGGATAAGTACTGATTCATCTTCATCCCCTTTTATTTTCCATTCCTTATCAACCTTGAATGGCCCAAATCCTTTAATTTATTCATTTAATGCTTTGGATTCCACCCATCCACTAGTTCCCAAATTTTGAGTCCTTGTGTCTACTCCCCCATTAGTATCACTTTAACCTTCTACACCCCTAATAGACACAACTATTTCCATTATTCCCACCTCTTTCACTTTTGTAGTTTCCATAACACCTTTAGTGAAGATAGAAGAAACATAAGTTCTTAATGCAAATGTGGATTTGAAACCTATTGATGGATATGGAATTCCATAATCATCTCTTCAGCAATCAATGGTATTATCCATACTTGTCACAGTGCCTACTAGTGCATCAACCTCAACTACTAATTCTTAGGTGAAAATATATACATAATAAGATACTACCCATAGTTTTAGATTAAGGTAAAAATAGGTTTTGAAGGGACCCCGAAACCTTGAAACAAAGGACAAAGGATATAACAATAATGTCCACAGGTGAAACCTATCACCTACTTGCTAAGCAGTATCAAAATTAGGTTTTACAAGGACCTGAAACCATAATACAAAATCATCAAAAGATAGGCCCCAGGTTTTATAGAGACCTAGAAACTCCAGTGTGAAAAGAAAACAAAGAACCAGAAAATGAAACTAGTTATAACATCCAACTAAAGGGACCAGGACTGTAAGAACTCAAAGATCCTATTCTTCTAATTTCAAAATCATCTTCACCACTTCCTTTCCAATCACAACAGTGTCTTGTATAGATATAGCCACCAACGTAGCAATCTCTTGCATTACTTTCTTCCTTGAGCTCTGTTTGGTTCTCTTACTAGGCCCCTCCAAGGATTTAATTTCCTCATTTGCTCATTTTCCAATGTTCACAGTGGTTACACATATGCTAGAAGTTACCTCCTCCATCTTCATTCTACTTTCCTTAATGAGCCCCCTTAGATTTTTCTCATAGTCTTTAAGTTTGATAGGTATATCCCTCATCTACATTTCTAGATTATTGTTTTTATTCTGATCTACTTCATGATTACGTTCCAATATTTCCATTTTCTTCTTGAGGCCCATTATCTCCTTATATATCCATGAGTCAACTTGAAGGATAGCATTTACTTTGCATTTGGCCAAATTCATAAAGGGATGCCTCCTGTCATTCTGCCCTACATCAATTAAATCTTCTGCATTCTCTTTTGGATTGTCTTCATCCTTTTCTGTATAATCCTCCCTTTCCATTCTTTTTTGTTCCTTAATTTCAATAGGGCTTTCGTTGTGGATAAGATCATTCTTTACTTGTTGTCTAGTTTCCATTGCATGATAGGCATCCTGAACTAGATGTTCCTTCACTATTTTCGAAGCAGGATCCTCAAATAAAACATCCATATCTTTTTTAGTTTCCTCTGGCACTTGCTGATTTTCCTCAAGATCATAGTTATTCTTTTCAATTTTTTCCTATATAGTGTGCCCTTATTTCTCATTCTTACTTTTATCTTATCCTTCTTCATTAGAGCTGTAATCCCCACTCTCTGTTCCTTCCTCTTCCTCCATACTCTCCTCCTCAAAACTTTCAGTGCTTTCCCACTCTGTTTCCTCATCATCAATCTACTTTTTGAAGCTTGATGATTTGGGTTTAACTTTTTATTTCCCTTTTACTGTTTCATTCTTCTTAGTCTATGAGTCCTTATTTTTGTTTGAATAAGGATTTAGGACAATGGCCTTGTTTTTAAATAAACCTTCTATTATTAGGATTAATCCCTCATAAAATATAGGATGAGACTCCTTTTTTCTATGAGCGAACAAACTTTGGAGCAGTGAGAAGCGCAAATAGAAAGGAAAGGAAATTCTAACTTTGTGCCTAAAATGATTAAGAAAGACAAAATGAAATTTATGGACTCTTTTGCTTCTTCCATCAAGTATGAAATACTCATGGATGCAACATAAGACATCTCTCCAAATTCCTTTAATCTGCTCTAGGTTGAAGAAATCCCCGCTCTTTTCCAACTGCTGCTCCTCAGCATCCATCTTTGGGAATTTGCTAAATGCCTCATTAGATATGTTGGTTTTCTTAGAGAATTTTATACCCTCCATTGGAATCCCCGTGACCTCCGCTATGAATTCCTCGATGAGCTTCACTGTGATGCCATGGAGGGTTACCCTGTCATCAACCCAATTTTTGAAAAAAGCCATCATTATATGGGGTTTTGAACCATGTAGCTGTTCTAAGTAGCTCACAACCTTTCCTCTCTGAAGGATCTTCTAGACATCTTGTTTTGCCTTCCAATCTTCATAACTTTTAGGTTCTTGCTTCCTTGGTTCACCTTTCATTTTGCAAGCCATATAGTTATCTAGTAACACCCAAACATTGATTACTGAGCATTGAGACCAACTAATATCAACTTGTAATGAAACTCACCTATTTTCTGGCACATACAAAACCCACTTCACATTCTCTAGAATATTTTTGTTCAATGAATGTAATCCTTCCTTCATGAGGCCACTCCACCAAATCATTAATTTTCTATTCCAAGTAGATCTTTCCCTCCTTTGAATGAATTGCATCATAATTAATGAGCACTCTAAGATCCACATTCTTATTTAATGTATCCTGCCAACTCACCTTGTGTCCTGTTCGAACTGCATGATTTTCTATCCAATCAACAACTCCATTGGCTTCATGGTAAGTATGGGTTATGGTTACTTTCTCAAATTTTTGAATTAAGGCTTTCATTTCCATCACCATTGCCTCTATAGACCATGAAACTAAATTTTTGTTATTTAAGATATTAATGATATTTAGGGAGTCACCTTCCAACCATAATTTAGAATATCCTGATTCAACAGCTAATTTAATTGTTTGAAGGGCTGTAGAAGCTTCAACAATATGACAATTTGACTTACCAATAGGGATATCAATAGCATAAATTACGTTTCCCACATGATCTCTCAAGACTCCTCCACATCCTGCTTTTCCCAGGTTCCCTTTAGCAACTCCATCAAAGTTTCCTTTGATCCATCCACAA
The DNA here is from genome assembly GCA_037957365.1 of Torreya grandis. NCBI lineage: Eukaryota > Viridiplantae > Streptophyta > Pinopsida > Cupressales > Taxaceae > Torreya > Torreya grandis. The sequence continues at coordinate 84,911 of JARHVA010001335.1, read as the reverse complement.
GGGGGGACATTCCATTTAACACCTAATCTTGGATTTTCACTTTTCACATCAGGCCTTTCAAATCTTAAGGGATTATCAATTTGAAAGGTTGGATTAGGATCCCTTTGCGATGAAAAATTCTACTTTATTGCTCTAATAATATTCTAACCCAACACCCATCTTGGAAGTTCTCTACTTCTAAAAATTCTATTGTTTCTTTGTTTCCATATGCCCCACCAAATATGGGGAAGAGTTAATTTCTAGAAAAAAAGAACATCAGGATTCTTAGATGGGCAGTACCAACTTTTAAAAGATAGTTCCACACTTTTTTGATGAACTCATACAATACCCCAGAGATTGAGGATCTCATTCCAAACTTGCTGCATATAAGAATAGTTCACAAACAAATGATCTCTATCTTCAAAGCCCTTTTTACATAGAATACACCTGTTCACCACATATATTCCTCTTTTTTGCAAGTTGTCAAGAGTCAAGATTTTGTTTTGAAGCAGAGTCCAGTAGAAGATTTTTATTTTGGGGATAAGCCCCTTGATCCAAGCATGCGACCACAAAGGTTGATTACCATTTCCCTTAGAAGTAAAAATGGTAAATACTTTAAATTTTCCACTAGGATCATCATGCCAAATAATCTTATCCTCAAGATTAGGATATAGAGAGATAGCATTGAGGGATAATTGTATATTATTGAAATCTTGATCAAGGTCAGTTATATTCACCCAAGAATTGTTCTACCATTATTGATTTACCATTATTCCATATCTTTGCTTACATCGATCAATTACCTCTTTATCTTGGAAATCTTCTATCAAAGGGTATTCTTTTAACCAAGCATCCTCCCAGAATTTCACCTTTATTCCATTACCAACTTTCTAGGAGCATCCTTCTTCTAAAATTTGTTTGGTTCCTTGAACTGCCCCCCATATGGAAGAAGGTTGGATAACATCAGGGTAAGAAAAGAAATCAGAAAGGGATTTTGCATTAAATAAATACTTATGCTTCCATATGTTACTCCATTCTTTATTTTCATGGTAAACTCTCCATCCCAGTTTTGCTAAGAGAGCTGAATTCATACTTCTAATTTTCCTTATTCCTAGCCCCCCTTCCCTAAAAGGTTTACAGATGTTATCCCAAGCAATTAAAGGCATCCTCCTTTTTTCCTCAGTACCAGTCCATAGAAAGTTTCTTTGGATTTTTTCAATAGCTTCTGCAAATTTGGTAGGAATTCTGAAAAGACTTAGAGCATAAGTTGGTATGCTTTGAAGACTTGCTTTAAGGAGGGTTAACTTTCCTTCCTGACTTAAAATATTTCCTTTCCATCCCACAAGTTTCTTACTAAATTTGTTAATAAGATCCTCCCAAAAGGCTTCAGGGACTTTCATCCCAAGAGGAAGACCCATGTAAGATGAGGGGAAAGAACCTATCGAGCATCCAAGGATTTTATCAATTTTATTTTGTCTCTAAATAGGTGTATTGGTGAAGAACACTACACTTTTATTCCAATTAATTAACTGACCAGATGCGGAAGAATATAAATTTATAGCTTGCTTCAAATTTCTTGCTTCCTTGACTTTAGCTTTTCCCATGAAGATAGTATCATCAATAAATTGTCTGTGGGAGCAAATTAGAGGATGAGAAGAGGGTTTTAATCCCTTAAATAAACCTTTATGGACCAAATCCCCTATATATCTTCCCATGCAGTCAGCCATAATTACAAACAAAATGGGGGATATAGGGTCCCCTTGTCTCAGCTCCTTTGAAGGATTAAAGAAATGGGATTAACTTCCATTTACCATTACAACAATAGAGGAAGTCAAAATCAGCTGGTAAATAAGATACTACCCATAGTTGGCTAGCATAAATAATGGGAAATAAGTAAAAGTAAATGATTTCCCAAGTACACTAGACTTTGGCCTTTCAGAGATGAAGAATAAGTCCAAGTCTACTTCTTAGACCTTATCCAAAAGTTTGTGTAATGATAAAGGGGAATGATATGTTAATATTGTAGTCCCCCAACTAGATAAACCAAAGGAAGATATTATGGTGGGGGGCTATCAAATTTCAAATATTTACCTTGGATGTCCAACAAGGGAGGCATTAAAGCACGATGTTCAATCTGATATCAACTCCCTCTTTAAGAGAATAGATAGTGACAGGGTCACTAAAGATGAGTTTAAAAATAAGGTTGATTAACTCATAACTGCTCTTAAAAAATTGATAGAACTTAGTGGATCATCAGTACAACTTGAGTCAGCACAACTAGTTAACCAAATCTTAGATCAAACAATAATTGATGTAGTGATTGAAATTTCAAGCATGGGAAGGGATACTAATGAATGGTCAAATGAAATCATTGCTAAGGGAAATAAGGTTATTGATATGATTATGGACCTTTATACAATTTTAATGGAAATAAAGATTACCTTGAGAGAATTGGTAAATAAAAATGAGGGAAAAATAACAAGCTAAAATCTCTATTATCCCAAATTGATAGCTGTAGACTCTATTGACATTGACATCCTCCTTGATAAATAAATATTAAAAAATGATGGAGAATAGGTGGAATTGGATAGAGCTATGAAATTTTGTATCAAGTTGCTCACACAAGCTACACATAAGGCCAAGGTTGGCCATGATAAGGCTATAGACATGTTGTATGCCATTGAAGAAATGTTGATTAAATTATCATGTAGACCAAAAAATGATGAAGATAAACTCCTTTCAATAGAAGAGGTTCAACTAAATTCAAAAAAATAGTAGAAAGACAATTTTTTAAAACTGCAATCTTTACCTTGAGGTCTATCCACCACTACATTAGGTATCATAATGCATTAGATAAGATGGGTAAAGATATGCAAGAAATCAAGGGTATGAGGAGAGAAATTTTCAATGCATCAATAGATTGTAAAATCACAACCTCTATTCTTTTTGAGTAGATGAATACATAATCCAATAAATTTTCAAGGCTTTTGATGCATATGTTCAAAAACTTCAAGTTGAGAAAGACAAAGAGGTAGACGAAGTATTGGAAATTGATTAATTACTTTCTATTGAAATATTTCCATATATTTTATTTTCAGCATTGTAAAAATATTGTAAATTTGTATATTTTAAAATTACAACTATCTTTTATATCTCTTTTTTAGAAAGAGACATGTATATTTTACACTTTATATTTTTATAGGTTGGAAAATGTTGAAAACATAATTTCAAATTACACTTTTCATTTTGATAAGTTATAATTACTTAAAGTTGTAAAAGAACATATTGAAAATTGAAAATTTAGTTTTGACAAAGTGAAATGACTTGCATGTTGTAAAGGTCTCTCTTGTAATTTTCAAGTTAGGGTTTTTCAAAAAGTAACATTATTAAGTTATCTTTTGTTTAAACATTGAGTTCCATTTTGGTGCTCCACTTTTTGCATGAAGAGAATTTGTAGTTGCATGAAAGATACCCAAGGCATTGCATGAAGATTTTTTATAGAGTCTATCCATGCCATACCAAGTTAAATATCATGCCAATCTCCTACATGCATTCTTATAAACCATTTCTTCAAGTCAAGGATGCCAAACACTGAAGATCATGCCTTTTTTGCATGAAGTTCAATATTTAAATGATTTATTCTACTAGGTATTGAAGTTTTGATAAATACATCTCATCTATGAGATATTTTGTATAAAAATGGGTTGACCCCTTATTTTAATCTATCTTTTTGATATTAGTGATATTACTCTGCATTTTGAATGTTTTTTCTATAAGATGTAATTTAGAGAATGAAATAAATTAGAGATTTTGCCTTTCTTGTCTAAAGAATCCTTGTGTATGAAAGTTATTTGAGTATTTGTGGATATTAAAATTCTTATTTTAGTCACAATAAATTCATTTATGGTATTTTATACCCTTTTAAAATATTGTTAGATTAAAATAAATGAATATTGTCCTTTCTATGAAAAATAACAAATATTGCCTTAGATTTCCCATTTGCATGAGTTTGTGCTCAAACAAATTTCAATCCATTTAATGTTCTATTGTGTTCATTAAATAAATCATTAGAATACACCAAGAATATTTAGTGTAATCACCATTTTTAGTTTTTCATGTTTTATTCTCAAACTCTTTTCCTAGTCAAACCCTAGTTTAGGGGCAAGAACACTAAAGAAGCAAAATTTATATAAAACTAGTATTTTATTAGTTACACCAAGTTTAGTGAAAGGAAGCTAACATTATCTAGAGATTAACCTAAATTCACCAATATCTCATGGCTTTGGATGTTTTTCCATTGTATCATTAGGTCTTTGTATAGTGAGATACTGCATCAAGGAACATGTACAAAACCTATGTGATAATAGTTTTTGGCATGCTCAATGGGACCAAAAAAATTATAAATATATTTTTCCTATTCTCAACAAGTGTTGTACAAGATTTGTATAAATTTCAAAAGAACCTGACAACTCCACTAGCCTATGCACTCATAATTTTAAGGTTTACGTATGCCAAACAAACAAACAAGATCATCTACTAAAGGTAAGAGAGCTAATTTTTTAGAATTATCATTTCTTTATGAAAATAGATCAAAATGAGTCATCCCTAACCCTAGAGAATATCCTAAAATTTTATTTTCATCTCCTCCAATTAATCCCATCAGTTTCATACCTCCCATAATGGCTAAAAATCTAAATTTCATAGCTTTGAATGGAGGCAACCCACTTCAATTGCCCCAATATGATGATATACCTACATCAGCTTTGAAAATCCTACCATATTTTATTAGTGAAACTTCCACCACTCCTATGGAACACATACAAGATATTACTAATATGTGCTCAGTCCATAATGTGGTATAAGATAATGTTGCAATTAGACTCCTTATTTCCTCTTTCAAAGGTAAAACCTTGCAATAATACAGAGGTCTTGATCTCAATTCTATCCATGTTTGGGATGAGCTAGGTAGTGCACTATGTACCTAACATGAAGACAAGAGTGACCATCTTTCCCTAGTTGAAAAATTAACTACTATTTAATGAGTTCCTCATGAGCACATGACTAACTTCAATTTTCATTTTTAGAAGACATGGAATATAATTATAGTATTGCTCAAGCTAACTCCAAATAATGATTTCTTATATTACTTAAGATCCTTGAATAGTGATATAGCTATTATGTTTCGGTCCATGGGTGTCACCACACTCCCTAATGCTTATGAAATTATAATAAGGGTAAAAAATTGTTTAATACAAGCATGGAAATTTTTTCCAAGGCCACCAATGCCTCTATTTCTAGATATACCTCCTATTCCACCACCTATAATTACTCCAATTCCCACTACAAGCAAATCACTAGCTTTGACTCTTAAACCTATAGATGATTTATATGAGGTTAAGTCACTACTCAAGAGTTTTGGTAATGAGTTAGTATCAATGAAGAGGTAAAAATCCCAAAACTAAAAGCCTTATCAGTAGGCTAACCTAACATATAGACCTAATAGGCATCCATACCAAGGAGATAGGTATCCATAATAGGGCAATTCATAGTTTGAGGGTTAAGGTATATAAGAAAAACGTCTAAACATCTGTGCTTTACCTACACCAAGTGATTCTAAAGCTATTATACCTATTTAGAATAATTTGGATCAAAAGTATGAGTGGTGTTATCTTTGTTCTAAGACACATAATCATAAATCTTTTCTTAATGGTGTTATCAGCCAAGCCTTAATGGTGAAAGCTATATCAAGTATACAAGGAAAACAAGATGAATTCACTTCCCAACAAGCAGATACATAAGAACCTACTCAAGGTGAATCAACTCTTCTAAATTGGCAAGAGGATAAATTTTGTGGTGTAAATTAGGTGGAAGAATTATTCAATGGTGGATGTCCAATGGTAGACAACATGCATTCAAAGAAAATAAAAATAGAAATTGATAATCCCCCAAGGTGGAACAAGCTACAACTTCCAAAGTTGTACTAGAACCTGTAAAAAATAACACAGTACAAAGGCTACCCTTTGTACCTATAGGCCAACCAAAAGCAAAAGTGCCTAATCCAAATCTAGTAAAAGAAGACATAGCTCCTATAAAGGCTCTAGAAAAGGTTGGTAATATTCCATTTAACATTTTTGAGGAAATGAATAAGACCAATCTAAATGTCACTATGTGGGAAGTACTATCTATTCCTGTGCAAAGGGATTTATTGCAACAAGCTTTAAAGAATTTCTAGATAATAGATAAGGTTCCATCCAAGGGGCTTAATTATAGAATTAATTTTTGTAAACCATAAAATAATATTAAATGATCAAAAAGGGTAAGCCTCCCCCTTTATATCTTTCACTTATATTATGGAAGCATCTCATTCATAATTGCATGAAAGATTTAGGGGCTAGTAGTTTAGTGATGCCTAAGAAAATAGTTGATGCCCTGGGTATAAAATATACACTCATCAATAAAGGAGTTTTTCAATTAAATGGGACTATTATTAAAGTAATATGGATAATAAAATGACTAAATCTCACTATTCATGCTTGCCCAAGCTTGTCAATCTGTTAAGATATCTCAGTTGTAGATCTTCCCCCTTACTTTTCTATTTGTCTTTCACAAGATTTCACTAAAGAGATGGGAGGATATATATTTACAGATTGGTCTCACATATTTATTAGGATGAGATATGGAACTATATTAACAATAAGATTTGATCCAATCATGAAATATCATATTTATCCATATAATCCTATCCCCATAGAAATAAATTATACATTCAATGATTAAGAGGTGGAGCAGGATCATGAAGTTGCAACATCTGTATAATAAATTTTAGACACTCATTTGGATGAAAGGGGATCAAACCTAAAATTTAATCCTTATGAATATGTAAAATAAATAGGTTTGGGTACATATTACATCCTTTAAAATGATGCAATTATCCTGAACTTAGTAAATCCAATTGAAGATCTTCAAAGAATATGACAATTTTTCTTTGATGGTTCAATAAGTATAAATGATGTAGGTGTAGGTATTGTATTAATATATCCATAGAAGGAGAGATACTTCTATTATTTTAGACTTTATTTAAGCTACAAAAATAATATAACTAAATATGAGGCTTTGATTTGAGGCCTATAATTATCTAAGGAAAGAGGAATCAAGTTCTTAAAAATATATGGTGATAGTAAGCTAATTGTTCACCAAGTAAAATCCAAAAGCATGACTAAGAAAAATATGTTAATATCTTACAAACATAGGGTTTGGGACCTATTATAAGACTTCACCACTCTAAACATTCAAGTGGTACCAAGAGCACAAAATAAGATGCTGACTGTATGGCCTTGATAAAATCCTAATATAACCTACCAATAGAAATAATGAAGAAAAACAACCAACATGTGAGGTTTATAGCGAGACCATCTATTCTTGATAATGTAAAAAATTGATAAGTCTTTGATAATGATCAATATGTTATCAAATTTTTGAGAGAATAAGTTAAATTCTTAGATAGGAACCAACCAAGACTCTAGGATCAATATGGAGATCAGATCATCTAGTTAAATATAAACAAACTACTTATGGGTCTTGTTACTATAGAAAACATCTTCAATTTGGATGATCAGCTAAAAGACAAAAAGAAGAATATCATAGTGAATGAAGAAGGTTGTTAACTAGTGGTCATCTTAGAAGGAAAATCACTAAAGATGGGAAGGTATAGAATGATTCTAAAATCAAGATTTTGTTGAGTTGTGTCAAGAGTTTGATGATAAATTTTCTTGGAGTTATCATGATCTAAGAGGATTTGATCTTAGTTTAACCTAGCATATAATATAATTAGATCCAAATACAAAACCTATCAAATAGAAATAGAGACCTATTAATCTAAAAATAGAACCCATAATGAGGAATGAACTATCTAAGTTAATAGAGGCTAATATTATTTTTCCTATCAAATACTCATCTTGGATTGCAAATTTGGTCCCTGTAAGAAAGAAAAATGGTGAAATCAGGATTTGTGTAGACTTCAAAGATATGAACAAAGCATCTCTAAAGGATCATTATCCTCTTCCACCCATGGAACAAATTTTGCAAACTATATCATGATCTGAAAGGTTTTCTCTTCTAGACAATTATTCTAGCTATAACCAAATCTTGGTGCAAGAATCAAACCAATTCAAGACTGATTTCACCATAAAATGGGGTATGTATGCATATAAAAAGATGCTATTTGGTCTAACTAATGATGATGAAACATTTTAAAGAGCTATGAACATGGCTTTTAGAGGTCTGATAAATAAAATGATCCTAGTATACCTAGATGATATAACTGTCTACTCAAAGCACATTGATGCACACCTAGATCACCTTAGAATTTTTTTAAAAAGGTGTAGAGATTTTGGGGTTTCCCTTAATCCCCAAAAATGCATTTTCATATTTCATGAGGGGAAACTACTGGACACATTATGTCAAAAGAGGGTCTTACAATAGACCCAAATAGAATAAGTGATAGATCTACATTAACACTACCAAGCCATAAGAAAGGACTACAGATCTATCTTGGAAAAATCAAATTTCTAAGAAGATTTGTTCCAAAATTTTATTTTATTGCAAAACCCCTTACTGTAATGCTAAAGAAAGGTATCCTTTTCATCTAGACACAAGAGGGAAAAGATAGCTTTAAAACCATCAAACATGCTATTTCCAAGGATCCTACCCTAGTCAACCCAAACTAAAATAAATATTTCATTATCTATGCCTTTGGAGGGAAAGGAAGCACCTCAGCTATTCTGACTCAGCATAATTAAGATAAATTAGAACAACCAATATCTTTCTTTAGTTAATCCCTAAAGGACTATGAAGAAAATTAAAGTTTCATGGAGAATAAAGTATATGCTATGATTAAAGCTCTCAATAAATTTAGGCATATGCTCTCCAACAGTAACATTCATTTGATAGTGAGTCATCAAAGTGTTATAGAGTTTTTGCTGAGATAAGAGATAAGTGAAAAAAGTGTAGAATGGATCACAAAGGTCATTGAATATGATGTGGAAATAAAAATAATAAAGCTTATAAAAGGAAAGGGATTATGTGAATAACTGGATTTTGATATCAAGATTATTGAAGTAGTATCTAAAAAAATATATGCTAAAAGTGCACCTTAGACAACCAACCCACCTCTTTTCAATAGTTGGATTCATGACATGACTAATTTCTTGTAGATTGGCAAGTACCTATATGAATTTTAATAATAAAAAAGGTATTTTTGACTCTAATATATTATTTATGTTCTTATTTATGGAATATTATTCTAAAAGGATATGAATGGAGTCATTCTAAGATGTATTAAGCATGATCAAGTTCCCAAGGTACTCAAATAGTTTCATGATGGCCCATTGGGTGGAATTTATTTGAAATAACCACAACCATCAAGATGATGAGAGGAGGCTATTATTGGCTTGAATTATTCAAAAATTCCCACCAATGGGTAAGAAACTATGAAAAGTGTGCCTACTTCACTGGTAAGTAAAGGTTAGTAGCCTTTCTTCTTAGACCAATTCAAGTAGATCAACCATTTGCTTGATGGGGATTGAATTTAATTATTATGATCAATCCACCATTAATTATAGGACATAAATGGGTCCTCACATCAATGGACTATTTCACATGATGGACTAAAGTAGTTTCATTGAAAGATGCCATGGAGGCATCTATCTTGGAATTCATAAATGGCATAGTCTCAAGATTTTGTGTTCCTCAGACCATTATCTTAGATATTGTTAAATAATTTATGGGCACTCAAGTGAGTGAATGGGATATAAATCATAATGAATACCTAAGCACTTATTTAAATTATTACCCTTGGGGCAATAGCTTGGCTGAGTCTACCAATAAGAACCTTATCATAATTATCAAAAGAACAATCGAGGATAATCAGAGGTCATGGCACACAAAGTTAAAATCAACACTATGGGATGATAGGATCACTCCTAAGAGATCCATATGTATGTATCCATTCATGTTGGTATATAGAAGATAAGCACGAGTCCTATTATCACTTGAGTTACCATCTCTAGAGCATAATAACCAATTAGATTTGATTGACAATGATGAAATGAAAGTAAGATTGATTAAACTCATGGAACTAGAAGAAATTAGAAACTAATCAATGAAAGTATTGAAAGCAAATCAAGCTCAAACAAAAAAGTATTTTGATAAAAATGCATTTGATAAGAGCTTTAATGAAGGAGACATGGTTCTCAAATGGGATGCCGACAAGGCTAAACTAGGAAAGCACACTAAGTTTGATGTAATATGAAGTGGTCCATATATTATAACTTAGTGTAAAGGAAATAGTGTATTTTATCTATTCAATCTTGATGGATTAGAACTACCTATCCTAGTCAATGGGATATACCTTAAATCTTACTTTTGAGGTAGGAATTCATTCCAAAAAATTAAAATTTTGTATATAATAGGGTTAGTTGTGTTTTCTAAAATAAATACTTCTGCACAAGTAAACTCATTAAGACTTTTTTGTTGTCTATTTTTTCCCTATTTTTTTATTTTTTAGGCAAGTCTCAATTTGTTATTCACCAAGTTAAAGTTTGTTAAGCCAAAATGACTCTATGCCCAATGAACTAGAAGCATACTAGATAAAAATTGATTAGCAGATAATCATCCCATAGAGGTCACCAAAAGTGTTGATATTTTTTCCTAAAATATCATAACATCAATTACCCCAAGGGATACCCCCTAAATTTATGATAAAATCCCTTGAATTGACCAAAAACACACTTTTACTTTATATTATAAAATCTAGAAATCTAGATGCAATTTGCAATTACAAAATGGTAAATTGCTTCTTGAGATCCAGATATCGCAATACACTAACCTTCCATTTCTTATGAAATTTGGAACCTTGAATATAATTTTCAATTTTCATTTCATCCCAAGTTTCAAATCCCATAATGCACTAACTAGGAGAATCTAGAACCCTGTTTGCAATTTACAATTTTATAAAATTAGAAATTATAAATGGAGTTATGGATCTCATGAACCAAACACCCCATGGGATATAGAACTCAAACTATAATTTAAAAATTGAAAAATTACATTTTTAGTTTTGGCTCTCACAAAACACTTCACCTATAATCTAGAACTTGGAGAGCAATTTGTAATTTTATAAATTGTAATCTAGGTTCCAAATTCCACCAATAACCCAAACTATGGAATCTGGAATTCCAAATGTAATTTGTAATTTTTCAAAATTAAAAATTACATATCAAGTTCTATCTTCCCATTTCCAAGCAAGACAAACTTACCATAGAATTCAAAGGTCAACATGTAATTTGAAAAATTGCAAAATTGCATGAGGACTTTGGATTTCTTCCACCAACCACCATAGATGCATTAATTATATGGATTTTTTACATAATCAATACAATTTAGGGATTTTTTATTTTTTAAATTGCTAATTGCATTTTTGAGCTTTGACAATGACCTTTGTGTCATGCCATCAACCTTGATCCATGCACCAAATAATCACTTACAAACCTCAAGCCACATCTAAAAACTAAGTGCCACATCATTATTCACCCCTACACAATATTTCAAAAACTTCCTTGTGATTTTTTTCCATTATTTCCTACATTTAGATCTTGTTAGGTTGCTTCTATTACTGTAAAAAAATTAACTATAATTGTTTAGGGTTTTCTATTTCTTAAGGCATTGTAGGTTTTTTTTCTTGTGTTCATGTTAAGGGTCATTTTTCCATATATTTTCCAAAGGTTTCCATTAGTTGAAAATATAGGGTTTTATTTTACAAGTTTCATCATAAGAGCCTTAGGATTTTCCCCCAATATGTGTAGTTGAATCTAGGGTTTTCATATTCAAACCAAAGAATATACCATCATATATTCCCCAAATAAATAAAGAATATTACCTCAAAGATACCTCTAAGTCCCTACAGACATTGGACTTGTTAATAACACCTAGACCTATGGGATTCCTACTTATAATTTACACTTCCCATTCCCATAAGATACATACTTGTAAATAAAAACTCCCAACCTTATGGAAATTAGACTTGCTCCAAGCACCTCAAGGTTCTGCTAAGGTTATCACCTGCTTAGAACACCTCCCTATTTTGTTGGAGATTATACCTGCTAAAAGTACCTCCCATCTCCACTAGAGATTATACCTACTTCAAGCACCTACAAAGCCTACCATATATTTTAGTTAGTTTTCAATAATTATTCTCTCCATAGTTCATGTCTTAAAAGGAGATGAAGTTCAAATAGAAATTCCATGGAGTGACTCTCAATTTAAAGTTCAACATTGTTGATATAACTAATATAGATTTAGGTCACATTGATGTAGGGGACTTCTAGACCTAAATAGGTGTAGAGTTTAGAAATGATTATATCTAGAGTATCTATGACTCTAGATTTCCATAAACTATAAATTTTCCACTAATGGTCCAAAGCCCCAAGTGGTGATAACACTAGCCCAATATTATGATTCTGATAGAAGAGAAGTCTTGAATGATAAAGGGAAATTTTTTTAAATCTAGACCATAATTTCATTGATTCAATGTTTGTCATACCATAGTTTGGGATTTATTTTGACATAACTCTAGAGACATCCTAAAAATCCTTTCAAGATAATAGAGATGGATGTCAGAAAATGATAAATAGATAATGGATTAAGAACCCCAAGGCTACTTCCACTAGATTTCCAAAGACATTGGTAATAAGTGACTTCAAAGATGAGGTTGGGGATATAGTCATTTTGTTGCATAAGATTACTAGTAGTCCTGATGCTAAGAGGTTCTAGGAGTGGATGTACTAGTAAATTTGGGTCATCCATTAGAATGCATAATACATTCACTAGGCTCAACTCATTAGTGATTCCCTCCACAAGAATTGATAGAGGTGCAAACCACTAGAAAGTTCTTTATGACTTCCTACCTTGTATACATTTTGGACAAATAGATATCTTTCTTAGGCATTAATACAATACCTGGTGAGATAAGTAGAGTATATAACTATAAACCTAACCTCAAATTAGAGGCCAATAGTCAACATTTTAGGAGAGTTAATGATGCATTCATCTATTACATCATCATCATCATGTTTTATAAAGAGATTGGGAGAACAAGATTATTAGATGTAGCATTTGTAAAAATCACCAAATGGGGATCTTAATTGATCTAGTTCCCCACCTACTCTTATATTAGGGAATCTAAATTTATTGGTTTACCATAAACACTCCCTAGATATTTTAGTGATAAGTGGGCACTAATGGAGTTGGTAAGACAACTAGTTGAGACCCATAAGATCCTTTCCAATAGGCACAAGTCAAGAATTCACTTCCCAATTAGTATTGGTGGATATACATGTCCTCTCTACTCAAGTCCAAGTGTGTTAAGGCATAAATGTGCTAGATGAGCATAAAAACTTTGGAGTTTAGGCCATTCTTTGATTTTTATGCTAATATCACCAACATACTAGGAGTTTCCATATACTCCCATGTTCCATATTTTGAATATTATTGGGAAGATTTATAGGATGAAGATAAGGTCAAGTTGAAGGATCATTTTATAATGACCTTGAAATATGAAAAATATTTTGATTTGGCACTAGTCCTTAAGGACTTGGTAGATGACAAGTCCCTAGTTGACCCAAACTACTAAAAACATATCATCACTCAACCCCTTCCACTAGTAAGGTGGTCAGTTCTTGAGTTTTTCTATTTGTTAGATAGAACATCATATATGATCAATAAAATGATCAATTGTCGTAAAAAAAAGGGGTTCAAGTAAAAAAGGATATAATGGGTATCAAAGAGAAGCTATTAAATCTCAAAGAAGAAAGAATTCCTCCATTAGTAGAGGTTCTTAGGGGCAGAATAGGTAAACAATCAAAAGGGCTAGTGACCTCCCAAAAAGAAGAAAAAATATAAGGATAAGAAGGGGTAGTAAATCAAAGTGGGATTAGCTATAGATCAAATGATCAACATCTCATCATAGGACATAGCTACAGTCAAAGCTTCCATAGCTTCAATCCCCATATCAGTCATAGTGATAACCCCTATTTTTGTAGTTCATCCATAACCTATTTATATTGTTCTTGAAGCTCCAACACCTCTACCTCTTGTTTCCACTCCCCCTAATCTTAGGTTTCCACTCCACCTCTCATCCCCATAGCTTTACCTACCAAAATAAGTCCATTACAACTAGTACAATCAATTCAAGTAGACACTTAAGGTCCCCCATTAGTAGATACTCAAGGTTTTTATCCACCTTCCCTTCTCCAAATTTCACTTCCTCCTTCCATTTCAATCCCCTTTTCTATTCCATTCATAATTCCTTTCATTCCAAACCCATTGCTTTCCAATACCGCTCAACAACATATAGTCATGAACTTAGTCATCTTAACTTTAGTTCCACTAGCCATCCCAACTCCTAGGATAAGTAATACTTCATCTTAATCCCCTTTCACTTTATCTTCATTACCAACCTTGAGTGGTCAACCTCTTTTAATTATTTCATTTAATGTTTTGGCTTCCACCCTTCCACTAGTTACCAAATTTTGAGTCCTTATGTCTACACCCCCATTAGTATCACTTTCACCTTCTACACCCTTAGTAGACACAATTGTTTCCATTATTTGTACCTCTTCCACTTATATAGTTTCCACAACACCTTCAATGGAGATAGGATAAACATAAGTTCTTGATACAAATGTGGATTTTCAACCTACTGATGGAGATAGAATTCCATAAGCATCTCTTGAGTAATCAATGGCAACATCCATTTAGGACTCCACACTTATTATAATACCTACTAATGTATCACCCTCAGCTGCTTATTCTCAAGTGACAATATTTATGAAAGAAGATGCTAGCCCCTCTTGACTAGCACAAATAGTGGGAAAGAAAGTGAAAGCAAATGATTTCCCTAAGTAAACTAGACTTTAGCCTTTCATAGATGAAGAAGAAGTCCACGTATACTCCCTATACCTTTTCCAAAATTTTATGTGGTCATAAAGGGGAAAGATATGTTGATATTGTAATCCCCCCAATAGACAAACCAAAGGAAGATCTTGTGATGGGGGATTATCAGATTTCAAAGATTCATATTTGACATCCAACAAGGGAGGGATTAAAGCACAATGTTCAATCCAACATCAACTCCCTCTTTGAGAGAATAGATAGAGACAATGTCACTAAATATTAGTTGAAAAATAAGGTTGATCAACTCATAACTACAATGAACAAATTCATAGAGAACAATAGATCATCGATAAAACCTAGTCAGTATAGCTAGTCAACGAAATATTATATCATACAATAATTGATGTGGTGACTAAAATTGAAATAATGGGAAGGGATAATAAATAATGGCCAAAGGAACTCATTTTTAAGGGCAATAAGGTTATTTATATGATCATGGACCATTACACAATTCTAAGGGAAAGAAGGATTACCTTGAGAGAACTGGTAAATAAATATGAGGGAGAAGTAACAAGCTTGAATCTCTATTATCCCAAATTAATAGTTGTATACTCTATTGACATTAACATCATCTTTATTGAAGGAATATTGAAAAACAATGGAATATAGGAGGAATTAGATAGAGCTACAGAATTTAGGTTCAAGTTTCTCATAGAGGCTACACACAAGGCCAAGGTTAGCCATGACAAGGCTATAGACATGTTGTATGACATTAAAGAAATGAAAAGTAAATTGTCATGTAGACCAACAAATGATGAAAATAACCTCCTTCTAGTAGAATAGGTTTAGATCAAATTCAAAGTAGTAGAAAGAGAATTTACTAAAACTATAGTTTTTACCTTGAGTTTTATCCATAGCTACATCAGGAATTAGAATGCATTAGACAAGATGGGTAAAGAGATTTAGGAAATTAAATCTCTAAGAAGAGAACTTTTTGACACATCAACCAATTATGAGATCACCAACCTCTACTCTTTTTCAGCAGATGAAGATAGAAACTAGGAAATTTTCAAGGCTTTTGATGCATATGTTTAAAAACTATAAGTTGAGAAAGACAAAGAGGTAGAGGAAGTAATGGAAATTGATTAATTCCTTTCTATTGAAATATTTTCATATATTGTATTTTCAACATTGTAAAAACATTATAAAGTTGTATATTTTAAAATTACAACTATATTTTATATCTCTTTTTGAGAAAGAGACATGTATAATTTACTCTTTATATTTTGAAAGGTTGGAAACTGTAAAAATCATAATTTTGAATTACACTTTTCATTTTGATAAGTTATGATTTATTAAAGTTGTAAAACACATATTGAAAATTACAAATTCAGTTTTGATAAAGTGACATGACTTGTAAGTTTTAAAAGTCTCACTTTTAATTTTCAAGTTAGGTTTTACAAAAAGTAACTTGAGTTATTGATAAGTTATCTTTTGTTTGAATGTTGAGTTCCATTTTGGTGCTCCACTTTTTTCATGAAGAGCATTTGTAGCTATATGGAAGAGAACCAAGGTGTTGCATGATTATTTTTTCCAAAGTATATCCATGCCATACCAAGTTGAAGATCATGCCTAGCTCCTACATGCATTCTTCCAAACCATTTTTCCAATTCAAGGATGCCACAAGCTAAAGATCATGCTTAATTTTACATGAAGTTCTATATTTGCATGATTTCTTTTAATAAGCATTGAATTTTTGATAACTACATCTCATCTATGAGATATTTTGTATAAATATGGGTATACCCCATAGACGAATCTATCTTTTTACTGTTATTGATATTATTATGCATTTTGAAGATATTTTTCTACAATCTGTAACTTGGAGAATGAAATAAATTAAAGATTTTACCTTTCTTGTTTGAGGAATCATTGTGTATGTAATTTATTTGAGTATATGTGGATATTAAATTTCTTATTTTAGTCACAATAAATTCATTTATGGTGTTTTCTACCCATTTGGAAGATTGTTAGATTAAAATAAATGAATCTTGTCCCTTCTATGAAAAATAACAAATATTGCCTTTGATTTCCCATTTGCATGAGTCTGTGCTCAAATAAATTTCAATCTATTTTTTATTTTCTTGTGTTCATTAAAGAAATCATTAAAATCCACTAATAAAATTTGGTGCAATCACCATTTTTAGTTTTGTAGGTTTTATTCTCAAACTCTTTTCCTAGTTTAGGAACAAAAACACTAAAGGAGTATAATTTTTATAAAATTGGTATTTTATCAATTGCATTGGTTTTAGTGAAAGGAATCTAGCCTTCTCCATAGATTACCCTCAATTATCCAAGGTCCCATGACTTTAGAGTTTTTTCCATTATATCATGATGTCTTTACATAGCAAGCTACTACATCAAGGAACAGGTGCAAAACTTGTGTAATAATAATTATTTTCAAGAAGATCATTAGTTTGGAATTATTAAACCAATACATTGATTAAGTCTTCCAAAATAGAAATGTAATGGGTTTTGAGTTGAGTATACTAGTTTAAAGTGTCACCTAAAAATATTTTAGGTAAGATCTTGATGGTGGAAAAGGTATTGAGTTTAATCCAATCTTTATATAAGTTTCTAGAAGCTTTCAAATACAAAACCAGATCAGTGGATCCATTATACATGATAGTGGGAACTATGCCACCTATGTCAATGTTTAAAATTTAAGGAAATAAGGGTTCATTTTATAAATGTTTAATAGCCTTTTTGAAAAGTGGTGGTTGGGATATAAGATTTCCATGTTCATCTTTAAGTGAGGTGGGGGGCCGTCAAGTTTTTTCACTCCTTATTAAGTAGGTTACAGATAATTTTGGAAATGCATTAATTAGTTTTGAATTTGCATCCTTTGATTGACACTATTAGTTTTAAAAGTAGCCTTTTGGTTTAAGGCTTATAATAAAATTTGACTACTATTAATAATGTTTTGACTTGTGGAAGCATAATGAGACACATTAACAGTATGAGAGGCATTATTAGTTTTAGATGCCCTAGTTATTTGAGATGAATTAGTAGCTACATTAATTTGAGTATTAATGTGGGTATTTAAGTAGACCCACTAAAGGTCATGCTTTCCATGTTTATGAAAATGGCTAGCATGGTGGATGGATAAGGCATAGAAGAGGAAGACATGATAACATAGGAAGACATGAAAGAGCATAAATATATAATGGAATTTGTAGGGTGACTTTCCCCAGGTCTTATATAAAAACTAGGTGAAGGTGAAGGGGGATCCCATTGTGAGGTCCCATCATAAGGTTATAGATTAATGTAATATACTTACCTTGATGTTGAGGATTTTTATTGATGAAAATGATCATTTCAGTAGTATATTCAAAATCACTTTAATCCTTGTAATGCCCAAAATTTAAAACTCAGACACACACAAAAACCACATCAATTTTTGATTCTCTAACAAACACATTAACTATTATGAATATAAAGACAATAACACTAACAGGGCATACAAACTCAAAAAAAAAACACACAATGCCACTACAAAGTTATGATCCAACTAGTTACACTTCAATCTAATACCCAAAGAAAAACACATAAAGAGTCAAGGCTCAAATATAACCTAGATCAATTATTAGTGATTTAGGTGCCAAAAATTTGACCCAAAATGAATTCTAAATGATGTGAAAGCATGCTTAGACACTTAAGGCTAGACATGTTTCAATTCTCTTTACAATTTTATCATGAACTCCACAACCTTGCAAATAGGGAAGGATAAAAACCTAACTTAGGGGACATTCAAAAATATAAATTTAAGAGTAAACACAATTTCATGGGCAATTGAGTCAACACTACAATTAAGCAAGTCAAAATTACTCTTCAAGCTATAAAGTTTTGAAATGACTAAACAAGTTACAAAATGATGCTAGAATATATACCCAGAAAAAGGTTTACACTATTATAAAGTAATGGGTCAAATTTATATGATAAAATCATCATAATGGAATTATTTTCTTAGAACAAGGGTAAATGATATGAAAAAATAATATCAAACCAAATAATAATTAATGACATTTTCTATCATTCCCAAGAAAACAACCAAAATAGGGTTCAAGGAGGATTTAACTAAAATATCAAATGGGGATGAAAAACAAATATCAAAGGTTATACATGAAAATTAAACTCAAAATAATAGGTTACAACTTTCATATTCAATAAACATTGAATAGGGAAAATAATTCAACACCCTTTCTGAAATGACTACATAGACTAAACCAAAATAGCATAATTTTTTTGAATAATTTTGATTTGAAAAAGTGTCATTAAAAATAAAAAATGGTAGTGAAATATGAAATCAGAAGTTCATATGTTGATATGAAGGTATAAATATTTGTAAAAAACTTTCATTTCTAATGGAACCAATTTTTAACTATTTATTAAATGCCAATTTCAGAGTGCATTCGCTAGAAAATTAACAAGGGAGGAAGGATTTTCACTACGAAAGCCTTTTGGAATCAAGATACTATTTCAACTCAGATGAGATAAAAGTTAATGTGGTACCAAAAGTCAAATCTTTTAGATATTGATAATTATGATTGAGACTCAAATATCAAATTATACAATTTTGGCTATTTTTAAAATTTGATTTTCGAAGGGCAAATATAGGCTAAAACACGTAGAAATTTTCACTAGGAATTTTTTTTAGTGAATTAGATTCTTTAATTTGAGAAAATGTTTGATCCCTTGTGTAAGGATTATAATTTCATTATAAGGCCACCCAACATGATAGTATTAATAGTCATACTTGAGAAAGTGGAATAGTTGCTTATGGTTTTGATGTCTAATAATGGATTACACTTTAGTTTGTTTGACACAAGGTTGATTTATATAACTTATTGGTTTGGTTAATTTATTAATTATTTAAAAGTTTAAGGAAGTCAATACAAGGTAATATACTCAATGTCAATCCTT